>LPNX010058117.1:141042-186186 GCA_001517045.1 Pseudotsuga menziesii | reverse complement strand
CCCCCCCCCCCCCCCCCCGAAAATTAGAACATGACTTTTTTTTTTGTGGGGTTGGGGGGGGGGGTTGGAAAGACCCCCCTAAAGGTTTACCTGATAGTTTTTAAGGGTAGCGGTATAATTCAAATATTATATGTAGTATAATATATAGTAGGATTACTAAAAGAACAACCAAGCATAGAAATATTAGACACAATATTTTTCCCTTGGAAACCACAAGGGATAAAACAAAACAACCTTGTGATAGATATATTAGTTCAAAGTACAACATACATCCTAATACATAGTAATCACATATGGCAGAAGATAAACCCAAAGAACAAAGGAGAAACTCCTACAAAGATAGGGAACCTCGAAAAATATTTCTTCTATATGGTAGTGAACTTATTTCTTGAGTGGAGTGAACTAATTGGTTGGGTGAAAATGAGTGAGGCACCTTGTTATTTATAGTTGAATTTATGTTTGCGTGTTCACTTTAATTGGCTCGGGCTTGCAACTTGCACACTTAATCTAGTGTGGCTTATCTTTTATGCATAATAATCATTGTTCATTATTATATTTTCTAATGTCGACTTGGTGAGGATGCTTCACACAGCTACTACATCAACACTCCCTCTTAGCTAGGGAAGAATCATCATAGTATAACACGTATGGATATAGTTTGTAAATCAAAACTTTCTCTAACATATCTATATCATATTAAAGTTCTTCCAACACAATCTCAGTCCATCGAGCAGTGTCAACAACTCAACCCAGTCCATCGGGGAGTCAATATGCACCAACTCAACCCTAGCCTTTTGGGAACCTACATGTAACAACTCAACTTATTCTATCAAGGAGTCAACAAATCAACCTAGTACATTGGTGGGTCCACATACACCATCTCAATCCATTCCATTGGTAAGCCTACATGTAATATTTGCTAGTATGCACCAACCTCTTCACCCCATCACGAGGTGTCTCAGAGATATCCCCACTCCGTCTAAGAGTGTCTGGGAGAATGCACTAAATTTATCCATCACATCACATGATGTCCAAGAGATATCCCCATCATTTTTAAAGTTTCCAAGAGCATGTGTTGGTCTTTCCATCCCTTCATAGGATGTCTAAGAGATCTCCCACTCCATCACAGAGTGTTTGGGAGAATGCAGTGGACTCTAAACCCCTTCACAAGTTGTCCAAGAGATATCCCCATTCTATCATAGAGTGTCTAAGAGAATGTTGTGGCCTATCCACCCCTTCACAAGGTGTTCTAGATATATCCTCACTCCATCACAAAGTGTTTGGGAGAATGAAATGGCCTCTACACCCCTTCAAAGGGTGTTTGAGAGATCTCTCCACAACATCATAGAGTGTATGAGACAATGCAGTGGTCTCTCCACCCCTTCACAGGGTGTCTAAGAGATCTCCCCACTCGGTCACAAAGTGTCTGAGAGAATGTCACTATAAAATCATCCTTCCCTCTCAATGAGGGATTCGACATGGGACTAATATCCCCACTCCATCACATAGTTACCATGAGAAGGTACGGTCCCATTTTTAGTCATATAGGGACTATGTTGAATTTTCATATGCTTAGCTAATACATCAGTATTTCATTTCATTTTCATAACAAAAGCATATAAGCAGGATCACTGAAAGAAACAGTATCACAATAAAAACATAGATTTATCTTGGGAAAACCCTAAAGGGAAAAAACCAGCCAAAGCTTCCTCAATATAGATGCCCCAAAAAGGTAAAAGATAAAACCAACAAGGAGATCAAAGCCTGATCCTCCT
The DNA here is from genome assembly GCA_001517045.1 of Pseudotsuga menziesii. Classification (NCBI taxonomy): domain Eukaryota; kingdom Viridiplantae; phylum Streptophyta; class Pinopsida; order Pinales; family Pinaceae; genus Pseudotsuga; species Pseudotsuga menziesii. The sequence continues at coordinate 184,411 of LPNX010058117.1, read as the reverse complement.
CCTTCTCCAGCTGCTTCTCTCCTCCACAAGTGCGCTACTCAAGTGAGTGTGTGTGTCTCAAATGAGGAGCACTACACCTCTATTTATATTCATCCGTTCACTTAAGTTAACTCATTTGACATGTAGGCTCGAGTTAAATCATGTAGGCTCGAGTTACATATGTAGGCTCAAGTAACCACACTGGGGTGTTGATGACCCACCTTTACAATTAGAGGGGACTACCTCATGACTCTTATTAGTTCTTCCAATTAGGAGCATCGGGGTACAATGTAATACAAGTGGTTCTCATGGTAGGACCATCGGGGACCACAAAAAGATACATATAGAATATTCTTTGAAGTTACAATATTTCAACACAAGTAACAACACTGGGGTGCTGATGACCCACCTTTACAATTAGAGGGGACTACCTCATGAATCTTATTAGTTTTTTCGATTAGGAGCATCGTGGTACAATGTAATACAAGTGGTTCTCCCGGTAGGACCATCGGGGACCACAAAAAGATACATATAGAATATTCTTCGAAGTTACAATATTTCGACACTCCCCCTTAACGAGAAAGGTATTCTACAGCAACATCAACAACAACAAGAGTAGAGATAGGGGACATCATCAACATCAGCAGGGTAACACATCTATAAATCATTGGAGGCTTTTCAACATTATGTAGTCTTCATCTTCAATCTTCAGTCTTCATCATTAGCAACATCTTCAGTCTTTGATCAGCAACATCTTTAGCATTTTGATATTTCAATTAGCAACGAAATCTTTAGCTTTTGGACCTTTTGATCAACAACATCTTTAGCACTTTGACTCTTCGATCAGTAACAACATCTTCATCATTTTGACCTTTCAATCAGCAACATATTCAAGACTTTGACTTTTCGATCAGCAACAACATCTTCGGCACCTTGACCTTTTGATCAGCAGCAACATATTCAGTACTTTGACCTCTCGATCAGCAATATTATCATCAACACTTTGCCCTTTCGATCAGTACCAACATCATCATCATCATATTTTGATCTATCGATCATAATCATCATCGCATTCTGATCTTTCGATCAGAAACATTATCATCATACTCTGATCTTTTGATTAGAAACATCATCAACATAGAAACATCATCATCATACTCTGATCTTTCGATCAGAAACAACATAATCATAGTGTGTCATTATCATACTCTGATCTTTAGATCAGTACGTCATCATCATCATACTATGATCTTTCGATCAGTATGTCATCATCATCATACTCTGATCTTTTGATCAGTACGTCATCATCATACTCTGATCTTTTTATCAGTACGTCATCATACTCTGATCTTTTGATCAGTACGTCATCATCATCATACTCTGATCTTTCGATCAGTATGGCATCATCATCATCAGCAACAACCTGCAATCCACAACTCAAACAAAAAAATTCTTTGGATCACTTTTGGACTTAAAGTCCAGGGATGATACAATCCCACCACATTCTCGACAACCAAAGTTACCGGATTGATTACGGGAGAATCAGTCCCTATCACTTTAGGACTAAGTCCAAGGATGATACAATCCTACCACATTCTCGAGGACCGAAGCCACCAGATTGATTACAGGAGAATTAGTCCCTATCACTTTAGGACTATGTCCAAGGTTGATGCAATCCTACCACATTCTCGAGGACCGAAGCCACCAGATTGATTATGGGAGAATCAGTCCCTATCACTTTAGGACTATGTCCAAGGATGATGCAATCCTACCACATTATCGAGGAACGAAGCCACCAGATTGATTACGGGAGAATCAATCCCTATCACTTTAGGACTATGTCCAAGGGTGATGCAATCCTACCACATTCTCGAGGACCGAAGCCACCGGATTGATTACGGGAGAATAAGTCCCTATCACTTTAGGACGATGTCCAAGGATGATGCAATCCTACGACATTCTCGAGGACCGAGGTCACCAGATCTATTATGGATAGATGTCCCAGGATGATACAATCCCTCTTCATTCTCGAAGACCGAGGTCTCCGGATCACTTTAGGGAAAGTGCCCAGGGATGATAAAATCCCACCACGTTCTCGAGGACTGAGGTCACTGGATCTATTGTGGACAGATGTCCCAAGATGATACAATCCCTCTTCATTCTTGAGGACCGAGGTCTCTGGATCACTTTAGGGCAAATGCTTAGGGATGATACAATCCCATTGCAACTCCCCCTTTCAAGGAAGGTCTTTCTGAACAACACCAAGCTTGTCTCAAAAGTGTTCGAACTCTACTCGAGGCAGAGGCTTTGTCAGTACATCATCATCCAAATCATCATCATCTACATCTTTAGTATGTGAATACTGAACTATCATCATCTGTATCTCCCGTATGTGAATACTGAAATATCATCTATATCTTCAGTATGGGAATACTAAAATCATCATCATCTATATCTTCAGTATGGGAATACTGAAATCATCATCATCTATATCTTCATTATGGGAATATTGAAATCATCATCATCTCTATATTTAGTATAGAAATACTGAATCACCATCATCTGCATCTACAGTATCATCATCTGCATCTTATCTTGTATGTAGAAATACCGGATTTCTATGTGTTACGTCGAAACACAGGGTTCTTTGTCATCACAACTATGGTTATCACATAGAATCATTGTAGTATCCATCTTCAGGTCAAAGAGACCTGATATCAGCTTCTGAAGCCATATGGCTTCACAACTTAGTAGATCAATCTGCTATGTATTTTGCTTCAACCGTGTTAAGAGAAACACTGGACTGTTTCCTGCTAAACCATGAACTCATAGCATACCTCAAACAAAAGCATCTACCTGATGTGCTTTTCTTATCTGAGATACTTCCAGCCCAATCTGCTTCTGTGTAGCCATACAATCTATACTCATGGCTACCATCATAGTATAGAACAAAGTCTATAGTCCCTTTCAGATATCTCATCACATGTTTTGCAGCTACTAGGTGAACCCGTCTTGGTTGAACAAGATATTGACTTAAGGTGTTCACAGCAAAACAAATTTCTGGTCTGGTATTTGTTAAGTACATCAATGACCCAATGATCTGTCTGTAGTGAGTCACATCCACTAACTCTAATGAGTCATCAGCTAACAGCTTCAGGTTGGAGTCCATGGGTGTGGCCATGACTTTGCATTCCAACATATTGAATCTCTTCAATATCTCTACCGCATACTTTCCCTGGTTGAGAAATATTCCTTCTGAACTTTTCCATACTTCCAGACCTAGGAAATAATGCATTAACCCAAGGTCTTTCATCTCAAGTTCTTCTGCTAGTTTCTTCTTTCTTTCCATGATCTATTTCTCATTCCCTGTCAAGAATAAGTCATCCACATATAGTAATAAAATGATAGGTTCATATTCTACAACCTTGTAGGAAAGGTTAGGATCGACTTTACTCTTGGCAAAGACCATGCTCATCAGGAAGCTATCTATTCTTCCATACCAAGCTCTGGGAGCTTGCTTCAGGCCATAGAGGGCCTTCTTCAACTTGCATACTTGATTCCATCTGTCTTCAACTTCAAATCCTTGTGACTATTCGATGTAAAACTCTTCCTCAATCATACCATTAAGGAAGGCTTGTCTTTACTTCATCATGGAAGAAACTACCATGATAGTTTTGAAGGAAGTGTACCTTGCTTCCTAGAGTAAGTGTCTCTTCAGAATTAAACCTCTAGCCACAAGTCTTACCTTACTTCTATCAGCAACATATCTTATCTTGCAAATCCATTTGGAAGATACCAAATTCTTGCTTTCTGGTTTGAGTACTATATCCCAAACATCATTCTAGTATCATAACATCTTCTATGAGTTTGTCTTCTCAGGTCATCAACATATCCTAGTATTCTGCATTCAACCTTGAAGGTTGGAACCCACTTTACTCTTGGTAAAGTCTCGATCCATCACGAAGCTATCCATCATGTCGTACCATGTCGAACTCAGATATAATTTTCTGTAGTCACTCCCCCTGAAGTGGAGTATCATCTTCCATCTTCATTCTGTACAGGTGGTTCTATGCTTGATATATACTGGTCAATAGAGTATGTCATGTCATATTCTATTCTTTCTGAGGCAAATCACGAACCTTGCTTTGTACACTTGTTCTTGTAGATCCATATGAAAGATACTACATACTTCCCTTTATGTCTCGAAATCATATCGTATACATCATTCCCCATGATCAACTGTTATTCTTTGATCATAACTTATTTCATAGCATTCTTTTCTTCATCTTGAGTTATCTCTTGTACCCATGGTGGTCTTCATCCTTCAAGATGGATCTACTGCTCTCTGAAGCTCTTTCTTCCGTCATGGTGTCTCTAACCCTGGGAGCTTCAGATTCATGTTTATTGGAGTGAATCTTGAATTGTCATCACTCGTTCTTCATAACAAGTCTCATCCTTCTTTTCTTGTAGGAGGTTGTATAGGACCTTTCCTACAATTCAATAGCACCAGTTGCATGGTTAGAACTATTTCATAAAATGACAAATTCTTATGCATCATGCAACTGATTAGACAATACAACATTCATCCATATCTCACATAAACTTTTCTATATACCTTCCATCTCTACCATGACATCATTGAGTTTGTGCACTAATCCAATATGTCAGCAAAGAGGTTTGATAAGTAGCAATGGAGCACCATGAGCTACTTACCCATCACATGCATATTAGTAGTATACAGTCATTAATGCAAACAATCTATCATGCATAACACATCAACTGAATATAATCAAATGTATAACAAAACAATATCATGAAATGACAATTAAATACTTATCTTTTATTTGTTTCGTGGGTATACTCCATCTTGATCATTCTACTTTATCATCTTCTTCATTCATGAAGTCATCATTTCTTATCCAAATGATAAGATGAATAAGAGGTTCTTCAAGAATTGAGTTCTTCATATTCCTCATCGCTTGAGGGATCTTCTTTGAATGGTGAGAGCTTGATCTTCAATTGCTCCCATCTTCTTCTTCTCTTCTTATGAGTCGAGCTGAAAGAAATTACTTCCTTCTAGCATAAATTCTTTGCATGAATGAATCCCATGATCCTGGGAGGCCATTCAAGGTGGCTATCACCACTTCTGCATTCTCCACTTCTTCTTCTACCACTTCAAGTTGTTCTGCATTCTGGATCTTCACATTCTTCAACTGTTTTCTCAAAACCATCTTCTGATTTAAGTTCTTATCTTCAAACAGCTTGATCAAGGAATCAAACTTCTTCAGTGTCTTTAGGGAAGACACTTGTGGTACAAGTTTATCCATGATTGAATCAACAATGATCTTCTTGGCCTTGATCAAGTTCTTCTTGTGTAAGGCTTTGAGCCTCATCTCCGTATGGAACTGGAACCTCTCTACTTATGTAGGTGTCCAATTAATTTTCTCTAGAGAGATCAAATAATTCCATGCTTGGAATTTTTCAACTTTACCAAGCTTATCATCAAGCTAATGTGATATATCACTTTGAAATGAGAACCTCAAATGCAAATAGCAAAAGATTAGATCTTACCGATTTGAGGTGTCTGTCCTGCTTCCAGAGCTAGCTGATTTAGGGTTTGTTAGAGAAAACCTAATTTTAAAAACTTGGAATATTTAATATATGATTGGATATAAATATATATCTCTTCAAATGGATTTGTCTAATGTACTCCTTTTCTGAAAACAGTGGAGGGAAGCTCCCAGAACAAGAAGCCCTAGTTTTCCAATTTCTTCTGCAGAAATTCCTTTCACTGTTTCTGTGATATATCCGAAATTACTACTTCTATGTGTCTAAAATTTCTCCACTGAGGTAACCTTGCATGTCCCTAATCCAACACCACAGGTTTCATTATAATTGGTTTCACCAATTGGGATTTATGATCATTTTCCCACGGTGACCTGTTACAGGACTGTTCAGAACAACGAAGTTGTACGGACTGTCACATGTCACTGTTTCATCCTATGGTTCTGAAATTTGTACCACAGAAATTAAGGTCCATTATATTTCTGGAAAATATTCAGGAATTCAATTTTGACCTCGGTATCCCAAGCTATAGCAATTGTCTCCAGGTGTCCTGTTTAGGGATGAATTCTGGAAGAGGCTGGAACCTTAACTTGGAGGGATCATATCTCCCAAAATATAGCGAATATGAGGCTGAAATTTTTACACAGAGTACATAAGGATTTCATATTAGGCCTCTGTAATTTTCAGCTCATGAAACTTCTCCAATATGGGGATATAGCGAATTTACCGAAACTTAGCAGTTTTAGTATTTAGGGTTTTTCTAGCTTGGGGTCAAACTAGGGTTTGAATTTCCCGGAGTTTCACCCAACCATATTGATCCAGGTCTCTAAAATTCTATTTTGATGAGGAGATAAATCCTATGCTAGTCTCACTCAAAAATTCCTCTTCATCAAGAAGCCCTAATTTCTTTCGGGGAGAGAAAGGGAGAGCTATTTGCCTTGTGAAAGCTGTCCTATTCAGGATGGCTCTGATACCATGTTGAATTTTCATATGCTTAGCTAATACATCAGTATTTCATTTAATTTTCATAAAAAAATCATATAAGCAGGATCACTGAAAGAAATAGTATCACAAGAACAACACATATTTATCTTGGGAAAACCCTAAAGGGAAAAACCTAGCAAAAGCTTCCTCAATATAGATGCCCCAAAAAGGTAAAAGATAAAACCAGCAAGGAGATCAAAGCTTGATACTCCTCCTTCTCCAGCTACTTCTCTCCTCCAAAAGTGTGCTACTCAAGTGAGTGTGTGTGTCTCAAATGAGGAGCACTACACCTCTATTTATATTCATCCGTTCACTTAAGTTAACTCATTTGACATGTAGGCTCGAGTTACATATGTAGGCTCAAGTAACCACACTGGGGTACTGATGACCCACCTTTACAATTAGAGGGGACTACCTCATGACTCTTATTAGTTCTTCTGATTAGGAGCATCGGGGTACAATTTAATACAAGTGGTTCTCCCGGTAGGACCATCGGGGACCACAAAAGGATACATATAGAATATTCTTTGAAGTTACAATATTTCAACACAAGTAACCACACTGGGGTGCTGATGACCCACCTTTACAATTAGAGGGGAATACCTCATGACTCTTATTAGTTCTTCCAATTAGGAGCATCGGGGTACAATGTAATACAAGTGGTTCTCCCGGTAGGACCATCGAGGACCACAAAAAGATACATATAGAATATTATTCAAAGTTACAATATTTCAACAGACTATTCTCTCCACTCTATCACAGGGTGATTGGGAGAATTCACTGCCCCATTCTGACTCATCTACCCTTAGCCAAGTCATGTGACTTATACTGGGAGAATTTCTGCTTGATGTTGCATACATCCATCTTCAAGCTCATCACATCTCCTTGTGTACTAGAGAGCCTTTCTCCCTCTACATCTGAGCATCATATAACTCTCCCTCTAGATCTTCCTACATGCTATTCCATCAGTCTATATGACGTGTCATTTCAGGTGCCTATATGAACACCAACTGTCACAGAGAAAATAATCACATCTCCTTACTGCAAGTATCCGTCCTAGTGATGACCAGGTACATCAAGGATCCTCTCAACTTCCTATATAGTGGAATCCACCAAATATGAATAAAAAAACAACATCACTTATATTTGTTACCATCAATGTAGACATGTACTCATAGTCCATCATGTTATATCTGCTCAGGATCTCAAATGTGTTCTTCCCTTAAAGGATGAAGATCTCATTAGGTCTTAGCCATACCTCCAATACTAATAAGTGGTATAATGGTCCAAGATCCATTAATTTTCTCTATATCCTTAGAAGTAAATTGAGTAGTTGATCATGTCCTTTGGGAATAAAAGGCTCTTATAACCACTTCTAGAGTCTGACATGAATCCAACTAGATGCCAATTTCTTCTCATGATCATAGACATAATGAAAAATTATGCACAATAATCATTCTTTATTATTGTATTTTTTGAGGCTGACTTGGTGAGGATTCCTCACACAGCTACTACATCAACATTACCTCTTCAATTCGATTTAATTTTAAGATACATGTTCCTATGTAGAGGGCATAGTATTCAGCATGATTATTGGTGGTCATTTAAAGTCTCTAGAAATGAGTTAATTATATGTTTATGCCAGGGCCTATGTAGATCGCGCCCCCCACCCTTCCCCCATGCTCCTTCCATACTTGAATTGACTTTGGAGGCTCCATTAAAGAAGAGTTTAAAGAATTTGTGATTGCTTAACAAGCCCCAAAAGTCATACTCTTGTAAATATGGTCTCTAAGATAATGTATACTAGTTTATAGAATATAGATTTGGACTAAGGGGGGATCTCAAATACAATATCTCTTACCCAAGAAATTTCATGCAAGACAATAAGATATTCATGTTTAAATAATTTCAGCTCATGAGAAGAGAGAGATTCAAACAAAAAACATACAGCTTTGATGGTTGTATGCCTAGGATGAGCGACCTCTGCATTAAGTATCATCTTGTTTCAAGCTAGCCAAATTTTCCTACAAACTTATTTGGGAAGGTCCATCCATATTATGGTTAGGTTAGGTTTGAGATGCAAGGATCCTAGGTAGTAATTTTTCAAATGCAAGAACAATTTGCACCAAGCATACAAAAGTGTTTTAATTTTCCCTACTTCATTTGTAGCATCATCCCAAATTGATTGAGCATAATCACATTGTAGAAAAAAGAGGTTTTGTAGTCTCATCCTCTGTGAGGAATAATGCACAGTGAGAGGGTCCTTGTCTTTTTTTTTTTTGTGATATTTTCCAATGTGATAATTCTATTGTTTGGCATTATCTAGTATAAGGCATTTATCTCCCACAACCACTTGGAATATAACCTCATTAAAAAATAATATCTTAATTGCATACCTAAAGCTATTATTAATTTCTAAATTACCCTTTTAAAAGAAAATATAAATAATTTCCACATTTTTTTATTATATTAAGATGTTAATGCTAGTGTTAAATATAAACTAATAAAATATATAGAATATAAATCATTTCCACATTTTTTATTATTATATTAAGATGTTAATACTAGTGTTGAATATAAACAAATAAACTATATAGAATATTATTGTCGTTAACATTCTATATAGTCTATAAGGTTTACGTTTAAGTCAATTAGAACAATATAAGTCATAAGGTTACCCACCAAATAATTGGTTTTTGTAACCCATCCTTATTCCATATCACTTTTCATTGAATATGGTTTTTGCAACCGATCCTTACTCCATATCGCTTTTCATTGAATATAGACCAATGGGCGAGATCATTGACAAATTTTGTTATTTTTTGGAGACCAATGGACGAGATCATTGACAAATGTTGTTATTTTTTCCAAAAGGGATTTCTTTCAACATATCTTTTCTCTTTCAATCTATCTAACGACAAGTTCAGAAGCTAATGACTAGTAGTTCAAGCTCTTTTTTTTTATTTCCTCTTGAGTCTAGTTCAACTAGCTTTATTGAAACTTGCATTGATCTCACTGATTGTTGAAATATATCTCTTGTTGTAGTTAAACTTGAGTCCTGTATTCCTAGAATTTGTTCTATTCCTTTTTCCCAATTATCAGAGAATATATACAAAGATAGCGAGCATTATATATGATGTTATTCCATTCCTTATTTAAAATACTAAATAGAGAGAATTTATATTAATTCTCCCCTAATTAGATCTTAGCAAAGCAAATAAGCAAATATTCATTATTTTAATTTGAAACCCGTCCCCTTCCTTTTTTTTCTTTATCCTTGAGCATAAGCAAAGAATCATAAGGTCATTACACCTGCCATAGAGTAAGTACTACTATCCTTACTACTTTATTTCTTACTTGTCGTAGTCTATAGCGTAGTATAACTACTAGCTGTATAGTAAGTTACTATTAGTCCACATAGAGTAAGGTACTAAAGCACTTGAGACTTCGAGTGAAAGCCTTAAGCAGTACCTACTACTCTAAAGACACTAGATGTAGTAAGTTCCATAGTCGTGGTACTTAGAGCACTAAATATTTCCAAATGTGTCTCATTCTTTTCAAAAGAAAGTAAGATTGAATTGCTTTGTCTCCCGCCTATCTTAGTAGTTCCACTCTTCTTTATGCTTTATGAACCTAATTAGTACTAGACTTATTTATTTGTATCAATGTATTATAGTAACTAGATGTTATTAGTCAATATTCTTAGTGCCTTGTTTTCTCTATATAACCTATAAAAAACCTAATTTTTTATTGTTGTAGTTAAACTCTAGTTCTAATAGGTTTGATTAGTGCAACTTTTATATAAACTTGTAAGAGATAGAAGAGATGCAAGTATCACGTAGATATGCGAGTATCATATGTAATGATTACTAGTTATGGAATGATAGTGAGATTTTAAAGCTAATACCTAATGGAAATGGGGTAACATATTATTACTAAGCTAAATGATACAATAAGAGATAGGATCCATATTTACTAATCTTTTTATATGTAATTTGTTTATATCTAATTTGTGTGGTATTATAGTCATCATTAAGTTCCACTAGTGTTACATCTTCTATAAAGAAGCTATTAAGATGTTAGAACTAGTGTTAAATATAAACAAGTAAACTATATAGAATATAAATCATTTCTGCATTTTTTAATTATATTAAAATGTTAAAACTAGTGTTAAATATAAACAAATAAACTATATGGAATATTATTGTTGTTAAAACCCATCCTTACTCCATATCTCTTTTCATTGAATATGGTTTTTGCAACCCATCCTTACTCCATATCGCTTTTCATTGAACATAGACCAATGGATGAGATCATTGACAAATGTTTTTTTTTGGAGACTAACGGACGAGGTCATTGACAAATGTTGTTATTTTTTTCCGAAAGGGTAGGGGCCTGACAGGTCATCTCGGGATCTAGGATGGTGAGCTTCTCGTGGAGTCCAAATACCTAGAGCCCACACATACCCTTTGCACTACGCCCTGATTAACATTGATAAGGCTGGGATTTATAAACACTAAATAGATAAACTTGTCTATCAATGTGGGACAAATCGCATGTAGCATAATCCAATGCACAAAACAAAAATCTACACCGGTCGTGGCATATATAGACCAAGGGGATGATAGTGCCTTGCTCCCTCCTTTAACATAGATGATGGTGCTCTCACAATGGTGCTTGACCTGTGCAATTATTTTCTTCTCTGAAGTCGATCATAAAAGTTACATGAAAATCGATTGGTGAATCCTTAAGATGATGGGTGTTGAATGAGTTATGTGTGCTTCATTTTATGTCACCATCATAGAAGCTATGTGTTGAAAAATAACATAAATCATGAAGAAGACACAACCAGTAGTCAGTTCCATTAAGTCTAGGCATATAAAAAAAGACTCCAGGATCCTCAACTCCAAGGCCATTTTCTTTGACTTTATTTACAAATATTATTTCCCTAGACGATCTTTGCTTAAAACTTGAAACTTGAATCTACAATTTCATGTCACAGTTTGCTACACTCATTTTAATTTTATAGTCAACAGATCTATTTTGACAGATATTTGTCTCTTTCTAGGATATTTCCCTCCACCATTTTCTTAAAATTATGCATCTAAAATATATACATTATGTTGGATTTCCATTTATATGTTTGCAAATATTGTTCAACATATAATCTCATGACTGTAGATTATAAAACTGGGAAGCCTTTAAGAAAATAAAAAATACCACAGGATAAAGATTTCACTGTTTGCAGCAGAATTTATAATTATTATAGAGTCCTCCATGCAACATGTTCTCTATATTTTACTTCATTAATTTATCCTTTCATCCTCCTTGCAACTTTACATGAATTTTCTTAGTTATTTTTGTGTTTGGGTCCTCATTATGCTTGAATTTTATGAAGAAATGAACAGCCGGTTTTGGGACAATTACACTTGACTATAACTCTTTTTCAATGACAAAATATTAATTACCAAACTATTTATTCATGGATTCAACGATTGAATTGGATAGACACTAACAAGAAATCTCAATTGATTACAAATATAGGCTTGCTATTGACTGTGCAAAATATAGCTTTGCTGGTTAGTTAAGCTTGATATCTGTTATTTTTCAGTATGGTTAACAAGAAAATCATTTTATTTTTGCTTACTGTGGTTTTTTTACTTTTTGGAAAATTAATGATGAAAATTTTCAAGAATTAGAGTGAAGAATGAATATCTTGCATGTGGATCATTTCTGCATTCATAGCAACTTATGAGAAATCCCATACATTGGGTATTTTTCCCTGCATTAACTTATTTGTCAATGTCTTTTTAGTTAGAACTTGAAACCTATTACATATGGATGTGGATACTATATCAAAAGACCAAACTGGTGTCTTCAGCAAGATGCACAGTATCCCCTTCCATTCACTACTACCCAATGGTATCTTGTTGGCCATGGGATTTACCTATCCTCTCTGGAATTGATTGTCTTGGATTGACTGAGCACAACAAAATATAGAAAGGCTACAGGTATACACTTACATTCTAATATATATAATGTGTTTTTTCTAAACCACTCTATAATAATAGGATCTAGCTGAAACTCTGCCACCTATTATGCACGATGACTTGCATTGATTTAGAGGCCAAAGAAGGATCCCTCAAGATGATAGATCTCATTTTCCTCTTTCTCAAATTCTGTCCTTTTTTGTTGAATTTTTTTTCAAGCTTTTGTTCTTTTTGTTTGTTTATGTGTGAGGAATTTTTGTTTTGATCTTGTTAATTGGTTGGGTTAGAGGCTTGAGTTAGATTAGGTTTTTATCTTGATTGTTGGGATTCTTTGGTTAAATTGGGGATAGTATCTTGCTAAGGGTTTGTTTTTATATAGGTAATAATGAAGCTAACTTTATTTTTTAAGGAAGGATTTTGGAATCCTTGATTATGTATTCCATCCCCTCTTTTCCAAGCTTAAGAAAATTTGTTGCTTCTAAAATATAATATCATCCCATCTTCTTAGTTCTAGCCAACAATTTTACAAGCAGCTTTATGGAGCTTTTACAAAAATGTATAGATCTAGATTCTAGTATCTAGTTCTATATGTATCTTCAACTCTTAACATGCAAGGACAATCAATTTTTGGAACTGTCTCACAGTAATAAACAAAATCTTGTCTTGTAGGTCCCTTTCTATTTTTTGAACACTACTAGGATGTGATGTGTCACATATTGGTTCTATGTGATAATGTGGCCATTTTATTTGACTTTATTTACAAAACTTATTTCCCTAGTCGATCTCTGCTTAAATGTTGAAACTTGAATATACAATTTCATGTCATAGTTTAGACCCTCATTTTAATTTTATAGTCTACAGATCCATTTTGACATAGATTTGTCTCTTTCTAGGCTATTTTCCCCCACCATTTTCTTAAAATTATGTATAAAAAATCTATACATTATGTTGGATTTCCATTGATATGTTTGCAAAACTTGTTCAACATATAATCTCGTGAATGTAAATTATAAAACTTGGAATCCTTTATGAAAATAAAAAATACCACCTGATAAAGATTTAACTATTTGCAGTAAAATTTATAAATATTATAGAGTCCTCCATGCACCATGTTGTCTAGATTTTCCTTCATTAATTTTTCCTTTCATCCTCCTTGCAACTTTACACAATTTTTCTTGGTTATTTTTGTATTCGGGTCCTCATTATGCTTGAACTTTATGAGAAAATGAACAGACGGTTTTGAGACAATTGCACTTGACTATAAATCTTTTTCAATGACAAAATATTAATTACCCTACTTGGAGAAACCATACAAGAACCTATATAATCCTTTTAAATATTAAGAATTTTTATCATTACCTCTTCCAACCATATGAAATTCTTATAAAGATAAAATGAATCTGAGCCATTACCCTATGTTTTTTAGACCAATATTATACCATTGAAACTATTCTCCTAATGAAAATCTAATTACTTTCTTGATGGACCATATCAATATGATGTGACCCCCTTCTCCTTATAAGTATAATTTTTAAATTACAATGCCAACCCTCCATCTCTTTATAATTATCAAACAAATAGGTATATACCTAGTATTGTAGGTTCTAATGATGGAAAGGACACCTTTATAATTCCTACAAAATGTGTTATATGAATTAGTGAACCATGACAATCAGGTAGCTAGATCAGAGAAAAATATGGCTATATAGATCCAAAATTTCATCTAATCTATCCTTGAGTATTCCCTTAACCATCATCCCTAACTGAAAATTATTGACACCAAATGAAGTAACATATACTACCTTGATTTATGGACATTGCAAAGGAGGAAAAGTTGTCATTTATCTTGCAGTAGTGGAGCATATGAAGGAAAATGGTTGTGAACCATATATTCATACTTACAATCCTTTGATGACTGGATTTGACAAGGAAATTGACTTGATACAAATAAGGAGGTTGAGAGGGTATACCATGAAATCGACCATGTATATTAGCCTATTGTGGTATATGACATGAAGTTAAATAATGTAATAATCATTGATTCTAAGGCATTGATTGTGAGGTTTATTTATAGAAGGATGGGGACAATGAGTTTGTTTCAATGGATTCAAGTGCACTAGTAATCAATTTTAGATTACCACATAAGGGATTTCATTTTCATTTGAGGTTAGATGTTGAGGTTACATCCAAACATAGTATTATTTCTAGTAGGTATCTACAGCATTTATACCTAGGTATATTTACTGGTTACTTGATCAAATTACTTATATATCATTCAAGGTTCCACGTCAATAAGTAAGGATACCATAAGGATAAAATAATTCTACAAAATTAGTCTATTTCCATAGACTCTCTTATGATTCTACACAATATATTTTCTCTTTATGCTATTTGTAACTATTGGCATGATACAACTCATTATTGTTTCTTTCCTTACAAAAAGATCTATCATATGCATTAAAACATTTTTTTTTTTTCTTGGTTGGATTTATGATCTCTCTTCTTATGGAAATCATATGAGCTAAAATTTCTATGGTGGTATGCCTTACAAATCTACTTTCTTAAATGACATATAAATTAGGTAACCAGGGACATTAGAATGATGAGAAGATATATACAGTGTTACATTTTCTCTATAT
Organism: Pseudotsuga menziesii; assembly: GCA_001517045.1. NCBI lineage: Eukaryota > Viridiplantae > Streptophyta > Pinopsida > Pinales > Pinaceae > Pseudotsuga > Pseudotsuga menziesii. Next base: position 169,254 of record LPNX010058117.1, on the reverse strand, counting down.
TCTTTCCATAAGTTTGACAATTCAATACATTGGTTAAGGTCCTATTTGGAGAAAACCTACAAGAACCTATGCAATCCTTTTAAATATTTAATAGTTTTTATCATTACCTCTTCTAACCATATGAAATTCTTATAAATATATAAGGAATTTGAACCATTAACCTACATTTTTTAGACCAGTATTATACCATTGAAACTATTCTCCTAATGAAAATATGATTACTTGCTTGATGGACCATATCATTATGATGTGAACCCCATCTCCTTATAAGTATAATTTTTAACCTACAATGTCAACCCTCCATCTCTTTATAATTATCAAACAAATAGGTATATACCTAATATTGTAGGTGCTAATGATGGAAAGGACACTTTTCTAATTCCTAGAACACTTGTTATATGGATTAGTGAACCATGACAATTTTGTAGCTAGATCAGAGAAAAATATGGCTATATAGATCCAAAATTTCATCTAATCCATCCTTAAGTATTCCCTTAACCATCATCCCTAACTGAAAATTCTTGACACAAAATGAAGTAACATATACTACCTTGATTTATGGGTATTGAAAATGAGGCAAAGTTGTCATTTATCTTGCACTAGTGGAGCATATGAAGGAAAATGGTTGTGAACCAAATATTCATACTTACAATCCTTTGATGAATGGATTTAACGAGGACAATGACTTGATACAAATAAGGAGGTTGAGAGGGTATACCATGAAATTGACCATGTATATTAGCCTATTGTAGTGGATGACATGAAGTTAAATAATGTAATAAACATGGCTTCTAAGGCATTGATTGCAAGGTTTATTTGTAGAAGGGTGGGGACAATGAGTTTGTTTCAATGGATTAAAGTGCACTAGTAATCAATTTTATCTTACAACATAAGTGATTTAATTTTCATCTGAGGTTATATGTTGAGGTTACATCCAAACATAGTAATACTTCTAGTAGGTATCTACTGCATTTATACCTAGGTGGATTTATTGGTTACTTGATCAAATTACTTATATATCATTTCGGTAACGAGGGATATTATAATAATGAGAAGAGATATAAGGTGTTACATTTTCTCTATATGATCTCCATAAGGTTGACAATTCAATAAATTGTTTAAGGTCCTACTTGGAGAAAACCTACAAGAACCTATATAATCCTTTCAAATATTAAGAATTTTTATCATTACCTCTTCCAACCATATGAAATTCTTATAAAGATAAGAGTAATTTGAACCATTAACCTATTTTTTTAAGACTAGTATTATACCATTGAAACTATTCTCCTAATAAAAATATGATTACTTGCTAAGATATTGCTCTTGTCGATTTTCAATGATGCAGGCTACCTTACATCTACCACATATCATGTGATTCCCAACTACAACCTCCACCTCATTTATGTATTTTCATTGTTCAATGAACCATTTTAGTGGTGGAAGTGTACAGTGTTTTTACAGATGCCATGGGAATTTCTATTTAGGTAATTGGAGAGTCAACGATAGGTGGCATATGAATTTATTGAAGCAAGTGATCTCTAATAATGTCATGGTCATTGCACTGCACCTTTGAGTAAGTTTACTCACTCCCAAGTGAGATTTATTGAGATCCAAAGGAAATGAAGTTTCCCATACCTTCGAAGCCATTAAATTAGGTGATTGAAGCCAATTCTAACTCCTAAAAATACATTGATATGTTAAAATGGTGGTCACAACTTTAACATCTTGATCTCCTATCATACTAACAACATATATTAGTTAGTCTACAAGTTGGGATATCTCCACATTAGAAACATATTTATATTTAACCCATAGAGCCTCCCTACAATGTAAGTTATAAATATCCTTGACAAGCAATAGAATAGAAGCTAGAAACGCGTATGCAATAAGTAAAATAAGAATATAAGAAACTAGGACTCCTTAGCGCCATCCCCATAGCATATTCTATAACAAGGTTAAGAGCAAGGGGATATTCCTACGAGTCTAACAAGTAACAATATTATATTATACCTAGGATTATAGGATCATGTCATGGTTATACATACAACAAATTTGTATCAGTATAGTATATTTTCAAGCCCATCTAGATATAAGAAGTTATAGATTCATGCATATTCTCTTTTTCCTCTTTTTTTGGTTTTTATGTTTTTGAAAAAAAAGCGGGGGTAACAAAGGGGTCGATTTCATCTTATGGAGGTCGTATTCTTCATTTGTTGGTTGAGTTTGGACTGTGTGGGGAGTAACAGAGGGGTCAATTTCATCTTTTGGAGGCTGTATTCTTCATTTTTTGGCTAAGTCTGGAATGCGTGGGGAAGTAACAGAGGGGCCGATTTCATCTTGTGGAGGATGTATTCTTCATTTATTGGCCGAGTTTGGACTATGTGGGGGAGTAATATAGAGGCCAATTTCATCTTGTGGAGGCCATGTTCTTCATTTGTTGGCTGAGTTTGGACTACGTGAGCCATGACATCATCTGGAGAGGTCACAATCTTGTTTGTGAGGACAATTTGTGGATATTAAGGGTGTTTACTTTCTGTTGGGCACATATTCTTACAATTTCACATCTACAGTGATCCCCACACTTCATTTGGGACAATATCAAGGGTTTTTATAGCAAAAAAGGGAGATGAAATCCATATTGACACCTACAAGAATATACTACAACATTGTTGGGTACTCTCATTGTAGTCTTCCTTCTTGTTACGACTGTGCATAACATTTCTAGGTAGTGATGGAGGGCGATGTAGCATAATAAGGGAGTTTGCAAACTTATTTGTCACTCACGATGTTGAGAAGAAGATGATTTGGGTTGTTTTGTTGAACAAACAACATAGTTTTGAGGAGCTCGCTATACATTTTATAAGAAAAATCGAGACACCAAAGGAGGGAAGCTCACTTCCATAAATCATTGTGCGTTCCCAGAAACCTACAGGTTAGAGTTAAAGTAATTTCAGATTTTCTTGTCCACCTTAGAACTGTTGTTACAGTCATTGTAAACTCAACGTTATATGAATATGATATTTTGGGTTTATTTTCCTTGTTATTTATGCAAGCAATCTCTATTGCATTTACTGTTCACTGTTGAGGGCTAAAAAAATCAAGATATGAAAATTATAGTCAATATACGAGCCAAACATTACACATATCAACAGTACATTGAATACAAAAACCAACTAAGAATATTTGGCATAGCTCAGTGGTATTTTTGACAAGTTTTTGATGAAATCCTTTAACCAAATTACACAAGAAAATAATCCAATAAAACTAGTAGGATCTTATGGGGGTTACTACAGTTTACTATCCAAAGCATATCCCCCTTGTATAAAAATCGAACCCTCTCACTTCCTTTAGATAAAGTTCATTCATGAGCTACAACATGTAGTTGTTCATGAGAAAATTGGTACCCATTCTCTAGGATTGGAAAAACTTCTCCTGCTTTAGAGGCTTGATAATATCCTAGGTGAAATTAGGATCATCTCTGTCGAAGTTTCCTTAGGAAGTAGTCTTTTTGGAATCTTCCATTTCCTCCTTTCTTCAATTCAATATTGATAGTCATCATTCCAGGGATAAAATCAAAGTTCTCTTTTATGAGCTCCAAAATTTCCTTGTATGGAAAGGTCCCTGTACCATATGAGTCAATGAACACAGACAATGTCTTCGACACTCCGATGCAATAAGAAACATGCAGAAGGCATCTCCTTGCAAGCCCAACTGCCATAATGCTCTTGGGAGCTTGTTTAACAATGTATGCCCCACTATGGTCTACCTTGGTGGAATTTTTCCCAGAGAATGCCCCTCCTCCATAGGAATATATGATTATATTTCTCCCCGTCATCCCTGCATCTCCATGAGGCACTCTGATCACAAATCGGACAGATGGGTTCAAGTGGAATATGGAAATCTTGTCCAGGTACTTCTTAGGAATCATCGAGTTTATCACATATTCATTCATATCTACATCAATATGGTCACTTGTCATTGTCTCATCATGTTGAGTGGAGATGAGAATTGTGTGAACGCGCATAGGAACCATGCACCCCTATCATTTTTGTACTCAATGGTTACTTGTGTTTTTCCATCAGGCCTCAACCAAGAGTAGGTTCCATTCTTTCTGACTTCTGTGATCTTTGCTTCCAGCTTAGTAGATAGCACATGGGTGAGAGGAATCAAATCAGGGGTTTCATTAGTTTCACAATCAGTCCAATAAAGGGTAGTGACCCACATACCATACCTCACATAGACTACCATCCATACTAACAAATCAGGACCTAGTCAAGCAATACATAATTAGGCTAGAAACACATTTACACAGCATCACGACACCCTTAGTAAGCCAGAGTAGGTCATGGTATCTTCATACATAGGCTTGTGAACCTTAACAGTCCTCAAGGCACTTTCATCCAGTCACGCTTATCTTAGCAGGCTTAAGACATGTCACAACTACCATTAGTAGGCTCAAGACAGGTCATGGCTTTCTCTAGCAGACTTACAATAGTCACAACCCTACCCTAGGGGATTCCAACAATCATGGACCAACCTAAGGGCTTCTAAATAGTCACGACCCAGCCCTAAGGGATTCCAAATAGTTATGACCCAATCCTAGGGCTTCCAATAGTCATGACCCAGTCCAAGGAGATCAATATAGGTCACGAATTAGATCCTAGCAACCTACAAAGTTCAGGGCTTAGTTAAAACAATCCACAAAGGTCATGGTTCAATCTAGGCAGCCCTAGCAGGGTGAGAGGAGGCCACGAATTTCTCATAAATAGTAGCTCCAATAAAGGCTAGGTAGCGGCCCAATAAAAAACATACTTTACCAGCAACAAGAACTTTAAACTTCAAGCCAATGAGCAACATGAAACCCTCGGTGTCAAGCCAAAGAGAAACAACAAGCCTTAGACATCAAACCAAGGAGAAAAAACAATCCTTGGGGTTTTCATCTCTCGGTTTCTCCTCTATATATGAAATGATCTAGCCATTGTGATTTTTTTGAAACTTTATCTTTCTTGATATCTGTCTTTGTCATATGAAATCGTTCCCAACATCAAATTGACTTCCACCTCGACTAGATGCCCTATTTCTTTCTCTCTTCATGAATCGTAAATCATCTTGGTCCCCCTCCTCAGGGGTTACCTTCCCCCCTCTAAAGAATTATGTTGAGGTTCAATTTTCTCTTCTACTTCCCCAATCATTTTCGGAGAAGACACCATTAAATAACCCATTTCCCAACAACATATGCACCAAAATGATGTATTTCTCTAATACAATGGTTGAGACCATTACATTCGGTCACATTCAAGGATGACCCAATATGGAAGTCCTTTCCCTATATACAATTCTACGGACTCTCTTAGAAGTAGAACTAGGAAAAAATCTACATTCTTCCTTTTCTTAAAATTGATAAACTTGCCCAAAGACCTTGTCCATTTTCTTAATGACCTCATCTCCCTAGAGGTCAATTTGAAAAATTGGAAGTATTAACTAGACATGCACTCATGAGATTGTCATGGATGTCAGATTGAATTCTAGGAACCAAAGAGTTTGGAAGACACAATCTCTATCCCAGAACCAAGACCCCACTTCCATTTCTCTATTCCTACGTTTAATTTATTTAAAATGAACCACAATAAACCTTTGGAGAAAAATATCAATTAGGCATTTGTTTCCCAGTTTCCATTACTCCAGTGTACAAGAGAACCACAACTTGGCCAATTTGTTGAAATGACAAATCAATCTTTGAAAATTTTCATATTGTCACAAATTTCCTTTGACAATACTTGTAGGACCAAATTAGAATTTGAGTTCTCTCTATGAATCTCCCTCCTTGGGTAGAATGTTGGGGATAAAGGTCCGTGACTGATTTGAACACATCCTTAAATGATCTCCTTGGAGAAAGATACATTCTTGTTTAGAGAACCTAAGCTAACATATCCATTAAAGGAGCTTTGGATGAAAACCTCATATTTGTGTTCTTTTGGTGAGAAGAGGGGGCATGAGGATGGGTGGTTGCTAAATGACTAGTGACACCACTAGACATTGCCGATCCTAAGATTTGCAGAAAAGAGGATCTTAGGGTAGTAGAGGCATTCACCTTCACTACCATAGAGGCATCCTTCTTTGGGCCATTCACAATAAAACCAAGAGAAGTATAAGCATAGTCAAAGGAAACAAAGAGAGAGCACACTAGGAACTCTAAGCCATGACCATTTGAATAGTTTTGATGAGACCTTAGCATATGACAAAGAAGGTTAGTTTTTCAATTCCATAAGACCCTTTATAAATATTTATGTTATATTTTAAGCACTCTTTTGGTTCATTACCTAGTAGTTCATTTACCTATTTTAAAAGGTTTTCTTAAAGTTGTACATGGAGTCTTAGCACCTCTTCAAATCATTGGGTTTCGTACACGTTTCTTATATCATTGTACATACTCTTTGGCCATGTTTCATGTTGAATATTATTTACAGAGCTTAAAATAATGATGTTTGAGAGAATCTTGTGCTTTAATCCTTACACTCTATTAGTGAATTAGTTGTAGTCTCTCATTTTGTGTAGGTTCCTTTTAAAGAAAGACCTATTTACATAGATTGTAAGTTGTATCCATCTCCAGGTGGACTTTCTCCCAGATTTCAGTTGTAAGTTCTCATACAATGCCCACACTGAGCTCTTTCATGGATGTTATAAAAAAACAAAATTTGCTAAATGAACTTGTTATTTTATTTCTCAGGTTCCAAATGTAGTAATTGTTTATGTATTTGTAACTTCAGAATGTATTCACTTGTACATCTTATGTATTGTACCCCCGATGTTCCTATCGAGAAGTATCAGTAATGTAATTGAGTCATGTCATACCCCGATGTTCCTATTGGGAGAATCAATAATGTAAACAAATCATGTAAAGTCATAGAGGTTAACCCTCCTAGTTAATCAGGGGTTAAAGTCCCCACAATTGTGGGGCACTAGGGTTATTAGACTCTCCTAGATAATTTAGCCATGTTAAGTTATTGTCAAGTAAAAAACTAGTATAAATAGAGAGTGAGCCTCTCTATTTATCACACAGTCACTCACACTCAGTTGTAGCGCATAGGTGAGAGAGAAGTAGCTCGCTCAAGTGAGAGAGAGAAAAACTATTGGAGATCATCTTTTTGTCAATGGGTTTACTGCTGTCATTGGTGCTCATTCTATCTCTGAGAAAGTTGTGGGGTTTTCTCCTTTATGGTTTCCCCAAGGAAAATCTTTGTGTCTCTTATGATTATTGTTGTGCATGCTATTCTCTCAGATAAGATCCTAATGTCATATTGGTTAAATGATAAAAATATAACATGGTATCAGAGCTAACCTGAGAAGAAGACACTATGAGCCTATAGAAGATAGGGATTCTTATTTTTTGGGTCTCTCTCCACATACCATCAGCGAAAGGAGTCTAGGATAACTCTCCACTGAAGGGCACATCTTTCTGTCGAAGCAGGATTTGATTACGGGCATTTTCAGTTTTTCCTACGGGAAATTAGGGATTTTTACAGAAGAGGAATTTTTGAGCAATCCCAGCATAAGGTTTCTCTCCTCATCAAAATCGAAGTTTAGAGACCAAGATCAAAATTTTTGGTCGAGTAAAACTTCAGGAAAGTCAAACCCTATTTTTACCACGGGCATGAAAAGCCCTAAAATACTAAAAGTTGTAGTTTTGGTACATTCACTATATCTCAGGATTGAAGAAGTCTCAAGAGTCAAAATTTTCATAGGATGAAGAAAAAATCCTGATGTACCATGTGTAAAAATTTCAGCCTCATATTCACTATATTCTAGGATATATGATTCCTCCAAATCAGGGTTCCAGCCTCTTCCAAGATTCATCCCTAAACATGACATGTAGGGAGAATTTCTATATCTTGGGATACGAAGGTCCAAATGAAATTTCACAGGATTTTATAGATAGGGCATGGAATTTAATTTTAGTGGTAAAAGTTTCAGACCATGATGATGAAAAATTTACATGTAGAAGTCTGTACAACTTAGCTATGTTTAACAGTCCTGAAACAAGTCACCTTGGGAAAACTCTCATAGGTCCCAATTGGAGAAACCATTTTTTCTCAAACCTGTGGTGTTGGAAAGAGGACAGTCGAGGCTACCTTATTTCTAAGATTTAGACATAAAGGAGAATTACTTTCATAGATACTGCAGAAACAATATCAGACATTTCTGCAGAGGAAATTGGAAAACTAGGGCTTCCTATTCCAGAAGCTTTCCTCCATTGTTTTTAGAAAAGGAGTACATTGGACAGCTCACCTTGAAGAGGTGAATCTTTCTATCCAATCAGATCAGAAATATTTTTGAAAATTATGATTTCTCTGAAAAACCCTAGATCATCCAGCTTCAGAACCTAGACGGACACCTCAAATCGGTAAGATTTAACCTTTTTCTATTTACAGTTGAGGTTCTCATTTCAATATGACTAATCATAACAGCTTGATGAAAAGCTTGGTGAAGATGAAAACTTATGAGCATGAAAGTATAGGATTTCACTATTTCTTGAAGAAAATGAATTGGACTCCTACATAAGTGGAAAGGTTCCAGTTCCAGAGGGAGATGAGGCTAAATCCTTACATAAGAAGAACTTGGCCAAGGCCAAGAACATCATTGCTGATTCAATCAAGGATCACCTTATACCACAAGTGTCTTCCCTAAAGACATCTAAAAATATGTTTGATTCCTTGACAAAGATATTTGAAGGGAAGAACATAAATTTAAAGATGACTTTGAGAAACTAGTTGAAGAATGTAAAGATCCAGAATGCAAAGACCATACAATCAAACTTTACAAGGGTCTCTCAAATCAAAGAACAAATTGAAGCAGTGGATGAAGAAGTAGAGAATACAGAAATTGTGATAACCACCTTGAATGGCCTCCCAAGATCATGGGATTCATTCAAGGAATGTGTGCCAGAAGGAAGTGAATACTTTCAGTAGACTCTGGGAAGAGCACGCACAAGATGAATCTTGACCCATAATAAGAGAAAAGAATATGGGAGCAACTGAAGATCAAGCGCTCACGATTCAAAGAAGATCCCTCAAGCGATGAGTAATATGAAGAGCTCAATTCTTGAAGAACCTCTTATCCATATTATCATTTGGATAAGAAATGATGATGTCATGAATGAAGAAGATGATGAAGCAGAAGGCTCAAGAAGGAGTCTACCCATGAAACAACTAAAAGATAAGTATTCAATTGCGATTTCATGATATTGTTTTTTTATGCATTTGTTTATATTCAATTGATGTGTTATGCATGATAGAATGCTTGCATTAATGACAGTATACTACTAATATGCATGTGATGGGTAAGTATCCCATGTTGCTATACAACTCTCCATTGCTACTTATCTAGAATGAAACCTCTTTGTTGACATATTGGATTAGTGCACAATCTCAATGATGTCTTGGTAGAGATGGAAGGCATTATTATATGAATGTTGTCTTGGCTAAAATAGTTGCATGATGTCTTGGATGAATGTTGTATTGTTTAAAATAGTTGCATGATTATATCTTTATGCATAATAATTTGTAATTATGAATATACCCTATGAAATGTTTCTAACCATACAACTAATGCATTTGACTTGTAGGAAAGATCACATACAATCGCCTACAAGAAAATAAGGATGAGACTTGTTCCGAAGAACAAGTGACGACAGTTCAAGAAATAATCCAAAATTAAGAATAGAATAACGAGGCATCAAACACACTCTAGTTATGTGACACTGTTGAGTGACATCATTGATGCAAATCCTTCCATCCATGAAGAAGTAGCCAAGAAGAAAGGGAAGGAGGGTACCAGTTCAAGAAGAATGATGTATAGGATGCGGTATCGAGACCTGAAGGGAAGTCTACAGTGGATCTGCAATATCCAACATGCAATAGATGGAAACATCGTAGGATACAAGGAGAGATTCGTAGCACGAGGCTTCTCACTAAAGGAAGGAATAGACTATGAAGAGACATTTGCAACCATTAGAAGTTAAGACACATGACAGGCAGAATCATGTGTGAAAATGAAAGAAGGCCTTGTATGAGCTCAGAAGACACCCATGGGATAACAAATATATGAGGATCTTGAAGATCACCTAGAGTGATGCAAATCTTAACCTTTGCTACAATTTTAAAGATGAAATCCTATAGAGGATGACAAGCTCACAGATTGGTGCAAGAAGAACTTTTTGAAAATGGCTCAAGATAGAGGATCTTGGTATCGAGTGACCCTAGATGGATACATAGAATATTAGTAGCAGAGGAAGCTACTTGTCACTCTAGTATAGAATGTTTCAATGCATAGAGTACGAAAGACAGAGGGAGTATGACGCTCCGCTTAAGAGGGAGTGACTGCAGAAGATCCTGAGGTTTGACATGGTACGACAGGATGGACAGATTACTGATGACTCTAGGATTTACTGAGATTAAAGTGGATTCCAACCTTTAATTCAAGGTTGAGGGTGGAATGCCAGTGATGCTCATGTTATATGTCAATGACTTGTTCTTGATAGAAAAGAGGAACTCATTAAAGTTGCAAAAAGGAGACTTTCTGCCAAGTTCAAGATGAAGGACTTGGATATGATGCAATAATTTCTAGGCATGGAGGTGTGGTAGAATGTGGATGGAATATCTTTGGGACAAGGGAAGTATGCCATAGAGATCCTAAAGAGTTTCAAGATGATGGAATGCAAGGCCATGACCACACCTATGGAATGAAACCTGAAGCTATTGAGTGTTGCTTCATCATACTCGGTTGATGCCACGATGTATCGTCAGATGATTTGTTTCTTGATGTACTTGACGAATACAAGACCAGATATTTGCTTTGCTATGAACACATTGAAACATGTTCACCTGATGGTTGCAAAGCATGCAGTGAGGTACCTGAAGGGTACAATTGAGTATGGGCTTAAGTATGAAGCGAATCAGAAGACTAACCTGGAGGGATATGTGGATTTGGATTGGGCAGGTAGTGCCATTGATAGCAATAGCACTTCAGGGTGCTACTTCTATATGGGATCAAATGTGATCTCTTGGTTTAGAAGGAAGAAGTCCTGCATGGCACTGAGAACAGCCATGGGAAAATATGTTGCCACTTGCTCGACTATTTGGGAGGTAGTATGTTTCTTTTGAAAAATACTATTTGATTTGATTGATTTGACTTGAATTTTTTTGTATGGTGCAGAGAGGAGTAGTGAAGATCCAGTATGTGATCCATATTGAGATCTCTCGAAAGAGGGAGTTCTAACATAGCCGGTGAGACAGGTTGTCTGAGTGTAAATCCTAGTGAAGCTCGTAGGTTGCTCAGACATAAACAATCCTGTAGGTTGTCCTCAGATGTAATCAGTCATGGCGAAGCTCGTAGGTTATCCTTGGATGTAATCAATCCTGACGTGATTCTATGCTAGAAATAACCAGAGTGAAGTTTTGAGTACTTCAGGGAGAAGCTTGGTGTTCTCCAGATCGAGGTTCCTTCCAAGAGGAAGTGATGAGTCTGTGAGCCTTTCTGACATGGTGATAGGTGGGTCCTCCCATGGTCAGATATAAGTGCTGATCCTTTCTGACATGCTGGCAGGTTGGGCCTACCATGGTAAGATGTAAGTGTGGAGCCATTTTGACATGGTGGTAGGCGGGTCCTCCCATGGCCAGATGTAAGTGCAGAGCCATTCTGACATGGTGGTAGGTGGGTCCTCCCATGGTCAGATGTAAGTGCAGAGCCTTTCTGACTGGGTCAGATGTAAGTGTAGAGCCTTTATGACTGGGTCAGATGTAAGTGCAGAGCCTTTCTGACCGGGTCAGATATAAGTGCCGAGCCTTTCCGACATGGTGGTAGGTTGGGCCTCCCATGTTTGGATGTGAGTGCTGAGCCTTTCCAACATGATGGCAGGTTGGGCCTCCCATGGTCAGATGTGAGTGCTAGGCCTTTCTAACATGGTGGTAGGATAAGCCTACCATGGTAAGATATAAGTGTTGGATGAGCCTTTCGTACATGATGGTAGTCTAGGCCTCCCATGGTTGGATGTGAGTGCTAGGTATTTCTAACATGGTGGCAGGATGGGCCTCCTATGGTTAGATATAAGTGCTGGATGAGCCTTTCTGACATGGTGGTAGGCTAGGCCTCCCATGGTGAGATGTGAGTGCTGGTCCTTTCTGACATGGTGGTGGATGTGTTACTCCCATGGTCAGATGTGAGTGTTGGGCGTGCCTTTCTGACATGGTGGTGGATGTGTTCCTCCCATGGTCAACTGTAAGTGCTTGGAGGTCCTTTCTGACTAGGTTAGATATAAGTGCTGAAGAAGATGAAAACCTACATGGAGGCTAGGCCTACAACCAGCATGAAAAAGGGCTAGCTTTGTAAAACTTTCTATGGCGAGTAGAATTGAGAGATAGCACCAATTGATAAATATAGCGGAAGCAGTGATGATGATGATCCAGTTTTGATCCAGATTTGATGATGATCCAGTGATGATCCAATTTCTATGATGATCCAGTGATGATCCAACTTTGTTGACGATCCAGTTTTGATGATGATCTAGTGATGATCCAAATTTGATGATGATCCAGACTTGATCCAGAGAAGAAGACTTGTGATGATGAATTGTGTTAAGAGAATACCTTCCTAGTTAAGAGGGAGTGTTGATGTATTTATAACTTCATATTGTATTCACTTGTATATATTATGTATTGTACCCTGATGTTCCTATCGAGAAGTATCAGTAATGTAATTGAGTCATGTCATACCTCGATGTTCCTATTGGGAGAATCAATAATGTAAACAAGGTAAAGTCATACAGGTTAACCCTCCTAGTTGATCAGGGGTTAAAGTCCCCTTAGTTGTGGGGCACTAGGGTTATTAGACTCTCCTAGAGAAGCCGTCCTTGGTAATTTATTGTCAATTCATAAACTAGTATAAATAGAGAGTGAGCCTCTCTATTTATCTCACAGTCACTCACACTTAGTTGTAGCACATAGGTGAGAGAGAAGTAGCTCTCTCAAGTGAGAGAGAGAACAACTGTTGGAGATCATTTTTTTGTCTTTGGGTTTTACTGCTGCCATTGGTGCTCATTCTATCTCTGAGGAAGTTGCGGGGTTTTCTCCTTTATGGTTTCCCCGAGGAAAATATTTGTGTCTCTTATCTCTTGTGATTATTGTTGTGCATGTTATTCTCTCAGATAAGATCCTACTATCATATTGCTTAAATGATAAAAATCTAACAGTAATTTCATTCCAAGCAATTGCATAAAAAGGTTAGGTAGGCATAAAACATCATTTATGTTCAAAGATCTGCTTTGATAAGGGAAAAACAAAATCTTCAAATCACATATGCTAAGAGTGAATAGCTACAGCCTAGAATTTTTATTTTGAAATATAAACAACTAAATTCATAAATACAATCATTGATTCCCATCATGTTGGACTTGTACTCCCTTCTAGGATAACAACTAAAACTAAACATGAAACTCAAACACAATGTTCAGACTCTAGATCACATAAACAAACTAAATGAATTCCATGATGACTTATGCCATCCCCTTTGCTACTAAAAGGTGTATATATAAAATAACATCTATAGTGGCCAATTAGTTGTGATCTTACTGGAAACATCATTGGCCACCATCTATAAATTTGTGAATCATGCCAATAAATTTAGTAATGATAGGTCCGATTTGGAAAACTAATTCCAACAACAGTGCCACCTGCCACCTAGTGATGCTTGGTAAACAAATTGAAAGAAACAAGATAATTTAGTCTAATGATTATAAAAAAAGATTACTGGGAAATCCTATCAATTATTTATGAAGGGTAGATATTGCTTTATGATATTGTTCATGTGTATTGTAAATTAAGAGACAAAGTTCTATGAGTGAATAAATATGGCATTTTGTGTCATGGATTTTTGCATGGGAGAGGACCATTTTACCTATAGATTGGACATTATTTAGAAAGTATGCATGATCCTCCTTTTACTTGAAGAGAAAATATTATATTTACAAGCTTCCATACAACTCTAAAATATCACATTAAACCTTATACTCTCATAGCTACAATAATGGATTTATCTAAACATTTAATATCAAATAACCCTTTCATATGTTTTTATCTTTGAATTTCAGATAGATATGTAGATATCATTTAGTAGGTCACGGGCAGGAAAATATATTCTAGGTATTTTATCCTTAAAAATATTTTAGAGTGGGTAATTCAATTGAGCATTGTAAAGTTTTACCTAGTTTCTACCAACTCTTTGGTTTAGTTCATTTCCAAAACTTATAAATATCCTCTAAGGTGTTTGTTGATCCATGTCTTGAACAATTTATTTTTGGGATCGCTGAGCTGCCAAAGATCAATGCTTAACTTACTCACCTGATTATGAATACCTTGTAACTCTTGGAATATTCATAGAACTGTATGGTTATATTTAGAATCCCTACTCATATCACATAATAGGACAAGATCCTTTCCTTAAGGGAACTAATACTGAGATCCTATGCATGGGTTGTAACTTTCCCTAGATCGGAGGAAAATGAAATAGGTAAATTATATATTCCCAACCTATTCATCTCTTTTACCTACATCCATTCAAAGCAATCCAATCAAGCATGGGATAAAGACAATCACATGGTCTTGTGGTAGTTTGGATAACATCACATGTTACCAAAGTATATGTAAAATTGACAATGATAACGTGAGAATATGAACTTAAGAGCATGTTTTTTCTTTCTTTCCAGAAAAAAATCACTATGTTGAAAGTGGATTTATTGGAAGACCATAGAAACTGGTCATATTTTCTAAGAATAAAAATGAATCTACATCTACAAACATAACTTTTAGTTCCTTCGATAGTGGTGATTCTTCCTAAAACCCATCCATATCCAAGGTTGTCCAATTCCTAACGTATAATTTAAGTGTGCAAGCTAGTGATATTCACCTATTAAACAAAAGGAAAAGTACGGCTATTACCAAAATGAGTATGGTCATTGTCTTTCAGTTATGAAGTTGTTAATACATATATAATATACTCTTTATCCCAATATTTGGTTGAATTAATTTAAAAGTCAAGAATGATGAAGTTTGGAGTAAGTTGTACAAAGATGAGTTTCCATATTTGAATGTGTCTTGGTTATCTTATTTTTCGATGAAAGCTTGAAAATAGTTGTATTACTAAGGTCATATTTTTTTTATTAGTGCATTGAAAGTGGTAAGAAATCATTTCTTTTATTTGGAGTTAACGCATTGGTCATGAATGACCTTGTAATTAGTTCCATTGGTTCAATAATATGGTAATAAATGTAGGATCATAATGATGTATATAGAAAATCCTATATCCATATTGGCATATTTCCAATTGAGGCTCCCTATCGCTTTGAAGTGAAGTTACATTTTGATTTTAGGGGTTGAATTCTATCTTTCTTAGTACCACGAAGATATATTCAATTTGAAGAACATAGGAGGGTGGGAATGAAATTGAAATTCATAAAGTCATTGATGTATGCTAAACCAACTCTTGTCCTTCCTAGTGATTTAGTTCCCATTTGAGATAAAGAAACTAGTTCTAGTCAATCGAAGCTTTGATTGGTAGCAAGGGAAAAGATTTAAGTTCAAGGTTTTGATCCTTAAAGACTTTATTGAAAATGTTGGAAATAGAAGAATTGTATTTTTTTTTCATGGATTGGATGCAAGTAGAAAATTAAGCACCCTAATCTGAAACAAGGAAGTAAGGGAGAACAAGGAAAACTTTTTTTTTTGTTTATGTATTTTACTTTGGCTAGAAAATAAGTCAATATCAAACCAATGAAGGGGAAGAGAGGGTAAATAACTCATAATCGATATCTTAAAGGATTCCTTGGATGGTTCTTCTCGATACCCTCTTAGAATAAAATGTCCCTAGGTTTGAAATTTGAAGGCCCTTTATGGAGCTATTATTATTCTATTATGGTGCTCCAAAAGGGAGAATCTACTCAAATATAGGATAATAAGTGAAGTAGAATCTTGTCCCTCTAGCACCAGGGATTCATCATTATTTATTTTTATTTTATTGTTAGTGTGGGGAATCTAGTTGTTAACTTTGTTACCCAATCTAGATTTATAGTTCTACCATCCTAAGGAAATATCAGTCAAATGAATTCTCGGTCTATCACTAAAAAAATGTACACACATGCATATACTGATTTCTAGTATTGAGTTTTTTGTTTTTGTAATTACATGGGCAAACTTCACCTTAAATGTTAAATAGGTTTATGATGTTAGATAGCAATTTTTTGCGGTAAAGTTGCAACTTGTGACAATCCCAAGAACAAAGAGCAAGTGTCCTTGCAATATATTTATTGACTATGACTTTGAATTTTTGTTCAAATTAAATCATATGATATATCAATAGTAGGAACATTGATCTAATGAATTTGTTGATGCTTTCGTTTCTGGATTCTATTTGGAATTATTGTCGCTTCTATATTAAATAGAAGATTTTAAATGTTGATGTCAATTTTTTAAAATGGCATAGGTTTCTTGTTTGGGAATTTTGGTCAATGGGTTTGAAGTACCACCAGTCTAAAACTTGGTTTTTCTTCATGCATATATTCTATTAAGGAGAATAATATTTGCAAATTTTTTCTTGATCTATGTTGGACCCACTTATTATCTTTATTCCATAGTCCAACCTTCAAATGTAATGATTGTGTTGGAATTAACACAAAATTCAATACAAGTAAGCAATTATTTCCATACATAGGTGAAGGCCAACATTTTAAGATACATAGTGAATGAAGGATCCAAATGTAAAGATAAGTATAATCATCAAAAGGGAAGAAAGAGGAAAGTGTGATCAAAATCTGAAAGTTGGTCAATTATTTTGAGAGTGGATCGATCTGTTGTAAAGGTTAACTCTCTACTTAAGTGACAAGAATATTAACTTGTAGGTATGACTATTCTCTCTGAGATTATGTTCCATATATATAGATGTTCAAATTATAAATGAATATCAATGTGATTATAGATAGAAGAAAAACATGTCTATATAGAATGTAAAGTATGTGGGAGTGTTCAAGAGAACAAGAAGACACACAAAAGCTTGGTTAAATTGTAAATTAAGTGAAACTGAGTTCAAGAGAGGATTGTTAGGAATCCTTATGCAAGGGGCTCTCTATTTTTTTTTGTAAATAAAAGACATTGTATTACAACAGAAAGGCTTAATTACATCACAAGGAAAACACTAAGACATATCATCTGACAAAGAGGTGCATAGTGAAACTGCACCAGACAGGGTCAGTCCTACTGAATGAACAGGTAGAAATACCAAAACCCCAAAAAAGAAACAATTGAATTACTCTACCAACTACTAACCCCCCATTACAAAAAGGATCGACAAGGACGAGATTCCACCCATCATTACATAATAGAAATACAGGAAGAGAAAAAACAAAGCATCAAAGGAGAAAGCAACCAGGACTCAAATCCGCTTAATACCCAGGGATACCCCTAAAGGCACCTATAGTAGGGGCAGCACAAACATACATACTTTGATTACCAGGAACCAATGAGGATCCTGCCTGGCTTCCACCATGCACCATGTTGCTACCGGACACCTTCGCACAAGGTCGAGAAGTATCCAGCTTCTTGGTATTCATCGGGAATAAAGGAATTCCCAAGCTTCCAGCCACCACATCTAAATTCTTGTGAATCAAATGGAATTATTCATTATTCTCTTTCCACACACTCACAGGTTCCTCGTCACCTTGGTGCTTCACTTCCCGAACCACCGAAGAGTGCCCGACCAGCTGCATGTTAACCCAGTACTGCATTAACATATGGAAATATGTAGAGGAATGACCCGATGTATTCCCTAGATCAATTACCCAGTCATCCACCTCCTTATGTAACTCCTCAATGGGCTTCACCTTCACCTCCTCCCATAGGTTTCCAACCAATTTATTGATTTCCATCCGGATGGATAGGGGCACGTGATATTTATAGGAATTAACAGCCTCTTGGGCATGCAATTAGGTATGTGAAGTTGAGTGTTTATCTTCCTTATGCTGAAGGATCCCATTTCCTTTACCAACCTGATCGACGAAAGTCTTCCCCAGAACTTCCTCCCACCGCAAAGACCATTTCCGAGCCATGAAAACCATCCCACCCAAGCTACCACCTCCTACTACACTAAGAAAATACACCACTTTACAAGTTAGCTTCTGGAATCAAACAGACCCAAAACCCAAGTTACATAAGATAACCATGTCACAGTGGATAGAAATGGAGGGTGGTGGAACCTGCCCAGGATAAAAGAAGGGGGTGTCATCATTTTCAGAGCCAACTTGTACCCTACATACCTAACCCTAATCATGTTGTTGACATCCTGCATATTGCAACAAACAACTGTCATCCTTTCAAATTTAAAGAACATATAGTTTCTCCAAGTTCTTCCAGCCTCCCCCATCCCATCACACTTAATATTGTACTTGGAAACACCCTCCCAATCCTACCTTAACATTTTGGGGAACTTATTCCACATGATCCCACATGATAGCATGATGTGAAATCCTGGGCTGGCTCCTACCCTCTGTCCTCTGCATGTTTCCTATCTTCAACATGCACCAATAGAGGCCTCATCGTTAAGTCACGAGAAACCACTTGTTGACAGATATGGAACCAATATTCAAGGTGGAAATATTCCAAAGAAATCCTCCGATGCCCTGTCCCCATGTCCATGCCCGCATTAGCGAGCACATCTGCCACCTTGTTGTCATTGCGATGGACGTTTCCAAAGGATACCATCGGATAGTTGTACAACAAAATTTCAAGGTGATCCAACCGACTTACAAGATGCCAACTGGAAGATATTTTCTCTGATGCCTTCCCATTCGCTAGACCCTTCTCCATTTGGATCAGGATGTTGGTGTCACCTTTGATTATAGCAGGAAACTGGCCACCATCTCTTAGGTATTCAAAACCCCCTACTAGGCCCTCTAATTATGTAAAGTTGTTAGTGTCAGAGCCAATGGCTCCCAAATAAATTGCTATCACTGTGTCATTCACATCTCTGTAGACACCACCATATCCAATAGGCCTCAGATTTCCCCTAGAGGCACCGTAAAAATTGAGTTTGAAAACCCTTGTTGGGGGAGGGGACCAGAGCGATGGGATGGCAAGTCTGTAGAGCTTCACTTTGCTTCAGAAACCATCCAACTGGGCTTTGTCAATACCCCAATTCATCACAACATGGATTTCATCCTTCAGGATGGTATTATCCTGTTCATCCCATTGATTGTTGAGGATCGAGGAGAGAAGGTTATCCTAAAGAATCATCCATACTTTGTCCACATTCTTCTTTCTATCGATGAATATCTTACCATTCCTTTCTTTCCAAATAAACCACATAACCATTCCAGGAAAAGATTCCCATAGGGAGCAGATGACCATGTTTTTGAAAGCCTTGGGGTGCCATTCTTTAAGAGTTTGAGCAGGGAACCCCCGACGTCTATCCCTCCTTTTGAAGTGCAAATCCCCTTTCTCCCAAATGGAAGCTCCAAAGATATAGCTATCCAGGAGGTGACCCATGGTTTCTTCTGCATGCCATCACATAGGGCACAGAGATGGGCCTAGGAGCCCTCGTTTCATAAGGTTTTATCTCGTCAGAATACGACCTTTGGAAACCAGCCAAGAGAACGTGGCCACCTTTGGCCATTGGTTGGTGACCCAAATATTTTTCCAGAGCTCACTCCCTTCCTTATTACTGTGAATATTGATGTTATAAGCTTCCTTGATACTAAAGGCTCCCTTCTCGGCATAGCCCCAACGAAGAATATTCGGCTTTCTCGTAACCCTTACAAAGCATTGTTGTAGCTCCTCCTAAACATTCTAATATCATCAACATTGTCGAGGTTAGGCCAGACTTGATAATTCCATTGTCTCCTACCATCAAAGGCACGTTCTTCCCAGTAGTGTGAAACATTGATTTTCCCTTCTTCCCGGACTCTGTCATGTAGCCGAAGCCATCTCTGACCCGAGCCCAACTTTGGCAGCTGATTCCAAGAGTCTTCCTAGAAATTAGCACTTTCACCACTCCGAATCTCCCAGAAGCAATGATCCTGCACCAAACGTCTCTCTCCCGCCGCTTTTCACCAAATTGGTGAGCTAGGAAGATCCACATTAAGGATGACCAATTGGTCGTTGGGTTTGTCTCTAGCGTACTTGATATTCCAAAGCTTGGCCCAAGTTTCTTTAGTATATTTAGACCATCTCCACCACACTTTAGCTCCTTGGAATTCCGCCATGAAATTCGGGTCTCTAAGCCCTAGACCCCCCTGATCCTTGGGTTTTCATATACCATCCCAACTGACCAGAGAAAATTTGGATTTGGCCTCCCTTCCACCCCAAAGAAATTTCCTTTGAATTCTCCTGATTTCACGAAGCACTAATTTAGGAGCTGAAAGAATCGAGAAAAGGTCAATTGGCATAGCCTGAAGCACAGCTTTGACTAGAACCAACCAACTTGGGAGGTTTAAAGGCCTAACAACCCAACTAGAGAGCCTGTGTCTCATACGGTTGAGGATCTCTTTCCATGAGGATTTTTTCAGCACTCCAACACCCAGAGGGATCCCCAGATATTTAGAGGGAATCACCCCAAGAGAAAAACAAAGGATCTGAATAATATTTCTCTGCACAATTGGAGTAGTGTTTAGAAAGAATACCTTCAACTTATTGGGATTGACAACCAAGCCAGAGGCCATAGCAAAGAGATTTAAACTGTTCTTAAAGCTATGGGCTTCTTGGACTGAAGGATGCCCCATGAGCATGGTATCATCAACAAAGTGCTGATGAGTCTAGGGATCCATACTTAAATGGATCTTGAGCTCCCTTAAGTCCCCATTCCTAGCTTGAGTCTGAATCAGGCCACTCAAACCCTCAGCCATAAGAATGAAGAGAAAAGGAGACAGTGGGTCCCCTTTCCTGATGCCCCTAGAGGCCTGGAACACTATAGAAGGCGAGCCATTCAGAAGGATGTTGTAAAAAGGATATGTGACTAGCCCCATTACCCATTACACCCATTGAGGGCAGAAGCCATAATCCTCCAACATCTTGTTTACATATTTCCTGCTGAGTTTATCATAAGCTTTTGCTATATCCAGTTTGATCATCATGCCAAGAGTTATGGAGCTCTTCAAGGAATGAAGCATTTCATGGACTAGGATGACTCCATCCAAGATCTTCCTCCCTTCCACAAACCCATATTTCTCTGGGATAATGAGCCTTAGGAGGAGGGGCTTCAAGCGGTTAGATATAACCTTGGATATAATTTTGTAAATTACATTGCATAAGGTTATGGGTCTAAATTTGTTTGGTCTATTAGTACCAACCTATTTAGGGACTAGAGAGATGAAAGTGGCGTTGAAAGCTTTGAGAACTAATCTATTATTTCTGGATTCCTCAACAATCTTTAGAACTTCCTCGACTAAATCCTAGAAGTGATGAAAGAAATTTGAAGTAAAACCATCTGGCCCTGGGGATTTCCCCAGAGCCATCTAGTGAATGACTTCCTCCAACTCTTGTATAGAAACATGTTTAACAAGAATTCCATTATTTTCCCTGGTCACAGTCCTAGGAATTAGGTCAATGATCCTGTTTATAGCTCTACTTCGATCTCCACCATCTTCTTTGAGGATATCAGAGAAATGCTGGGACAACTCTTCCCTTACTTCCCTTTGGGTTTCCACCCCACTACCATCCATATTTTTGAGCTTATGTATTTTGGATCTATTTCTATTCTGGATGACCGTTTTGTGGAAAAATTAGTATTTCGTTCCCCTTCTTGGATCCATTTAACCTTAGCCTTCTGTTCCCAGAAAACCCCTTCCTGTCTGTCCATAGCCTCTAACTGTCCCAGAAGATCCTGCACCTTAAGCTTCATGTGATGATCCCATCCTTCCTCCATCCCCTTTTATTGATGATATCGATCTCACTTAACAACCTTTTCTTGTCCTCAAAGATATTTCCAAACTCTTCCCTATTCCATGTACAGATTCTGGCCTTCAGGATTTTGAGTTTCTATTGGAAACAATACATAACTGTACCCACAAGGGGGACCAACTCCTGCCACCACTGGGCCACCATCTCCTTAAAGTCCTTATCCTCCAGCCATAATTACTCAAATCTAAAAGGCTTGCTCAAGGTATATTTTGACCAATCCCAGTTGAGGCAAACCGGCCAATGGTCATAACCTGCTGCAAGGAGAACATCCGTTCGTATTTCTCCCATACCATGCACAATATGCTCAGATACCAAGAATCTATCAAGACACAAGGCCACCAAATGATCGCCCCCATGTTTGTTGTTCCAAGTGAACCACCCATTCCCTATTTCCATATCCACCAATGGACTATGGGACAAAAATTCACTGAAGGCTTCCTGAAACTTGTCAAAGGATCTCCTACCCCCTTTATTTTACCCAAGATTGGAAATGAGATTGAAATCACCTCCAATAACCTAGTTCCCAAACTCAGACAGAACCTTGAACCACTCCAAGAAATCTAAAAAGGCCTATTTCTTGGGGAAAGCCCTCGGGCCATAGATTTTCATCAATGAGCCTTTAGAGCCAGAGCTGATCAGGTGCCAAAAGCTTGCTATAAGCACAAACTGAGTGGCATTCCAGTCCTTGAGATCCACAGTATTTGGGTGCCATAGGATTTCACAACCCCCAGCCATGTTGACAGAAACAAGAGCCACATATTTACTCCCTTTCCAAATCTTCTCCCTAAGTTTTTCCATGGTTTCAGAATTGCACTTAGTTTCTTGAAGAAAAAAAATATTTGGTTTCTCTAGTATTATTTTCTGAGCTATAGATTTCCACTTCCTGGGGTGATTTCACCCTCTTATGTTCTAGGATATAATATTCACTGACAAACATTTTTAACCTCAAAAAAGGCCGCCCGGATGGTGGGGTATTGACCTGATTCAATGACCTTTACTCCTACCTCCGCTGTTCGCTGTTGGTTAGTCTTCCTTCCTCTAGGAAGTTCATCTTCTGGGGTTTTCCTTTTGCTTCCTTTTTGTGGGTCAGGTTCAATTCCTAGATCCTGGAGATCTCCAGTTCTAATAATTTCCTCTTGGAGAAGTTCTATTTTCCTTTTGGAAACATATCCCTTACCTTTCTTCCCACATTCAGCCTCAATTGCATCCAGCTCCATGTCATCCACCTCATTTTCCTCCAGACCTTCCATAGGGATACATAGCTCTTCTTCCTTCAACATCTCCGAGGGTTGAATAGGAAGTTACTTCTGAAACTCCTTGCCCTTGATGATTCCATCAACACCATCCTTCTCATCCAAAGCTTCAAATGGGTTAAATGACTTGGGGTCTTTACCCACCTGAATTTTCCTGGTTTTGGCCTGACCACCTCCTCTACCTTTTCGTTTATAGGTGAGAATACCTGACAATCCTCGTATAGTACTGCGTGTGCAACTTTGATGATCATTACAATTCCTGTGATGGTATGCAAGGATGCTCACAGTTGCTTGGATGATTGGAAACTTCAGATTGCAGGTAGTATGGGTATCCCCCATAAAAGAAAGACAAAAGATACCATGTGAGAAGGATCTCATAACGGTGAAATCTAATTTATGAAATTTTTCTATACTAAGAATTATGATAAGATGGTAGATTATGCGTGAATGTCCAGGTTTTAGGAAGCAAGTAAAGTAATAAGGGTAATAGATTCCACTTTCCAGATCCGAACAAATATGAGGATGGACTCATGATTTTGAAACCTAATTTCTATAGGAGATAAAATTGTAAATTCATCATTGATTTTGATTATCCATGATATTGACTGTTTGATGTAGGAAACATGTCAGGTAAGAGACTGCAGAAAACCAGGTATTTTTGTTTGCAGGAGACAAACAAAGGACAAGGACCTTATGTTTGGGAAATTTAACTGATGTACGAAGTAGAATATGACAAATGTGTGATGGAAACTTCCTTATGATTACCTCTCACGTCAACTGCATGCTTGTATGCCATGCATGTGAGATGAGGAAAACATGTCCTTAGGGGCAAAGGATGACTATTGAACTAAAAATTCCAATAAGTATTTGGTTGTTCAACATCTTCTTGTTGATTTTATGTGATTATACATGCATGATGTTGCAGGTTTTCAATTGTTAGATTTTAAATGAGAGGCACAGACCTCCTTATGTAGGACGCCATGGCTACCAAAAAGATGATAACAACCTTATGGAGAAAATATTTTGGCCCAAAATAGAGGAAGATTTAATTAGTTATCTATCTAATGGCTTGGGGTGTCAACAAGTGAAGAATGAATGCCTATATCCAACAGGTTTTTTATGAACTCTGTCCATTCCTGGGGAAAGTGGGAGGTAAAACTCCTTGGATTTCATCATAGATTTTATATTAATGCAAAAACAACATGATCTGATTATGGTTGTAATAGTAGAAGAAGTTAAGCAAACTACTTGTGTACTTCTGTAGAATCGACTTATGGAGCTACTAACACTGCAGAGGTGTTTTATAAAAGGTATCCTGACTTTTTGGAGTGCCAAAGAGGGTAATTCCCTAACTAAGATGTAAAGTTACATCAAAATAATTGTTTGCAGGATTGGAGACCGAGAAGAGACGGGTGAATGAATAGAGGGAACGAGTCAAGTCATAAGAGACATGCTAAAATAGTAAGTATGTGTGCAAGGCTGGATAAGAAGAAAGTAGTACTTAGGTATTAGAGGGAGTTTCAAAAGTTACAGAAGATGGCTGAGAACACTGTGGAAAATGTTACAGTAAGGGGGAAAGGATGTGATATCCCCCAATTTTGTAATAATTTTGAAAGACTATTTTTATTTATTTATTTTTGTTTAAAAATAATTGACAGACCTGGAATTATGCATGCAAAGAGTGGGGCGCGTGAAGGGTCATTCTCAGGAAGTTTCACCAGGCATGGGAAGGCCAGTATGGTGCTAGACCTACCCTAGGAACCTAAAAGGAAGTGGAATAAAGATTCTGGGAGCCTGCAAAATACCTAGGATCAACTATAAAGAGAAGCCCGCTCAGTATGCAAGGGGGATGGACAAGAAACACTATACATTTAGGTAAGTTGAAGGAGAAATTTTCTGAAGAAGAGAAGGGAATCCCCACTGGAAAATGGGACGGAGGTTGACTGTCACCACTCTTGGCATTCATAGTTAGCTCAGGGGTGATTGAGGACAGAGGGAACCTCTGTGCCTAATCTATGGTTGGGTGGAACGTGGTTGTTCCCTTTTCATTATGGATTGTGTTACGAGAAGGTATGGATATTGGGATTTTTTCTGCCATTCTAATAAACTTAGAGTATGTGTTTTATGTGAAATTATGTGTTTTCATAGTAAAAGAAATGCTAATTAGTAGCGTCAGATTCATAGTAGGAAATACTAATTATGAACTATTGTTTCCATACTCTGTTGCACTATGTATTGAGGAAAATGGAAAATCGAAAAGTATAATCGTTTCCATAAAGAGTCACTGGTTCATTGCGTATTTTTCCTTGATTTTAATGAGTTTAGGGATTTTCTAAAGAGTACGAATGTATGCTTCTTTGTTGATGATAAGAGAATACCTTAAGCTTTCGAATGAAGTTTATTAATGATTAAACAAATATGTATGCTCATACTTTGTTGATTGACTGTGAAATGCATTGGTAACGAGGCTATTCTATTGGGTTAAAACATTTAAGCCTTGCATGCCAATGAGACCCCAAGATACTGGTTATGTGCTTGGAGGCGGTTAATTTTATTGTTGCCTGTGTTTATATTTGGAACATGTATTGTTTCCTGTGTTTTAATATTAGGGACACGTATTTTGCTGTTTGCATCTAGAACATGTTGGTTCCTGTGATTGAAGAACTGGGCATGCATTATTGTTAGAATGTTTTTTAGCCTGAAGCTAGAGTTTGTATTAGATAACTTACCGTTTCCTTTGTGAAGGATTCAACGTATGAAGAATACCTTGGATAAGTTAGTACTGCTAGGTTAAATAATTGGAGTATGAAAAATGAAATTTATAGCCTTTTGTTGTCTGTGTTAAGGGTTTGAAGTATGGAGAGTATATCTAATTAGATATTGCTGCTAGGGATGAGGTAAGGGCTAGGAAGTAGCTTTGCCAACTATTTCTTGTGGAATGATTCTTACGAATTGGTGTGGTATTGTTCTTTTGGATTGACCGTGAAAGGACATTGGTGATAGGGTAGATCCAATGGGTTAAGACGTCTTAGTATTGCATGCTAAGGGGTTTCTGATTTATCGATTTACATGCTTAAATGTGAGTTACTGATAGTTATGGTTATGTTTCCTGTGTTTTAAGAACGGAAACATGTATATATATATATATATATATATATGCTTCCTATGTCCTAATATCTGGAATAGGTACTGGTTTCTGGAAGGATTAGGGTTTTGGGAAATGTTGTTGTGTTTAGTATATTTTTTATTTAGACCTAGAAGGATCTCTGTAGGGAATTTGGTTTGAACAATGATTCTCTACATTGGTAAGATGGTAACTCAACTGGTGAAATATTTGTTAGGATTATAATCCTCCCTTGTCCAATTTGGTTAATTATGTATAAATCAGGAGTCCTTTCAGTCTATATTTAGTCACTAGCATCATTAGGTCCACTTAGCCTAATTGGGGTAGATGTACCAGTTACTAAAGCGTGGGGAACACTAATTGAGGATAACTGCCACTAACTGCACTTGCATGCATCAGTTTAGGAGCCACTATGAGTGTCAACACCATCCTCTATTAGTTGAGTTCAGTTGCTGACTAGTCAAGCTTAGTTAGGAGTCAATTACATTCAGTTCTACTCAATTAATGCTATCTTTGCATGGATGCATGCAGGTGAGGCACATTTACTCACCTACCTCAATCGGTTAGACTAGTTAACTGATAATTAACACTGAATTAGACACTTGAATTGGTATTTTGAACTTTGACAATGATTTAAACAAGGCCAGTTAACCATGCAGTCAAGTAGAGTTAAACCAATTCAAATTTCCTCAAATGGATTCAAATTGCATGAGGCTATTTATCCATTGTACTACATTGTAATTAATTATCTAATTACTTTTTATTAATGAAAGCATTCACAGTTGCAATCTTTTTTTGCCCTATTTCATTCTTCAATTTTTGAGTAAATTTGTATGATCTATCTTGTGAGTTGTGTGTTGGTCCACAGATCTATGTGCTCAATTTAATATGGTATCAGATCCTCGGCAGGACAAGGCAATTCTCCTACTACATATTCATACTTGGATCAAAAAAAAAATTGAGCAAAATTGCTCCTTCCAGTACTGCACCAGAAGCGGATAATTTACCACTTAATATCTCAAGTAAAGGAATTGTTGATCAAGATTTCTTGACCAACTATGCTGGGTGTGAAGAAAATTCCAAAAGTGCAGGCTGTCGAACTTACTTTGTCTATTTGATTGTGTGATTTACAGTTTTATCATTCTCCTTCACTGCATTCGCTACAACAGCTTAGTCTCCTTCACTAGATTCGAAATGGCCCCTTCAATGGATCTTCTCACTCCTTTCAACTACCATGAGTGGAAGGAGGACATGGAGATGCAACTTCTCTCCAAAATACTCTTTAGATTCACAATGGAGACAGAGCAAAATCCGGTTCATTATGTTGACAAAGAAAAATACTGGAATAGGCTTGATGAAGCATATGGATGCTTGTGCCTCTCAATATCTAGAGATATTCTCTTCCACATCAATGGATTGAAGACTCTCAAGGAGGGTTGGGATAATATTTCTTCCTTATTTCATAAGCAGGATGACCTAAGGATCTATCAGCTAGAGAATGAGTTGATTTCTCTTCATCCAGCCAAATTTGAAAAATTGAATGATTTATTCACCAAATTCAAGCACCTGGTGTTCCAGTTGAAGCTGTACAAGGTTGATAAGGAGGATGATCAACTCATACCACTATTACATTTCGACCCAAAATCAGACGGTTACTTCCGACGGCGCATGGATTTTTTCTTTTAAACTCACCAAAAATAAGAAAGTTAAATTTTTTTTTTAAAGATTTGGTCATCCCCATCGCTTAAGCGACGGCTAGCCTAGCAAGCGTCGCTTAAGCGACGGCTAGCCTAGAAACTGTCGCTTAAACGACGCTTATGAGCCAAGGACCCCTTAGAGATAGCTT
>LPNX010058117.1:0-135072 GCA_001517045.1 Pseudotsuga menziesii | reverse complement strand
TGATCAAACCACAAAAGCTGGTAACATACCTCATCTTTTCACATAGAACTGAAGGCAGACAAAGAACTAATATCTTGATCAATAGAAAAGTTATATATGAGAATAGTAACCGGGATCCTAATTTGCAAATATTTTTTTTAAAAAAAAAATCACAGCCGTCGCTTAAGCGACGCTTATCACCTGTCGCTTATCCGACAGCTTTTCTTTGTCGCCGTCACTTAAGAGACACTTAGCAACCGTCGCTTATCCGACAGTTATTCTTTGTAGCCGTCGTTTAAGCGACGCCTGTGGGTGCAAAAGTTCCACAAAATTTTCGTCATTGTCGCTTAATAAGTGTCGGATAAGCGACGATTTAAATTCAAGCGACGGTTACTTAAGTGTCGCTTAAGCGACGGTTACTTAAGTGTCGCTTAACCGACACCAAGTTTCCGACGCTTCAAAAAAAAACTAAGTGTCGTACATGCGACAGGGAAGTGTCGATAATCCGACATGACGGCCGTCGGATTTTTGGTCAAAATGTAGTAGTGTACTTTCCATCCTCTCAAAACTTGGTGTAGACTACTCAGTATTTGTATCAACCTTTCATTCATGGAAGTTCACTACTCGAAATTGGAGGATGTCCACTTTTAATTCCTTCATTGAATATCTCACCCATGAGCATGACAAGTTGATCCAAATGGGGGTCATTCGATCTTCCAGAGATAAAGAACTGGTTTCAAGAAGACCTAAGGTTGAGAATAGTAAGGGGAAGCAAAAGGATGAGTCTCCTATGGAGAAAGAGATGTTAAATGATCCTTTAGGTTCAAAGAGAAGCAAGAAGAATGGCAAAGGAAAGACCCTTTGTTCTTACTTTGGAAGGGTCTTTCATCCAAAAATATTTTGTATGAGAAGAACAATTGATGAAATGGATATTCTTCTGAAGAAACATAACATTACTTTACCTGCTAGCGCAAGGAAGGCTAACCATAGAGAAGAAACTTAAGAACATGAAGAGACATGCCATACACCGAAGGCTAGCTGTTCAACAACACACACCTTCCTCATTGATTATGGAGCTTCCAATCATATGGTTGCATCCAGTGAATCATTCTCTTCTTTACAGTTTTTTGATGGTCCTAGTATTCAGATGGGTAATAACAGTCAAATTTGAGCCAAATGGAAGGGTTCTATCAAGCTTGGACATGGAAAGTTCAAAGATGTGCTTTATGTGCCCTCCTTAGCTGCAAATATGTTATCTGTATACCAGATGATTGATACTGGCTCTCCAAAGTGAGTGATATTTGGTCCTGACTCAGTGGAGGTCAGGGATATCTCTACTTGGAACATCATAGTGAAGGGTATTGCAAATCATGCCTCCAAGGCATATGAGTTATCACACTTCATGCAAATTTTATAACCAGTGCACTCTCAGCTGCCACTTAAAAGGGAAGGTAAAAAAATTCCATCTAATTCTTTTGCAGTTTCCACTAGTATTGCAAAACCAGTTGTATCTGTTTATGAGATTGAGACTCAAGGTGATTCAGATCTAGATCCAGTCCATACTCCCAAGCAAGAAGCTAGGAAGATGACTGGAAATCCATCTGACACACATAAGAAAAAGAACCTTGCACTATGTCATGCAATATTACCTCCTTTAGAGAGATGAGACAAAATCCCAGTGAGATGCTACATGGAAAGGTCTAATTAGTTACATTGCCTTCAGAAGAATAGAGTGGATCATACACCTCTTCATCCAGAAAGAGGCAAAGGTTAGATTCCTCCTTCCTTCCATCGTCATTTTGGGAGAAGATGGAGAAGTCTACATACCAGGCCCCAGGATACATGTGCAAAGAACATCATGCATGTTGCTTCGCTACATCACAGAGATGAAGGTTGCAGCAACATATTTTCAAGTTTCTTAAACTTGGATCCTAATTCTATTTGCTTAGTTAGAGGGGTTTTGTTTTCCCATGTGGTTTTTTTCCCAGATCCTTATATTGAGAAGTTACTTTACTTGTTGTAATGGGTGACCTATGGTCTTAGTTACCAGGGCCCACAAATTGTCCAAGTTATCATTCAAGGGGGGTGTCAGGATTATAATCTTCCCTTGTCCAATTTGGTCAATTATGTATAAATTAGGATTCCTTTCAGTCTATATTTAGT
Source organism: Pseudotsuga menziesii (assembly GCA_001517045.1). Lineage (NCBI taxonomy): Eukaryota > Viridiplantae > Streptophyta > Pinopsida > Pinales > Pinaceae > Pseudotsuga > Pseudotsuga menziesii. The sequence goes on along the minus strand of LPNX010058117.1, from coordinate 132,930 downwards.
CACTAGCACCATTGGGTCCACTTGACCTAATTGGGGCACATGTACTAGTTACTAAAGTGTGGGGAACACTAATTGAGGCTAACTTCCACTGATTGCACTTTCATGCATAATATTAAGAGCCTCCTAGATAAATCCTTACAAATTAGCAGCCACTAGGAGTGCTGACACCAACCTCCATTAGTTGAGTTCATTTGGTGACTAGTCAAGCTTAGTTAGGAGTCAGTTACATTCAGTTCTAGTCTGTTACATTAAGTTCTACTCAGTTAGCGCTAGCTTTGCAATATGGTTGCATGTAGGTGAGGTGCATTTACTCACCTACCTCAGTCAGTTAGACTAGTTAACTAATAATTAACACTGAATTAGACACTTGAGTTGGGATTTTGAACTTTGATAATGATTTAGACAATGTCAGTTAACCATGTAGTCAAGTAGAGTCAAACCAATTAGAATTTCCTCACATGGATTCAAATTGCATGAGGGTATTTAGCCATTGTACTACATTATAATTTATTATCTAATTACTTTTGATTAATGAAAGCATTTACAGTTGCAAGCCATTTTTGCATTGTTTCATTCTTCAATTTTTGAGTAAAATTGTATGATTTATCTTGTGAGTCGTGTGTTGGTTCACAGATCTATGTGCTCAATTTAATAATATTTGTTCTAGTAAAGTGCTAGATGTATGTGGTATGAACTCCTTGAGTGATAAGTTCAACGCATGTCTATAGGTATACCAATGTATGCTTCCCTGTTGATGAAATGATAAAGAAAAGTCTTAATTCTGTTATTTAAAGCAATTCTTAGGAGCTGGTAAAGTTCATGGATAATACTTATAGTTAAGAATGATATTGCTACACTTTCTATCTATCCCTACAAGCTTCAACAGTGTGGAAATCCTTATTTCTGCTTATGTTGAGTTGAATGTGCGAAAGCTTGTCATAGATTTCTAGTAAGGTTTACTGTGGTAGTGTTATTGTATTTTTCTTGCATCTGAGTATGTCTGGGTTCCATTGATTTTGCTTAAGTAATGAATACCAGAAGTCTGGTCCTAGAAGTCAAAAACAGCTAAGTCAAAGTTAAAGTCTTAAAAATGTTAAGACTTTTGTGATCCGCAATCCGCACAATGAAAACTAGAAATTTAAAGTTAAAGCCTTAAAAGGGTTAAGACTTCTGTGATCCATGATCCGCACAATGAAAAGTAGAAAGTGGAAAGTAAAGTTAAATTATTAAAAGTGTGTATAGGTCCATGATCCATGATTCACATGACGAAAAGTGGAAAGAGGAAAGTTAAATTTAAATCCTTAAAAGGGTTAAGACTTCTGTGATTCTTGATCGACACAACGAAAAGCAAAAAGTAAAGTTAAAGTCTTATAGGTGTTAAGAATTCCACGATCCGCGATCTACACAGCATAAAGTAGAAAGTTAAAGTTAAAGCGTTAAAAAGGTTAATAATTTTGTGATTTGTGATCCGCACAATGAAAAGCGGAAAGCAAAAAGTAAAGTTAAAGTCTTAAGGGTGTTAAGACTTCCGTGATTCGTGATCTGCACAGTGGGAAGTGGAAAGTGAAAAGAGGAAAGTAAAGTTAAAGCCTTAATAATGTTAAGACTTCCATGATCTGCGATCCACAAAGGGAAAAGAGGAAAGTGGAAAGTTAAAGTTAAAGTATTTAAATGGTTAAGACTTTTGCGATCCACAATCTGCACATGGGATAGCAGAAAGAGGAAAGAAAAGTTAAATGTGTTGCTATTTTTTTTTTAATTTTCGAGTTCCGTAGCGGAAGGCAGAAGGCGGAAGGTGAAAGGTGGAAGTGAAGAAAAATTTAAAGTCGTTTGTTGTTTTTCCAATTTCTGAGTTCTGTAGTGGAAGGCAGAAAGGGGATAAAGGATTCCCCCATTTGTTGTTTTTTCAATTTTTGAGTCCCACAATGGAAGTCGGAAGGAGGAAAGTGGATAAAGGATTCTTCCATTCATTGTTTTTTTAATTTTTGAGTCCCACAGCGGAAGCCAGAAGTCGGAAGGTATAATTTGGAAGGTAGAAAGTGGATAAAGGATTCCACTGTTTTTTGTTTTCTGATTTCCAAGTCCCACCGCAGAAGGAGGAAGTCAGAAGGCGGAAGGTGGATAAAGTATTTTCATTGTTTGTTATGTTTCCGATTTCTTATTTTTGAGGTTGGAAGGGTGGAAAGCGGAAGTGTAGAAGGTGGAGGGCGGAAGGAGAAGTGCGGAAAGGATAGGTTTAGTGTGGAAATGATCATTCTGGTCGTAGAATGGATCTGTCAAGGGAAAAAACAACCTCTCTAGTTGTATAAATGGATTTAAATGCGGAAGACTGAATTTACTTGTGGAAATTAGTGTTGGTTGTTTTTTTTAAAAAGCTTAAGGTTGATTAATTATGAAGGTTAAAGCCAAAATTCCTGTGAAAGAATTATATTTGATTTTTTTTTTTGCTATGCATATTTTCAGGTTATATGGGTATGTTACAGCAGAGGAAACCTTAACCCACACTCTAATATGTCCATTAGACTATGACACACTTGCATACATAGTATGAGCCTCAAGGAGGATGAAAAGGAGAACAAGAAACCTCTATAAAGTATAAACAAGCTAGACATACTACAACAGGATGAACAAGAACCGCAACAACCCTAGTAAAGGTCATGGTAGGCACCAACAACAACACACTCATAGAAAAGACCTTAGAATAGTCAACAGACCACAAATGTAGTTAAGGTAGCCCAAGGAACATTCATGGTTCAGTCTAGAAGACTTAGCAAAGGTCACAACCCAACTTAGTAGCCCAAAAAAGGTCACAACTTAGTCCAAATAGCTCACATAGGTAACAACTTTGTCCAAACATCCCACAAAAATCATGGTTCTGTTAGAAAACAGGACAGCAGAGCAATAACAGATATACAGTTAAATCATAAAAAAGATGCAAAACACATTAAAACATTACACAGAGACACATATATAACGTGGTTCACCCAAACGATGGGCTACATCCACAAATAAATTGCCAGTCCTTTTATTACAATCCAGAAAGGTGAAGGCATACAACCTGCAGCAAAATTGTTGCACTTCCTCTTCACGCTCTCACATTCTCTCTTCCAATACAATACAATACCATACTCAATCATTTTACAATGCTTTCTTTTATAGGGGAAATACAATGGGAATTATAGGGCTAACCCAATACCATGGGTCCGCAAAACTGTTGGCCAACATAATACCATGGGTACAGTCATTCCCCCAAACCCCAAGGCAGGGGAATGGCTGTATAGTACACCTGGGGTACAAACACAACTGAATAATATCTTTGGATCTGGAAGATAAGGCTCCACAACCAACAGGTTCTATCCAAAAAACCCCACATAGATCATGAGTTTTTCCTAGCATAGGTCACCACTCAGTCCAAGGAATCCCACAAGGTCACACCTCAATACTAGCAACCTCAAAGGTGGTCATAGTTCAACATAGTGGGAAGACAACCATTGCACCCACAAGACCAAGGTGTACCATCAAGGTCCAGAGAAATAACAGTTTTTGTCTTAGCTGCCTCAACAAATTTATTTGTTCTAGCCATGTCCTACTCAATTATTTTCCAAGTGTTGGTCAAGCCACATCTAATGAGTATGGGATTCATATTCCTTTGTAGAATGTGTTGGGAATACTTAGGGTTTTGTACAACAATTTAGGGATAAATCAAGGAAAATTGCATAGTTATGGATTTCAAAATCCACTAGCATCACCTACTAAACATAGCCTTTCAAATTGTCACCCTTATGTACATGCACTTTACTCCCTCTAAATATGGATCTGATTGTTATATTGTTGCATTTTAATTTGAAAAATGATTTATGATTAATGTTGATCCTTTATTTTTTTCTCTACAAATTGGTTTTGATGCATTTAAATTAAAGACAAGATAGATGAAAAGAGTGGAAATTTAGAGTTAACATATCAGTTTCATAATTGAATGAAAAAAAATTGAAGATTAGTCAACAACCAATTTTGACAACTACTGAATACCATGCATACGACGAGATAATAGTCAATGCAAAGAGCTTTCTTAAATATGCATTTCCATTTAATGATTGGTGTGGTGGGAAGATGAGAAAAAGACAAGTTATTTATGAACATATGCTAAAATTTGGTCATATCTATATTATCCCTTTCCCTCAAAATTATTATCCAGATAGTTTGCAATTGCATAGCATGAGAGATGTAGAGGTGCAAAACATAAACGAAGAGGTAACAAACATAGATGGAGACTTCAGAACCTTAGATGAAGGGATTGAAGTTGATAGAATGTTGAATGAGGGATTCAAGGATGATTAGCAGAAGTTGATGGGGGATGCTTCAAAACTTGTGTATGGTACTTGCAATTTCAACCATTTAAAAACAAGTATTGTACTTGTTGATTTGCAAGTAGTGTATGGTTGGAAAAATGAGAGTGTTTAGGATTTATTGGAATTTTTACATGAGCTGTTACCACCTAACTCCACATTTCCAACAAAACAAAGAGAATGTAAAACGTAAATCAATAAGCTAGGATTAGGGTATGAAAACATCCACACATGTGTGAGTGGTTGTGTATTATTTCACAAAAATATTTCAAGTGAGATGAAATGTCCTCAATGTAAAGAAGGGAGGTATAAACCAGGGTTGAAATCAAATTCAACTCCTAGAAAGGTTCTTCGACACTTTCCACTAATCCCATGGTTGCTTTGAAGGTATAAATTTCAAGACATTTTAGAGCTTATGAAATGGAATGCCCAAAATAAGAGCACTGATGGAAAACAACGATTTGTGGCAGATTCTAAGATGTGGATGGAATTTGACAGCATATGGCCCGATTTGTCCCAATATCGTCATAATATGAGACTTGGTTTAGCTCTAGATGGTGTGAACCTATTCTCTGATCAGAGTACTAAATGGTCAACTTGGCCGGTGCTTTTAATAAATTATAACTTTCCTCCATGGTTAGAAACCAAACCATTTTTCTTGATGTTGTCATTAATTATACCAAAAAAAAAGTGTGACTTCAGATATAATTGATGTGTATTTAGAGCCATTATTTGATCAGCTAGCAGAATTGTGGAAAGGAATTGAAGCAATTCAAATTTTAAGGGATGGTCATTCTATCCAATTCACTTTAAGAGATTATTTATTATTTACGATACATGATCTTCTTGCATATGGCACATTGACTAGTCTAAATGTTCATGGATACCATGGATGTCTAGATTGCATGTTTAAGTCTTTTGCGGGACACTCAAGTAGTTTGCGTAAGTGAATTTATTGTGGGCATCATTCCTACCTTAAAATGGAGCATCCATATCATCGACAAAAGTCACATTTCAATGGTCAAGAAGAGAATCGTGAAGCACAATTGGCAATAAAAAGTGATTACATTACTGAGAATGGAGAAAAAAGAATGCAATTTATTAAGTATGGTGGAATTTTTGGTAGTAAAAATGATCCACTTAATTATAGTGGTGTAAAAATATTGTGCATATTCTATAAGTTTCCATAATTTAAGCATATATCCATTAGGCACACTATTGACTTTGTGCATACTGAGAAAAAAATTGTTTTTTCTATTATAGAAACTCTTTTTGGTGCATATGATTCAGTTTCATCATGCATAGACCTTCAAGAACTAAACATTTGTCGAAATATTTGGGTTGAAAAATGTGGTGATGGAAAATATAGAATTCCTATTGCTCCTTATGTGTGGACAAAGGAACAATGTGCACAATTCTTAAAGTTGATGTTTTAGACTCGCTTTCGTACTGGATATGTAAGTAGTGATATTAGAATCCAAATTTACAATAATAGCTTAAGAGGCGTCAAGACCCATGACTATCATGTCATAATCGAGGATATTTTACCTATTGTGGTCATATCAAGTTTGGAAAAGGCGCCAAGATTGGTAATTATAAGGTTGGGCCTAATATTGAAAAGAATGAGTTTGCATGTGCTAGATCCTTCAAACCATTGATAATTTGAGGGAATATGTTGTTGAGGTCCTTTTCTTATTGGAACGAGAATCTCCACCAACAATATTCAATATTTCTATGCATCTTCTTATTCATCTAGAAAATGAACTAGAGCATTGTGTCCCAGTAAGAACAAGATGGACGTATCCAATAGAACGATATATGAAGCTTCTACAAAAAATTGTTTGTAACAAGGAAAAACAAAAAGGTAGCATGTGTGAGGGATATTTAATGCAAGGGGCCATAGGTTTGTACACAAAATATATGAAGTATTTTAGTAGTGCCAATCAACGTGTATGGGATGATGATGAATATGAGAGAGTTGCAGGTGAAGCATCAGAAGGAAATGGACATCACTTCAAGCTATAAAATGAGGAAAGAACTTCGATACATTCCTATGTTCTTAAAAAACACATCCACATTTGATATGTGGTACAGGTCAATGTTTTTTTAGATGATAATTTATCTATTCAATTTCATCTAATAGCAAAATTGTTATCATTCTTACTGTCATGTCTATTCATATTCTATGCAGAAAATACAAAGAAGAGATTCAAACAGGGACACGTCCATGTTGAAAGCGTAGACTTCAGGAATCAAATAATGGAGGTGGTCCAAATTTTCCAAAATTTGATTATTGAATAGCCGATGCAATAAATTATGCACAACAACAATGTCAAGATATAACAATCGAGGAAATGGTTCTTTCACGAACTCCACATATATATGCTTATCGTTTCAGTTGGATGTGGGTATATGGTAGTCATTTAAGAGTGGAAGAAAATGACACATGAAAGGAAAATTGTGATTGTGTTGTTAGTGCTGAATTTCATCTCGAGACTGAAAACAAATTCTATGTTGGATTCATACAAGAAATTATTAAAGTTGATTATGGTGAAACTAGTCCTATATTGTTAAATTGTAAATGGATCAAATCATCTACAATATAATATGATGAGTATGGATTTTTACGTGCAAATACACATCAAATATTATCAAAGACCGATGAGCCGTATGTTTCCCCTCTTCAAATTAACCAAGCATTTCTAATTGATGATATAGCAATCCCATGTTGGTCATATGTCATTCAAATGGAGCCTCATTCGAAAAGTGAATTCATGCAATGTGTTGATATAATGGTTAATGGGAAGTGTAATATTTTACAAGAAACATTGGAAGAAGAAGTTGAAGATGTCCGTAGAGTATTTGAAGAGGAAACTTTTATTTCCAATGAAGAGCCTGAGATAGAGAATGTAATGCATGGTCAGGAAAATCAATTTTATGAGGACGGTGAAGAAGATGAAGCAGATGCATACATGAGTGATCAGGATTGTGATCTTGATGGAAATGCAAATGATAATGATGATGATTTGTCACCGTAACTTTATGGAATAAAATTTCACTATGTAAATGGATTTTATTGTTTTGGCCATTGGGATTAGCTACCCAAAGGGATTTACTAAACTTTGTATGGAAATTATCCTTAATGATATTTGATATGCAACATTTTCATTTTTGTTTTCGTTCATCTCTACATACACGATATATGTGGGCTATTCTTGTCATGTTCTACTTCTTTTCAGTGCTGTGATTCCAAATGGCTCCAATTAGTGTTCATGTTGTAAGAGTTGAAAAGTTAATGCACACAATAGATTCATTACACTAGTTGGTTTTCCCTATCCAATAGAAATTAAAACTAAGTGTTTGTTGTTGTCATGAGCATTTGAATTTAGATATTTTATAGTCGTTGTTTGCACATGCACTAATGATATTTTTAAGAGAAATTTTGGACATATAGGCTATGAAGAATAAGGGGTTGAAACGTAAAAGTGACCCCAACAAAGATGAAAATGTGACAGAATATAAGTGTGTTCGTAAAGACCACATCACAAAAAATGAAGAGTATTTGTCATCCCTTGGTTTGGGAAATAAGTAAGTAGTTACTCCTCGTACCTTTTCACTTCTATGCATATTTCATGAAAGTTTTATACAATCTATTTCATGATGTAGGCCATATATTCTTTTGATTCTAATTGGTATTTTTTTTGCCTTATAGGGGAATGTTGGGAATGATCATTAGAAACAAAAGGCAAGCAAAGAAAAATCACTGCCAGCTCATAGAAGACAACACCTTGGTAGATCAATACACGAAGATGAAGCTAATGATACTAATGATAAACTTCCTGATATATCAAATGATAATGTCCGAGTTTTTTTTTCTTCTAAAAAATTGGTATATTCTAGACAATCAGGCTTGTGAGAGCTTTATTTAAAATTAAAGAAAATATTTGAAGGCTCATCTAAGGGAATTAGTTACCTATAAAGTGCCACACCTATTGAGTAGATTCCTGATCTAACTAGTGACACAATTGTTTAGGATATTGGTGAGATACCTAGTGCCGCACCTGTTGTGGCCAATTATGAGGAACCAATTCCGCCTTCTTCCTTTGAAAAAACACCAATTACATCTCCTCCAAGGAATGTGCTAGGAGATGAAACTGCTATATCCACAAATATGAGTGGTTTTTCAATGCCCAAAACTACTTGTGAAGATCCATCACCATTCATCAAAAGACACATAATTATTCAAGGCTTGTATTGGAGCACACAAAGGGAAGCAAAAGAAAGAGAATAAGAAGGGAAGAAGGATTACGTGGTCAAGGTAAAATATGGCCAACCTACTGGACCAAATGCTTCAAGGTGGTCCATAGAGTTGGGCACGAGAATAAGGTCTTATTTGGATTTTACCCAATCCAACTTTACAGATCAAGATCCAAGAAATGTTGATCTCGTGATCCAACATATGGAAAATGCTTTTGAGACGGTTGGTGGTATGATTTTTGTTAAATATTACAAGTATAGAATGAGAATTTTGATGAATAATTTTAGGCATAAATGCAGGAAATTAATCTTGGATGGAAAAGATAGGGATAGCATCTTGAATCCTAGACAATGGGAAGATTTGAAGGAAATTATTTGTGCTAAATATTTTTTTGAAAAGATTGCAAGAGGGAAGAAAGGAAGAGATCTTGTGAAGGGTTGAGAGCCAAACAACACATATGTGTAAGTATTTGGTGTTTTTTCCGAATAATGTACATTGTGTCCCGCCTTTTATATTTTTCTATATTTCCAAATACATCGTGTGTTGACAATGACTTGTAGGTTAAAGGAACTAATAGAGAACCCAATTTGAGTGAAATGGCTCAATATATGGAAGACTTAGAAAATTCTAAAAAAGAGAGGTACTTTCCATCTGTTGAAGTTGAGATAAGACGAAAAAGAGGCTCGTCTACTATTGAAAACCCTACTTAGGTTTATAACATTACAATGAATCATTGTATAATTGGGTTGTCAAAGAAGATGTTGACCATAGCCTCCTCCATTGAACCTCTTGTTGCTGCATTCAAATAAAATAAGGGAAGGACTATTGATTCAAATGAGGTAAGCTAATTATCATTCCCTTCCAACCATTTCTTCACTTGATATTTTAATCTATGGATGTTATTTATCCATTTCACTTCACTCACGAATCCTCTTTTTTTAATGTAAATTCCTTTCAATCATAGGAAAAAACCGTAATTATGGGTGGTGCAACAATATTGAAAGACCCAAAAGATGGCCATGAACATGCAAAGGTATGTACTAAATCAATTTTTATACTAGAATCCATGAAGCCTTATATCTTAGAATATGGTTTAATTGGTATATTGTTTTTTTTTTACAGTTCTCAATAATTCCAGGGGGGCATGAAGTAATCTAGGAAGGTGAAACTCTTAAAATATTGGATCCATATGATGGTGCTATTGTCGACATTGGATGAATTCATTCACTTTTTGTGATCCATGGAGTGGCACTTGGTCCTGAATATGCAAATGTCAATGTCATCAATGTCACAAGGGTGCATCCATGGAGCTGGGTTACACGTTTTGGCAAGGCATTTTTAGGAAAAACACAAAAACGTACCTCGAACGAGTAATTTTTAAACCCTTGATTGAGGTCATAACACCTCGATCAAGGGTTTAACAAATGATCAATCAAGTTTTTATTAAACCCTCAATCAAGGTGTTAAAACCTCGATAGAGGGTTTATCAAAATCTCGATCTAGGTTTTAAGAATACCTCGATCTAGGTTTTAAGACCTTGATCTAGGTTTTTTAAAAACCTCGATCTAGGTTTTAAGAATACCTCGATCTAGGTTTTAAGACCTCGATCTAGGTTTTTTAAAAACCTTGATCTAGGTTTTAAAAAAACCTCGATATAGGTTTTAAAACCTCGATTTAGGTTTAAAAAAAACCTCAAACGAGGTTTTAAGACCACAATTAAGGTCCTTGTGAATTTTTTTTATTGAAAGAGGTTTTAAGAGTAGCTCAATCGAGGGTTTATTAGACCCTCGATCGAGGGATGTTAATACCTCGATCGAGGGCCTAAAAAATAGAGAATTATCCCTCTTACAATAAAATCAATGTTTCTCTATGTCTTCTAGGGGTGTAAACCCTTCCATTCATGGCACATAACTGAGCGGATTTCTTACCAATAGATTCATCACTGAATCCTATATCCATTGAGGTATCATTCATGTGTTTTGGCATTCATATGGGTTTTTTAGTTTAGTTCTAGAAATTACACTTAGAAAACCTCACAACAACTTCAAAGCAGCTCAAAGAAAAGTATGCAGGGTAAAAAATACACATCCAAAAATTTCTTAAAAATGCATAGCCCAGACATCGATGTGTCCTCTTGATCAAAAGGGTATATTTGGTTTTTCAATTTTGAAAACAAAGAAAAAAAAGATGGGATGGACACGCATGTGTATAAAATGATGTTGAAATCAGATGTGGTCACTTTCAAAAAATAATAAATAATTGTATATTGTGAAATAAATTAACAAAAAAATATGCAGACCACAGTGCATTTTTTGTAGATCATGCTCATATATATATTGTTTGTAAATTATTAATGTAAAATTAAATTATTGGGGTTGGACATGAGCCACTTATTAACTTATTCAAATTTTTAAGGTCACACAGTTCATTAAATGCAAAATTTCACACATTAAATGACATTGGAATATTTTAAAAAATATCACTGGGAATCCGACATAATATTCTACAATTTATTTTTTTTACTGTAAGTTGAAATTCACATGGAATATATGTTTCGAGGGCTTCTATCTAGCACATGAGTAAAAAATCAGGTTTTCATCACCAAATTTGGCCAAAAAGTGTTACCCACCTTCATGGAATCACCCACAAGTAACATCCCACTTCCATATGAAGATAAAATAGATGGATGTCTCCATTTGAAGGAGAAGGAAAGGAGTTTCATTCGGTGGCCAAAGAAGTATTTGGAAAAGTCATCAAACTAGATGAGTTTTTATGTTCTTGTCCCTAATATTGATGTTATTGAAGTTTATGTTGTTGAGAGTATTGACTAGTAATGGCCTCTTTGTCTAGTAGCACCCCTTGTCTAGGAACTATAATTTTATTGGTTTTCTTATACAAGGGTGTTGAACGATGTTGGGTAACTCCATATCTTATCCTTATTTTATATGTTGGTTTGAAAGTGATTACTCTATTGGTATTATCTGATATATATATTGTATTGCAATCACTAGAAGTGTTTCACAGTTTCTTCACTTCTGTCTTGGAGAGTGTTATACATAGCTGATCCGGTGGATTATTCCTCTTTAAAGATCCAATATGGTACAATGGTTCAGAAGCGGCGGATGAAAAAAATCGGACGGTGAAAACACAAAGATCGGAGGTCAGAAGAGATCTCTTTCCACAACATCGGAGGTCGGAAGAGCATCTCATTCCGCAACATCGAAGGTCGGAATACATCCCCTTCCGCAACGTTGGAGGTTGGAAGACATCCCCTTCAGCAACATCGGAGCTCACAAAGCTCTTCCTTCCACAACGTCGGAGCTCACAAAGCTTCTTCCTTCCGCAACGGTGGAAACTTAAAGGACAGATCGAAAGTCGAAGCGGAACGGGAGCTGCAACGATGGAGATATAAAGGATATCGCAGTCCGGGTCGGGCACAATCTTGATCGAAAGGATAACGCTTCCAGCAGCCGCAACGACAGAAGCCCAAGACTTACGGAGCGGCACACACAGTGACGCGAGGTTTGAAAATTCCAATCGGGAGACTTTACCATCTGCCGTCCGCAACTGCGAAAACCAAAGTAACAATACGTTCCGACTCAAAAACCAGACGATAGTCGATTGGGACAGAGTTCATCGGTGGAAAAAAATCAGAGCCGTTTCTTATCACTGTTCCGCAACTACGGAATCCCGAATAACAAAAACTTCTGACTCAAACACTGCAATGCGCGTGGCACGGTGACATTTCTAAACGGTTGGCATGACGGGAATATCTCCCATGTGGAATATTATGATGTGGCAAGATATTTCATAATGCTCATAGCTTGTTCGTAACAGTTTGGCGAATCTTTTCTTGGAAGTTATGCCATAGTTGGGATAACGTTGAAAGGCATATGAACAGCCTGATGCAACGGTTTCGGAAATGTGGAAACCGCCTGTTATGATAAATGAGTTGGCATTTGGCAGGGGGATGTGAACAACCTCATTTTTTAATGTTTTGGCTCATTTGTAACGGCGAAAATGAGTAATAAAGAAAAATCCGTTACTTATGGGGGCTTAAATGGAGGAAGCTGGCACCCAGAAGAGGGGACCGAGTAAGGGGAGAAAAAAAAGAGTTGGTTGTAAAATTATTCCAGATGTTGTTAGTGTAAATTCGACCATTCTTTGTTACATGTTGGCTTCTTTGTCTTTTGAAGACCAGATTGTAATTTCCAGAGAGGAGTCTTGAAGACTTTCTCTTCAGCCTTCTGTTTTACAGGTTTCTGTAGTTAATTTTGACAGAGACAGAGGATAGCAGGAGTGCTTTTGCTGCAATTTATCCAGAGTGTTGTTTGTATTTAGAAGTCGACCATTTCTCTATTATATTTTGTCTTATTTATCTTTTGAAGTCCAAGTTGTAAGTTCCAGAGAGGAGGTCTTGAAGACTTCCTGTCCAGCATTCTGTTTCTGCAAATGCAGAAGTTGATGCCAGAACCATTTTGTACCATTTAAAGCCATTAATTGGATCGGTACCCATTGGATAGGGACCCAGAGACGTAGCCCAGTGGAGGGGGTGAACTCCGTTATCAACTTCTGTTTGTGACTCTGTTTCTGTGTTTTCTTCCTTGTATCTATCTATCATTGTTGTGGTTTTCAGTCCTGTTCTGAGCATTTAATTTCTGTTGATGCTGTCCCATTAATTAACCTGTTGCACGCATTCTTTTACAACAAACTTTTAATGCACTAAAGTTGAGGTCCGACGGATCAATAGCATAGATATTTTTTAAAACTAAAATTCTTAACAAAGTGTTGAATCAACTTGTATGTGATAACAATTTCTTTTTCCTTTTGTACATTTATAATTTTATTGAATGTACAAGAGTAAAATTTATTTAGTTTGGACCTTCCTTATACTGTGATGATAAAACTTATTGTTATTGTACGGAACACCTATGGACTATATACTTAGAGAGAGAAGATCAAATTTTGACCCTTGGTCTTGTGGGTAAAAGGGTTGTTTCCCCACCTTGATTTTACACCTCGGTGTTTTGGGTGAAAGAGTTGTCTTCCCACTTTGTTATGACCACTCTTGTTGAACTTTGACCTTGTGTTGAACATTGTTGGTCCTTGTGCTAGAGACGCCCTCTCCCAGTGTGGTACCTTGACCCTTTTTTCATGATGACTTACCTTTATTGTTATGTGCTCATTTTCAGCCTACTATTGTTGCTACTATGCATGTAAGTGTGCCACAATATAATGAACGTGATAGAGTGTGGGTTAAGGCTGCCTCTGCACATTTGAAAGGAGATTCTATTTGCTTGATGTATGACTATCCTAAAATAATGTCATTTATTGCATCAATGGGATTGAACGTTCAACATCATTTAAGGAATGTTCTTATTAATACCTTGCAGTCTGTATTTGTCCAACTCTTCCCTAAAGCTACCTATCTCTCTCTCTCTCTATGGTATGTCCATTGTTTCGTTAGTGACTTTTCTCCTAAGAGAAAAAGTGTGATCGTAATATATAGCTGAGTATATAAAGGAAGGTAAAAAACACAATGTTTTCTCTTTTACGTATGCTAGGTTAACTTGTTCATTAATTTATTACTATTGTTGTTATTGAATGTCCTTGGATTCTTCAACTTTAACACAGAGACCTTTGGGAGTGTTAAGTTGAAAGAAATAAAAATTATGTTATATATGTTACTACATTTTTTTCTCCTTTACATATGCTGGTTTAACTTGTTCGTTAATTTATTACTACTAATGTTATTTATTGTCCTTGGATGCTTAAACATTAACACAGGGAACTTTGGGAGTGTTAAGTTGAAAAAAATGAAAATTATGTTATATATGTTACCACGTTGTTTTCTCCTTTACGTATGCTAGTTTAACTTGTTCGTTACTACTACTGTTATTTTTTGTCCTTGGATGCCTCAACTTTAACACGGGGACCTTTGGTAGTGTTTAGTTGAAAGAAATGAAAATTATGTTATATATGTTACCACATTGTTTTCTCCTTTACCTATGCTAGTTTAACTTGTTTGTTATTTTATTTCTATTGTTGTTATTTATTGTCCTTGGATGCTTCAACATTAACACAGGGACCTTTGGGAGTGTTAAGTTGAAAGAAATAAAAATTATGTTATATATGTTACCATGTTGTTTTATCCTTTACGTATGCTAGTTTAAGTTGTTCATTAATTTATTACTAGTGCTGCTATTTTTTTTCCTTGGATGCTTCAACTTTAACACAGGGACCTTTGGGAGTGTTAAGTTGAAAGAAATGAAAATTATGTTATGTATGTTGTATTGCAGTCACTCGAACTATTTCATTGTTTGGACCTTCCTTATAGGATGATGATTAAACTTAGAATTATTGTACAAAACACCTCTGGACTATATACCTTGAGAGAGAAGATAAAATTTTGACCCTTGGTGTTGTGGGTAAAAGGGTTGTTTCCCTACCTTGACTTTACACCTCAGTCTTGTGGAAGAAAGGGTTGTCTTCCTACTTTGTTATGACCACTCTTGTTGACCTTCTTCCTTGTGTTGAACCTTGTTGGTCCTTATACTAGCGCCTCCCTTTCCTAGTGTGGTGCCTTAACCCTTTTGTCATGATGATTCAACTTTATTGGTATGTGCTCATTTTAATCCTCCTTGAGACTGCTACTATGTATGGAAGTGTGCCACAGTCTGATGGATGTGCTAGAGTGTGGGTTAAGGTTGCCTCTGCACATTTGAAAGGAGCTTCTATTTGCTTGATGTATGACTATCCTAAAAGACTGTCCTTTATTGCAACAATGGGATTGAAAGTTCATCCTCTTTACAAGAATTTTTTGATTAATACCTTGCATTCTGTATTTGTCCAAATCTTCCCTATAGCTACCTATCTCTCTCTCTCTTAGGTATTCTATTGTTTCATTAGTGACTTGTCTCCTAAGAGACAAAATGTGATCGTAATATATAGTTGAGTATATAAAGGAAGATCTCAACCACATTTTTTTCTCCTTTACATATATTAGTTTAACTTGTTTATTAATTTATTACTATGGGTGTTATTTATTGTCCTTGGATGCTTGAACTTTAACATAGGGACATTTGGGAGTGTTAAGTTGAAAGAAAATAAAATTATGTTTTTCCTTTATCTTGCATTGTCACAACTGTACTATTTGTGTTTCTGGTATTGTTTTAGAAATTTATGCATTGAAGTACAAAATTTTAAATTTTTATGCTCCAAACCCAAATCTGTGTACCTACTAACAGGTTATAGATGCATTTTCTACATGCTTTAAGAAAAGGGTTGTGTTCACCAAAGGACCAACTGAGTATGGCATCCTTAACCCATCTAGTCATACATGAATCACCGTTATATTTAATTTTTTTTCTTTTTGTACATTTATAATTGTATTGCATGCACAGGAATAAAATTATTCCAAGTATTTGCTATTTGATCAGGTTGAATAGACACCACTTCCTTTGTTCATGAAGACATTTATTCAAGGAATTGGTGCATTTCTTGCTCTAGTGAGTGACATGTCTATATTTTTTTATTCTAGTGGACTAGCTAGGGTACTTGATTCTTGTTATATATTGTTGTAACTTATCTAAAGTTGTAGTTGAGTCATTTACATGTGTCTATTGCAACTCTAGTTATTGATAGATAATATAAAATAATCTTTTTTAATGTTGGTGTAGTTAGTTTTGACACGAACAAAAGAGTTACAAGTGGATAAATGGGTTTTCCATGCCTAGAACTATTTCTATATTAAATGTGGTTTTAGAATTATCAAATACATAAATTCATTTTTTTGAAAATCTTGTAAAATAGTTGAATTTGTTACTAATATGTTGTAGAATGTTATAGATGATGAAAGTTTTAAATACTATAAGGTTCAAGGTATTTTTTCATTGATTGTATCATACAACAATATATAAACCTTATGTCGGATATGATGTCTTGGTTGGGTTTGTGAAGGTATTGAAAGGTCTAAACCAAATTGTTTTCTACTTTACATATGCTAGTTTAACTTGTTCATTAATTTATTACTACTGTTGTTATTGATTGTCCTTGAATGCTTCAACTTTAACACATGGACCTTTGGGAGTGTTAAGTTGAAAGAAATGAAAATTATGTTATATACGTTACCACATTGTTTTCTCCTTTACGTATGCTAGTTTAACTTGTTCGTTAATTTATTACTACTACTATTATTTATTGTCCTTGGATGCTTAAACATTAACACATGGAATTTTGGGAGTGTTAAGTTGAAAGAAATGAAAATTATGTTATATAGGTTACCACATTGTTTTCTCCTTTATGTGTGCTAGTTTAACTTGTTCATTAATTTATTACTACTATTGTTATTTTTTGTCCTTGGATGCTTCAACTTTAACATGGGGACCTTAGGGAGTGTTAGGTTGAAAAAAATAAAATTTACGTTATATATGTTACCACGTTGTTTTCTCCTATATGTATGCTAGTTTAACTTATTCGTTAATTTATTACTACCGTTGTTATTGATTTTCCTTGGATGCTTCAACTTTAACACGGGGACCTTTGGGAGGGTTACGTTGAAATAAATGAAAATTATATTATATATGTTACCATGTTGTTTTATCCTTTACGTATGCTAGTTTAACTTGTTCATTAATTTATTACTATTGTTCTTATTTATTGTCCTTGGATGCTTCAACATTAACACAGGGACCTTTGGGAGTGTTAAGTTGAAATAAATGAAAATTATGTTATATATGTTGTATTGCAGTCACTCGAAGTGTTTTATAGTTTGGAACTTCCTTGTATGTTGATGATAAAACTTAGAATTATTGTACAGAGAACCTATGGACTATATACCTTGAGAGAGAAGATAAAAGTTTGACCCTTGGTATTGTGGGTAAAAGGGTTGTTTCCCCACCTTGATTGTACACCTAGGTATTGTGGGTAAAAGGGTTATTTATGTACCTTGATGGTACACCTTGGTATTGTGTGTGAAATGGTTGTCTTCCAATTTTGTTATGACTGCTCTTGTTGACCTTCGATCTTGTGTTGAACCTTGTTGGTCCTGATGCTAGTGCCTCCCTCTCCTAGTGTGGTACCTTGACCCTTTTGTCATGATGACTTTCCATTCACATTTGTTAACTTGTTCTAAGATGGAATGACATTACACTACCTTCACTTCAGTGTTTTCAAAAAAACATACCTGCCTACCTTAACCTACCTACCTATTCTTTAGAATTATAATCAATATTAAAATGCAAAAGCTAAAATTTCATAGTAAACCAAGAAATTACTTACCTGTGATTTTGTAATGGAAGAAGGTCATTTTGACTCTAGAGATGTATAATTCCTGGCATGCCTCTTCAAGAGCCTCTAGGTTCTCTCCAATGCTCTTTTATCCATGGAAACACTAGAAATTAAATACCAAAATTCTAAACCCTCAACAATTGTGAATAGACATCACAATTTACTCAACGAGTATAAATGGTGGCCTAATAAATGCACAAAATTTTTCTCTAGTCCCAATTCACAACTACTTTCCCCTCAGAAACCACCAAAACCTCCTCGCCACCAACCAACACAAAATATTTGGTGCCAATGGTCTATTGGACTGGTTATTTTCTGCCAATGGTCTTCTTGGACTAGTTATTTGGATCCAACGGTCTGCTTGAGTAGTCATATATGAAATTGGAGGATGAAATATCCATGAGTTTAGGAAAATTGGCCATGAATGTCGTCAAACAGAGGTGGTTTGAGAGTTGCATTTGCATATAGATTTTTTGTTTTACTTATATTTTCATGTATGTGTTTTATTTTTATTATCATTATATTATGTTGGATCTTGTTGGCATCCTGCTAGGGTAGGCCATGTGCTTTACTAATAATGTTATGTTGAACCGTGACCACCTTTGAGGTTGAAAGTATTGATCCATGATCTTGTTGGATTCCTTGGACTGAGTTGTAACCTTGTGGGTTGCCTTAAATTGAGTGGTAGCCTCTGCTAGGACAGAACCATGATCTCTGTCATTTTTTTGGATAGAACCATGACCTCTGTGGGCTATTTGGATAAAGCTATGACCTCTATGAGCTGTTTGGACTAAGTCGTGACCTTTTTTGGGCTGCTAAGCTAGGTTGTGACCTTTGTTGAGTCTGCTAGACTGAAACATGACTTTTCCTTGGGCTTCCTTGACTAAATCTGTGGTCTGCTGACTGTTCTAAGGTATTTTCTGTGAGTGTGTTGTTGTTGGTGCCTACCATGACCTTTACTAGGGATGTTGTGGTTCTTATTCATCCTGTTGTAGTATGTCGAGCATGTTTATACTTTATAGAGGTTTTGTGTGCTCCTTTTCAACCTCCTTGGTGCTTCTACTACTATTTGATTCTATTTGTAGACTCTATTTGTCTCACTATGCCCTATAGCTACCTATTTGACTGTATGTGTCTCACATGGCAAGAAGAACATGGAAGTTTGGGTATTGGAGCCATGGTATGGGCATTGGAACAACAAGTGGTCCAAATGACCCATTCTGTGGTTATTTATGGGTCGAATGTTTATTTGCGTCTTGATAAGGCCATGGAACCCTTGGACATGAGATGAGTCCACTTACACTTGTACTTGATAAAGAAACCATGGATATGGTGACATGGATCATGTTAGATAAATATGATAATGATCATCGAAGCATGGATCTTGGAACCATGTACTTGGAAGATTGTTCTTAAAACCCTTGCACATATGTTAATGTAGTCAGCTTAGTAAATTTATGAAAAATATGTATAAATAGAAGGAAATTTGGACATAGTCGTGACCTATGTGAGTTGACTGTTTGTGGGTTGTTTGGATAGAGTCGTGAATTGCGTGAGATGTTTGGACTAAGTCATGACCTTTTTTGGGCATCTAAGCTAGGTTATGACCTTTGCTAAGTCTACTACACTAACCCATAACTATTCCTTGGGTTTCCTTGACTGGATCTATCGTTTGCTGACTGTTCTGAGGTATTTTATGTGAGTGTGTTATTGTTGGTTCCTACCATGACATTTACTAGGAATTTTGTGGTTCTTGTTCATCTTGTTGTAGTATGTCGAGCTTGTTTATACTTTATAGAGGTTTATTGTGCTCCTTTTCATCCTCCTTGAGTCTGCTACTATGTACGGAAGTGTGTCGTAGTCTGATGGACATGCTAGAGTGTGGGTTAAGGCTTCTTATGCACATTTAAAAGGAGATTCTATTTGCTTGATGTATGAATGTCCTAAAATTATGTCATTTATTGCAGCTATGGGATTGAAAGTTCATCCTCATTTCTAGACTATTTTTATTAATATCTTGAGGTTTGCATTTGTCTCACTCTTCCCTACAACTACCTATGTATCTCTCTCTCAGGTATGTCCATTTTTTCATTAGTGACTTGTCTTCTAAGAGACAAAGTGTGATCGTAATATATATCTGAGTATAGAAAGGAAGGCCTAAACCACATTGTTTTCTTTTTTTTTCCATTTATAATTTTATTGCATGTGCTTGAATAATTCTATTGTACATCTATTGGACTTTGCATCCAATAGATAGGTATTGTTACTAATATTTAATCTCATTTCATTTCCATTTTTATAGTGGCTAAGAGTACTTAGATTTAATGCCCAATCTTCTTGATGTGAAATGTGAAATCTACTAGTTCAAGTTTTGTTCCTTTGAAGTTAAGATGGCCATCCAAATATGATTGAAACTATCTAAAGGTTGTGTAATATTTTCATGGAACCTGAGAGAAACATGCACCTGAGTTCATTTTACAGGGTATGGTGGCTTGGACCACATTGCAGGAAGATGAGTCTGGGAAACCATTTGATCCTCCTTTGATTCTTTATAAAGTGAAATTATCCTTTACATGGCATCATCCAGCATTTGTCCTCAACATAGCCTTTATGTGGAGATCATATTATTTAAAAAGTGTAAGTGCCTTTTGTCTTTTTGTAGTATCTCAACATTGGTAATCTTGACACTTTAGTGTTTGGTGACTCTGGTCTAATGATAAGTTGTTCAATTTTTAACCACGGTAAACCCATAACCAATAGTATAAGCTATTCCATTACCTACACAAGCATGTTTCACATATAAGCTAAGTAATATTAATAAGCTTGTTAAGTTTGATGTCTCACCTTATGATATGTAATTACTAGTACATGTTTTACATAGGTGTTGGTTCACCTTGGATAAGTAATAGTACATGTTTTACATAGGTGTTGGTTATCTTATAGTTGTTAAAAAGAAATGTAACCTGCAAAGATGGTGTATAGAAAAAACAAGTAAAGAAGGGTAACTTTCGATAAATTTCAATTTGTTTTAATCTTGGGAAAACAATAAAGTAAATACAGTCAACAATAATCTTTGGAGGATGTTTTCAGCAAGAAGAATTCTACAGCCTAAAAGAGAATTTGCATTGTTACAACAACATTGTTTCTCATGCTTTCCTTTGTATCTGCTGGTTTCAAAATATGGAAAATACATAAACTGGAGGTAAATCATCCCATCTATATCCCAGGTAACTATGGTGGAACCCTAAGGACAACATGCAGTACACCTTATAGCCATAATAATGATGAATTCAAAGTGGTTTTTTCCAGTCACCTATGTGCATAATTTGCACCTTACAATAAAATATCTTCTCTCAAAACAATTTGCAGCCTTCAAACAGAGTGTTGATTATGACTCCAGATCTATTGCTTTGGAAGAACAGTGATGATAGTGCACCAGTCCAAATCTGAAAGCACATTTTCCAACTTTATTCTCAGCACTATTCTTGTAGTAGACTTGAGACATAATTCAATATTTGTTGTGATAAGAAGTGCATTCCAGCTTAGGTGTTGTGCCCATCTTATCAGTCCTCATAATCAATCTACAACAAGTCTCACATCCATTGTAGTCCATGAATAATGGGGAAGAACCTTCTTTTTGAAACATTCCTATAGTGAATTGACTAGCAATTAGGCCACCATTTACCTCCATCTTTTTATGTGGAGTAGAATTCACCATTAGAGGGAATGTTAGGCCTTCTTTAAGGAATCATTCAGAGTTTGGATTCATGATGGGTTGTCCTCTATTTGAGGGGTTTTCAACCTTTTCTGTGGATAGATCCATTATGGAGGATAGGTTTTGACCCCTTGTATGGAAACATACCACCTTTGATCCAAATATATGGAGACCATTCATCCATGAATGGTTCACATATTCCATGCAAAGAGACTTGTAACATATATAATAAGGTCCTTAACTAAGATGTGAGGTTTTTTTATGCCCTTTTCATCCACAAATTACCCATAATTGGAGAACAGTTGTTTCTTTCACCCACATTACTGCTTCTTTGTAGTTTTGGCATTCTCTTTACCCATAGACATGGTAAAAAATACCACTTTACTATTGTATGAGGGTGAAATAATGTCCATCTTTTGTGGAAATTTAAACCACTAGTTGTTATCATGTTGTTCTACTAGGTCAATAGATGTTGGAGTCATTTACCAACATGCACACTTATTTGGTCAATTTTGGCCTATTTACCCACTATCCTAAGTTTAATTGACTTACTTGGCATCAGATGAGCACACTATGACATCAGCATGAGCTCACCCATGCCCTGCTTCAGTTAAGGAGGCCAACTAATCCTTCTCCTTCATTCGGCGAGGCTATCTGGGATTCCTCCTTCAAACAGGGAGCAATTATGGGGTGACTTGAGTGTCATAAATGCACCTAATTTCTAACTGATTGTTGTTTCACCTAACAATCAGTTAAGTTTAGTTGTGAAGGTTCCTCCATTCATTATTTGATTATTTTGGCCAATATTTATGAACTGGAGCTAATCCTGGCGCCTACAACCACTTCTGATGACATGTGTCCCTTCAATTAACTCCATCGGAGCTACTTGGAGTTATGGATGCACTACCTCCTTCAGTTGGACATGCAGTTACATGTGATGAGTCACTTTCAGTTAGAATCGGTCATATATTGCACTCTTATTCAATTAGGACTTAGTGTGAGAGTCAGTTATTGATTAGTTATGTGGTTGACTAAATGTGCCGATTGTGTCTGACATTCAATTAAACTACACCCATTCATTCAATTCGAATGACCTCCTCGGGAATTCAAATTGTCTTGGCATTCATGCACCTTGCATGACCATTGTATTTTACTATAATTATTTTATTGATTATACAGAGTTGTAACATTCTATTGCAACACCATTATGCCATTTTCATGCTTAATTTTCTAAAATCTCTTATGAGACTATGTTTTAGTCCCTATATTACTGTGACAGATTAATATGGTATCAAAGCACATGATAGGATGAATCTCATTCTCTTAAAAAACATGGTTTTTGACGGATCTTGCTTGAAAATTTGAGTAAAAGCTCAAATTCCACCACTACACTAGAAGCATAATATTTACCACTTAATACTCCAAGTTAAGGAAATGTTGATCAAGCTTGCTTGGTCAATTATGCTGGGTGTGATGAAAACCTGAAATGTGTAGGCTGTTCGACCTTACGATGACTTTATTGTTTTGATTTGTAGGTTTTACAGGCTCACTGCATTCACTACAATAGTTTGATATGGCTTCTTCCATATATATTTTGACTCCATTCAATTTCCATCAATGGAAAGGAGACATGGATATCTAGCTACATGCCAGAGGAATCTACCGGGTCACTATGAACACAGAAGAAGAGCCTACTGATGTTATAGACAAGGATATATTTTTTAATAAGAAAGATGAAGCATTCGGTTTCTTGTGTCTCTCTATCTCCAAGGATATTCTAATCCACCTCTCAATATTGAAGAATTCGAAAGAGATTTGGGACCAAATTTCCTCCCTGTATGGAAAACAGGATGACTTGAGGGTTTATCATCTTGAAAACGAGTTGAGGTCTCTTCAACCTGGAAATTTTGAGACCCTTAATGATTGTTTCACAAAATTCAAGCATATAGTCCTTCTAATAAAGTAGTGTGAGGTGAAGAAGGAGGATGATCAGCTCATCCTCGCCATTCTCTCAAAACTTGGAGCTGACTATTCAGTATTTGTTTCTACATTCTGTGTGGGGAAGCTCACAACCCATGGATGGAATATGCCTACACTCAATGCCTTCATTGAGTCCCTAACAAGCGAGCATGATAAGCTTGTCCAGATGGGGATCATCAGATCCTCCCATGATCAAGCACTCTTTGCTTTGGGACCCAAGGATCTAAAGGGGAAAGGAAAGCAACAGAAGAAACCAAAAACCAAATTCAAATCTCCTAAGCCAAAAGTTCAAAACTAGCAGCAAGAAGATCCTTCTAGCTTGAAGAAGAACAAAAACAAAGGCCACCATGGGAAAGAAAAATTCAAGTGTTCATACTACAGGAAGGGCTTCCACCCTGAACATGCCTACATAAAAAATAAGCTTGATGAAGCTACTTCTCTCCTTGAGAGAAATAACATAAATATTCCTGAAATCTTTTGGAGGAAAGAAAATCAAGATCGGGAATACCAGCATGAAAGAGGTCATGCCCTCATGGAAATCACTTCGAAGTCCAAGGCTCTACTCATAGATTCTGGAGCTTCAAACCACATGATGGCCAGAAAAGACTCTTTCTCTTCCCTCAACTCTAGCAAGAGAATTCCCATCCACATGGGACATGACTCTACCATCATCTCAAAAGGACAATGTACAATAAATCTTGAGCACAATTATTTTTCCAATGTTCTATATGTACCATCTTTTGCATCAAACCTCCTGAGTGTCTATAAAATGACCCATACTAGAGTGCCCAAGAAAGTATCCTTCAGCCTAGATGATGTATAGATTACTGAACTTGAATCCGGGAAATTTGTGGCAAAAGGCTCTGCAAATCATCATGCAAAAGCCTATGAGTTTTCCCATTTTGTGGAG
Source organism: Pseudotsuga menziesii (assembly GCA_001517045.1). Lineage (NCBI taxonomy): Eukaryota > Viridiplantae > Streptophyta > Pinopsida > Pinales > Pinaceae > Pseudotsuga > Pseudotsuga menziesii. The sequence continues at coordinate 108,433 of LPNX010058117.1, read as the reverse complement.
GATGCAAAGTCCACATCTCTGTTCACTCATGGAAATGAGGCTAGTAGGCTTTGGAATGAGAGGTTTCTCCACCTAAAATTCCATTACTTGCAGAAATTACAGAAAAATTCCATGGTTCAAGGCCTCTCGGTCATCAAAGATACCCTTGGTATTTGCAAAGGCTATATTTTGGGCAAGCATCCTGAGCATAAGTTTGATCGGGGGAAGGCAAGCCGAGCATCAGAATTTTTGGGGCTGATTCATTCTGATATCAGTGGACCAATTCCCACCACATCCTTGAATGGATATCGATATGTTCTCACTTTTATAGAGGATTTTTCTAGATATACATGGGCCTTCTTGATCAAGAAAACGTCAGAAGTCTTAGAAAAATTCATTGAATTAAAAGCATTGATTAAGAATGCATCTAGGAAAAAGATAAAAAATTTGAGATATGATAATGGTAGGGAATATATCAGTAATTATTTTCTGCATATATGTTCTGAAATTGGTATTCATATCCAACATTCAGTCCCCTACACACCCTAGCAGAACGGTGTAGCGGAGAGAAAGAATCGGTCTCTAAAGGAAATGACCACTTGCATGCTGGAAGCCAAGAAGTTGGCCTCAAATTTATGAGCTGAGGCCATGAATTCTGATGTATACAGTCATAATAGAGTGCCTCACTCATACATGAAAGGGAATACCCCTTTTGAATCCTACTTTGGACACAAGATGGATGTGTCGAATCTCAAGGTGTTTGGGTCCACTGCACGGGCCCGAATTCCGCATGATAAAAGGAAAGATTTGCAACCGCAAAGTGTTGAATGTTTTTTTATTGGATATCCCAATGAATATAAAGGTTTCAAGCTGCTGGATATCAGAAAAAAACAAATCATCATTGAAATAAGTGTCCAGTTTGATGAGCCTCTTAAAGAGGTAGAACTAGTGAAGGAGAAAACTGTTGAATTTCCTTCCTATTCTACTGAATATTTGGATGATGAAGTTGGGGGTGATGACCCTAATTTCTACCCTGATTTAGAACCTATGATATATTATATCAGTGACAAGAAATAATCAATTTCAATTTCAGAACCTGAAGTGCAAACACATCTCCCAACTTGAGTCAGACAAACACTTTCTTCCGTCGGTGACAACATTGGAAATCCTGATGATCCAAGAAGAACCCGGTCCGATTTCCAAAGAGAAGGTATTGTGCTCTCTTGTCATGAATATTTTCTATCCAAAACTTGTTATTTAATGATAAGTTCATATCCTAAGTATTACTACTGTTAGCGCCGGGATCGTGCCCCTAAGGTTGGGCGGAAAGGGGGATCTCTCTCGGGCAACATCAGAACCACTTTAGACTGTTCCTCCGGCCTTGTGCAGTCAGAAAGGGATATCTCAGTTTTTTCCAAGTTTACTTCACGTAGGATATTTGATCAAGGGTGGTCAGGAGGCTGAACTCCTGAATGGGACAAAGTGTGTTAATGTGAGATGCAGGTGGGACTATCAGGGCAAGGGACCATTGGCAATGGAGTCGAAAACCCGGGTAGGGAACATTTGCAGGAGAAAAAGAATGGTGTGGGCTGGAAAACAGAGGAAATATAGTCATTGATATCATAATTAGGAGATATTTAGTGGGTGGTTAGGGGACGAGAGAGAACAACCCATCATGCGGAGCACCAGCAAGATGAATTCCACTCAACTTTAGAAGAAAAATTGATAAATGTATGAAACAACAGGCGGAGCATAGCATGTATGAATTCCAAATTGTTATACACTCAGTTACAGACATGAAAGAAACCAACAAACTGGAATGAAAACAAGATGCACATTTCATGTAAAGAAATTACATATTGAAAGAAGCAACGACACATGAATCTCTGTCTTAAGAAACAACTCTTCCTCTACAATTTTATTCATAACACAGGCATTAGATCTTATTTTAAAATAGAGGGCTTCAACCCTTGAAGGTTTCCCAAACCCCCAGCTCTCTCTTTATCCCGCCTATCGGGATTGCATTTACACTACTTCAGTGCTGAGATTATTCTCCGAAACAAACCTAAAAACTGTTTGCGGTCACAATCATGCGTTAACAGTCTAGAGAGTGGAACTACTGCCACAATTTACAAATATGAATAATCATTATGGAGTTGTAGCATGTGGAGTAACAGCACATAGTTTTCTTTATCTAGGTATGCGGAAGTGATCCTTACACTGCCTGTCAATGGTCAGTTTCTAACTTGGGCCATTTCGGACATGCTTTTCTGTCTCCTTTGACCGACCTGCTTCTTTTAGACCTTGTCGCTCAAAGCCTGACAAGAAGGCCTTCTTCTCGGTGCTTGAAATTTTCCCAGCCCCCCTTCTTCTAGTAACATGGTTATAGGAGGAAACTTGGAAAAGGGTGGCCATGCACTTGATGATGATAGACATCTTAAGAGGTTTATCATCGTTGTACTGGTCTCTTCCTCCTACGAGGAGGGTTTTATCACTGGCCACATAGATGGGTGTGCATTTGATCCCATCCTCATCTATGGCAAGGTCGTTAAGAAGAGATCATAGGGGCGGTGATGAAGGCTTCGGACCTCCACTATCCCAGATTGAGAATTTACTCCAACAGCTCCACCACCATTGTGAGTTAGGACTTCGGAGGTTGTGAAAGCCACTAGAGGTGTCAGAGAAATGTCATCGAGATGTAAAAACCCATGCACAACATATCTGAGGGTAGGGAGCTGTGGAAACAGTTGAACCCCCCTAGGTGTTTAACATCTGTGCCCTGGTGGTTGGTGACTCCCTGGTGCAGATAACTAGGCCGAAGAAGAAACAAAATTTCATGTTCGCCAACCATCAATACCCCTTGTTGAACTAACTTCTCAAACCACACATCCATAGTTGTTTGTGAAGGGACTCAACACTTTTTGGAGTTCAACCTTTACCTCTCACCATCTGTACATTTCCATACCTCAACAACTTCAGAAGATGGAGCTTATATAGGGCAAGCCAAAATGGCCTGGAGATGGCTATAATCTTGAACATCGGTCGACGTGATAATAACATGTGTGACTCCAGGGTGGGGATCTTCTCTCATAATGTTCAATTATAACATCTAATATGGATAGGATTCTAAGCACTTCTCACGTAGCTTCCAAGGTAGTTTCAAGGATTGTGGATTTGACCTTCCTTGTCCTTTCATTTGCTGAGACAGTATTGCTTAGCAGCCTCAGTTCACAGCTTCTCTTAACTTTGTGTAGATGTTTGATTTTCCATTTCAAAACCTGCACCTCCTATTTTTCCCATGTGAACCATGTGCTGGACTTGTGGAGTCGGGGAAGCTAGCATCATTGGATGAGACTTTTTCCTTTGGTTTATCAAAGATGGCATTTGGAGACATCAACCCGCCTGCCGGGAGGCTTATTACATGTATGAACGTCCCTTCCCCTGTCATCTTTGCAATGGATGTGACACCTGCATCCTGGAGGCCTCCTCAGCCCTCTGATTTGGGGGAATCTTTCACATCCACCGTCCACGTCTCTTCACTTTTGTCACCAATATCCCCTTTCTTGATACAATGGGCAACTTTGGATTGTGACGCGTTCTTACCCATCGATCAGGATCGACCTCTTCATGCAACCGTCGATCCAAGTGGGTCCTACCACCTCTTTGAGAACTAGGACCATGACATTGTCCATGCTAGTTCGCATTGCAAAAAGAACCTCGACCGTAGATCCATTCCCTTCTTTGTCGTGACCATCAATATTCGTGGCTGGTACCACTTTTTGTGATTTGAAATCGTGACTTTATCCGCACAAGTCTGGTTTGCGAAATCAGCTGGGACCGTAGATCTGCTACTGATCTCATCTCTGTCGTCAAATGTTTCTGAATTTTAACCATTTCACGATTTGGAAAAGCTCCTTCCATCGAGCATGTTCGCTCAGTGAAACTATTTCGGGCTGTTGATTGGGCCTTGCCTTGATCTCAGCCTTTCATATGTTTTCCTACTTTAACGGACTCAACGAAAGCCAAACTTTGACCGTTCTCACGTGTCTTGGGCCAAAACCATGATCTATCATTTCTCTTCTTCATTGTGATCTCGGATCGTTGGGTTATGACTCTTGTCTCTATCATCCATGCTGCCATGATAACCTAAAGGGTATTCACATAATGTTTAAAGGAATGGAACCCTCCTTGAACTTTGTCAAGCCCCTAAATCGACTGTTGCAAGTGGAGTGTTAACAGCTGGCTCCACGAGGGATGCTATCCTCCCAGTGAGGTAGCAAAGAACCCTCGTAGACCAAGTGCCAAATCCATTGGGCTGTTTCTAATCTTTCTTAAAAATCTCCATTCTACTCTGAGCTACTGCTTCAGCGAATTCATGCCACTCCTACAAACGATGTTTTTTTACTGCAAAACCTGTTCTTGCAATTGAAAATGAAAACAAACTAAAATAGAAATGAAGGAAATGCTCGATGATTGTCGAGCTTGTTTGTTCCTACCTACAGTACCTAATTTAGTGCATAAGTTTGATTAAGTGAAATCGGACTTCCAATGAAACCAATCAAGCAACTTTCCCAATAGTTTTGTTCTTTTTTTGTGCTTGATGGATAGAAATGAAATAGATAATGGGAGAGGGTAATGACAAATAGACTGCTCTTTAAATCAGTAATGTGACTAGTCATCATCCTTACCCAGCCCTTCCATGTACCCTACTATTGGGTCATAGAAAACACGACAACCTCCAACGTATTATGTCTTCTGCTCGTGGGAAAGATGTCTAGAACTCCCTTCCTCTAGTGATTTGTTAGGCTGATACCCAGAATATTGTAGAAGAGGGCCCATAGAATCTTTCTTCAATGAAACATCCCTCTTTTCACTCAAAATTTCTGCAACGAGAGCTTCAGGTGCCTCAGGATGGAGGTCCTCCGTTTCTCCAACAGAACCGAGTAGGCATATTCCTTCTGTGTGAGGTGATATCCCTAAAGGTGGGACATCAAAAAATGTATTTATTTGAGGGCTATTGCATCCTTCTCCATGGCTTGACACCTCATCATAAATTCTTGACGTATCAGTAGCTGGAGAGGGATTGCATGGTAGCTTCTCCTTATCATCTTCTTTTCTGTATAGGCTTCTGGACTGCACCATCTCCCCTTCTTTATGTTTTTTCTTAGAGGTTTTAATCATGTGTCATATTAATTCAAAAGAGGCATAACACAAGGGTAAGATATCACCTCTTGTGCCTTTACCTCATTTTTCTGCTTTAATGCTCGAACTTCATATTGTAGCTTGATTCTCTCCATCAGCAGGCCTTGGTTCTATAGACATATCTTCAGGTATAGTTCGTAGGTACTCTTCCTCATATTCATCGTACACAGGCACACCGAACTCCTTCTTAAAATCCTCCTTTACGGACCTGGGGTTGCACAGATCATAATCTTCAGAGAATAGGCATGCAGGACCATATGCTCCTATATCGGGTCGATCATCTTTCTGTATACCAGGAGAGAGCTTTAGCAGGACAGGGGATTTCCCATTCCACTTGTAGGCCCCAACCAATCTTAATGTATCTTTTATTTCACCACCACTATCCTGACTTGACCAGTTTTTAGACATCTTAAGGTTTTCCTCAACCTCCAAACAATCAGTAAACATATGCTGCAGAGTGGTTAATTTTCTTTCCAAAAGAAGCAAGGACAGATCAGGAGGAAAGGTGGTTGCATAATAGATTTTAGCAGTGTTCTCAAGAGGTTGGACTTCCTTAGGCGTGTTATAATGAAAGCTTGTGAATCTTCTGTTAAAACTAGATATGGCCTCACCCTCATGTCTCTTTAGGGAATAAAATTATGAAAGTATTTGATCCAGTGGCCTTCTCCTACCCCAAAACTTTAAGAAGGTGCAAGAAAACTCTTCCCAAGTATTGATGGACTTAGGCTGCAAGTGCTTGAACCATTCTTTAGCATCTCCTTGCAAGGACTGGGCGAAAGCCCTCATGCAGACATCATCATGCTCTATCTCAAAAAGGTCAGAGAAATATTCAAAGGCTTGTAAATGTTTCTCAACAGTGAATTCTTTGGGTTCTCCGTCAAATTTGGGGAGATACTTGTAATGTTTCACCGGAAAATCATGGAGGATGGGAGGCAGTTGTAGTGGCTTGTACCGGCTTGGAGAAATGGAAGAGACTAGGTTAGGCACAATAGCTACGCTATCATCCGAGGTTTCATGAATTTCACAAGGGTGACCTTTGATGGCGTGGGCCTTTGGAAAAAATCTAGGTCAAAACCAGATGTACAAGACGACACAATGCTTTCGGTTCGTAAAGAAGGATAAACAGGAATATATTCATAGCTCTATTCAGAATGAATTGAACCATAGAAGGTTGTTTTGATAAATCTAGGGAGGGATAAGAACAAACTTACAAGACAAGACAAAGCCTCTTGGAAGAAACATAGACTCGAGCATCTTAACCTTTCACCATGCATTTTTGGGCCTTACAAGGGGTTCATTTTTCCAGATGGAGCCTGCCCATTCTTTTTGACCATTTGATTTCTGGGTCGTACCACCAGCGGAGTCGCTGAAGTCTGAACCCTTTAAGAGTGGAGTCACCAGGTGAAAAGTGCTCAACCTTCTAGATTTCTGATCATTGTTCACCATCAATAACCATATCTAAAACCATCTCGTTCTTCTCAGGGATGATCTTCAACCACGTTACCCGGCAACTGCGCCAGTTTGTTAGCGCTGAGATCGTGCCCCTAAGGTTGGGTGGAAAGGGGGATCTCTCTCGGAAAATAGAAGAATCGCTTTAGACTACGCCTTCGGCCCTTTTTAGTTAGAGAGGGATTTGTTTTCAGGTTTACTTCATGTAGGATATTCGATCAAGGGCGGTTAGGAGGCCAGACTCCTGAATGGGACAAAGTGTGTTAATGTGAGATGTAGGTGGGACTATCAGGGCAAGGGACCATTGGCAATGTTGTCGAAAGCCTGGGTAGGAAGCATTTGCAGGAGGAAAATAATGGCGTGGACTAGAAAATAGAGGCAAGATAGTCGTCGATCTCATAATCAGGAGATATTTAGCGGGTGGTTAGGGGACGAGAGAGAACAACCCATCACGCGGAGCACCAAAAAGATGAATTCCACACAACTTTAGAAGAAAACTTGATAAATGTCTGAAACAATAGGTAGAGCATAGCATGTATGAATTCCAAACTGTTATACACTCAGTTATGGACATGAAAGAAACCAACAAACTGGAATGAAAATAGGATGCACATTTCACGTAAAGAAATTACATATTTAAAGAAGAAACGACACATGAATCTCTGTCTTAAGAAACAACTCTTCATTTGCAATTTTATTCATAACATAGGCATCAGATCTTATTTTACAATGAAGGGACTCATCCCTTGAAGGTTTCCCAACCCCCCAGCTCTCTCTTTATCCCCCCTATCAGGAGTGCATTTATACTACTTCAGTGCTGAGATTATTCTCCGAAACAAACCTAAAAACTGTTTGCGGTCGCAATCATGCGTTAACAGTCTAGAGAATGGAACTACTGCCATGATTTACAAATACATATAATCATTATGGAGCTATAGTGCATGGACTAATAGCACAAAGTTTTCTTTATCTAGGTATGTGAAAGTGATCCTTACACTGCCTGGTGATGGTCAGTTGCTAACTTAGGCCGTTTCGGACATGCTTTTTTGCCTCCTTTGACCGGCCTGCTTCTTTTAGACCATGTCACTCAAAGGCTAACAAGTAGGCCTGCTTTCTAGTGCCTGACATTTTCCCAGCCCCCCTTCGTCTGGTAACACGGTTATAGGAGGAAACTGGGAAAAGGGCGGCCATGCACTTGATGATGATAGCCATCTTAAGAGGTTTATCATCCTTGTACTGATCTCTTCCTCCTATGAGGAGGGTTTTATCATTGGCTACATATCTAGGTGTGCATTTGACCCCCTCCTCATCTGTGGAAAGGTTGTTAAGTAGAGATCATAGGGGCAGTGATGAAGGCTTCAGACCTCCACTATCCCAGACTGAGCATTTGCACCAACAGCTCCGCCACCATTGTGCGTTAGGACTTCGGAGGTCATGACAGCCACTGGAGGTGTCAGAGAAATGTCATGAGGATGTAAAAACCCATGCACAGTGTATTTGAGGGTAGGGAGGTGTGGAAATAGTTGAAACCCCCTAGGTGTTTAACATCTGTGCCTCGGTGTTTGGGAAATTCCTGGTGCAGATAACCAGGTCGACGAAGAAACACAATTTCATGTTCGCCAACCATCAATACCCCTTGTCAAACTAACTTCTCAAACCACACATCCATGGCTATCTATGAAGGGACTCAACACTTTTTGGATTTCAACCTTTACCTCTCACCATCTATACATTTCCATACCTCGACAACTTCAGAAGATGGAGCTTATATAGGGCACGCTGAAATGGCTTGGAGATGGCTATAATCTTGAACACCGATTGACGTGATACTAGCATGTGTGATGCCAGGGTGGGGATATTCTCTCATAATGTTCAATTATAACATCTAATATGGATAGGATTCTAAGCACTTTCGGCGTGGCTGCCAAGCTGGTTGCAAGGAATGTGGATTTGACCTTCCTTGTCCTTTCATTTGCTAAGATGGTAATACTGAGTGGCCTCAATTCATGGCTTCTCTTAACTTTGTGTAGATGTTTGATTCACCATTTAAAAACTTGCACCTCCTGTTTTTCCCACGTGAACCACGTGCTGGACCTATGGAGTTGGGGAAGCTAGGGTCATTGGACGAGACTTTTCCCTTTGGTTTATCAAAGACGATGTTTGGAGACATTAGCCCACCTGCCAGGAGGTGGATTACACGTATGAACGTCCCTTCCCCTATCATCTCTGCACTGGATGCAACACCTATAGCCTGGAGGCCTCCTCAACCCTCCGATTTGGGGGGATCTTTCACATCTATCGTCCACGTCTCTTCACTTTTACCGCCAATATCCCCTTTCTTGATACAACGGGCAGCTTTGGATCGTGATGTGTTCTTACCTATCAATCGGAATCGACCTCTTCATACAACCATCGATTTGAGTGGGTCCTACCACCTCTTTGCGAACCAGGACCATGACGATGTCCGTGCTAGTTCGGATTGCGAAAAGAACCTCGACCGTAGATCCATTCCCTTCTTTGTCATGACCATCGATATTCGTGGCCGATACCACTTTTCACGATTTGAAATCATGACTTTATCCGCATAAGTCGGGTTTGCAAAATTGGCTGGGACCATAGATCTACTTCTGATCTCATCTTTGTCGTCGAACGTTTCTGACTTTTAACCGTTTCACAATTTGGAAAAGCTCCTTCCATCGAGCATGTTTTCTCAATGAAATTGTTTCGGGTCATTGATCAGGCCTTGCCTTGATCTCAGCCTTTCATATGTTTGCCTAATTTAATGGACTCAGTGAAAGCCAAACTTTGACCATTCTCCCACGTCTTGGGCCAAAACCATGATCTATTGTTGCTCTTCTTCATTGTGATCCCGGATCGTTGCGTTATGACGCCTGTCTCTATCGTCCATGTTACCATGATAACCTGAAGGGTGTTCACATAATGTTTAAAGGAATGGAACCCTCCTCGAACTCTGTCAGGTTCCTAAATCAACTGTTGCAAATGTATTGTTAACAACTACCATGCTCGGAAATATCTGAGATGGAAAGCTGCCATGGACGAAGAGATGAATTCTCTTCAAAAGAATGCTACTTGGGAGCTAGTTTCTCTTCCTTCCGGGAGGAAATTAGTTCAATGCAAGTGGGTGTTTCGGATAAAGTTTGCTTCTTGTGGCAGAAAATACAAATATAAGGCAATGCTGGTGTCAAAATGGTTCTCCCAGGTCCAAGGTGTGGACTATCATGAGACCTTTGCACTGGTTGCAAAAATGGACTCCATCCGCCTAGTTTTGGCAATTGCGGCATCCAAGCACTGGGAAGTGCATCATATGGATGTTAAGTCTATCTTTATACATGGAGATATTCATGAGGAGATATAAATGAAGCAGCCTGAGGGCTACATTTCATATTCATATTTGGTTTGCAAATTAAAGAAGTCACTATACGAGTTAAAACAGGCCCCAAGAGAGTGGTATTCCAATATGGATGCCTTCCTTCTCTCACAAAAATTCCAAAGGTGTAAATCAGATCCGAATGTGTATGTATAGAAGTATTATGGTAATTTTATTATCATTTTTTTATATGTTGATGATATTTTTATTATTGGTAGCACTGTTGCTTCCATTTCAGTCATAAAAACTCCCCTCCATGATGCATTTGAGATGAGTGATTTGGGGCTCTTGAAGAAATTTCTGGGGCTTGAAATTGCACAAAATTTTGATGGGGTAATGGTCACTCAATATCAATACATATCAGACCTGTTATATAAGTTTAACATATCTGAATGTAATGCTACTCCATTCCCTTTCCTTTTAGGGATCAACCTTGAAGAAGGAAAAAGCACTCCACCCATGGATTGCACAATCTACCGCCAACTGATTGGTAGCTTTCTTTACTTGAATCATTCTCGACTGATATATGTTATGACATGAATGTTGTATCAAGATACATGTAGAAGCCTCATGATATTCATTGGAAGGTATCCAAGAGGATCCTCCAGTATATTCAGGGCACCGGGACCTACGACATTCACTATGCTACAGACTCTGAGCTAGAGTTGGTTGGTTACATAGATTCAGATTGGGCAGGAGATTCTATTGATCAGAATTATACTTCTAGATATGTATTCATGTTTGGTGGTGGACCCAATTTCTGGTCTAGCAAAAACCAGGCTGCCATTGCATTGTCTTCGGCAGAGGCTGAGTACCAAGGAGTGGTGAATGCTTGCATCCAAGCTGTTTGGTTGTAAGGAATTCTTTCATAGTTTGATTTTGGTAGTACTTTGTCCACTGTCCTCTTTTGTGATAGTCAAAGTGCTATTAATATTTCCACAAATCCAGTTACTAGGCAGAGGACCAAGCATGTAGATATACACATGCACTATATCAGGGAATTGGTGCATGAAAGGACCATCATTCTACAATACTTCCCTACTGATGAGAAGATTGCAGACATATTCACCAAGATATTTTTAGAGAATAAGATCGCTTACCTCCGTTCATTGTTGGGGGTGAGCTCATCAGGGTGATCATATTACTTTCCAGTGTTCAACTTGAGGGGGGGGGGGGGTTCCCTCTTTCCTCGCTTAGATTTATTTTTTAGCATTGTTTGAGTTAGATTATTGTATAGGGTGACCTATGGCCTTTGTTTTCGGGGACCTATAATTTCATGCATTTTACTTTTACTCCTCCTAATTATAGCTTAACGGGGGGTGTTGGAGTCATTTACCAACATGCACACTTATTTGGTCAATTTGGCCTATTTACTCAGTATCCTAAGTTTAATTGACTTACTTGGTGTAATGCCCCATTTTGGATTTACCTTCATGACCACCATTGCTTGTTTGTATTTTTATTATGGTGGAACTTCATGAGTATGACTTGCAGTTATATATTTAATTTGTTTTCGTTCATGAAATGTGAAAAATAAGATGTTCTATGAAGATGTCGTATAATGAGGTAATTGACTGGATTATTATATGATGTGTGTACCTATGATGAATTAAATTATTACACGAAAGAATGATGAGGATGATGATGTGGATTGATTGATTGTCAAGTAGAATTACTTGTTGTACATGTGTATTTGTGAAGTACTAACCCATAGTACATTGACGCTATTTGATAGTTGAATACTTGATATGACACATGGAATAGTAACTTGTTATGTTGTAAACCTTAGTAACCAAAATGATGATACGATGACACAATCCGATAATCCCGATAGCAGCAAAGTATGAATTGATAGGGCATAAGACAAGTATGTTGAGAGGGTTGGATGTGTTTCCCACCCTAGGTCACTATGATACCCGAGGTCGTGGGAAGGAAGTGCTGAGACATGCTCCCCAATTTGTTGTGATGACGACGGTCGGATTCCTCCTAGGAGAGGCTAGGTCCGCTAGTTAGCCGACGCTACCGCTCTCAAGTTCTATCTGGTCAGCGAGTATAGCTTGCACCCACTTTGTACTAGCAGAGGAAGGAAAGGGAGGATGTGGACGTAGGTTAGGATGGGAGGATATGATATTTAGTATTGTTGACAGTGGGGTGTTTCCTTGTACCGAGTTAGTGGTAGTAGGTACCTGTCTTGTTTGACCAATTAAGTTAATAAGAACACAAATATAAGATATGGAACTATAAATGGGAGTAACCATTAAATAACTGAGAATGTAAAAGAAAGTACCTTATATATGTATACTTGTTCTGCTTGTGTAAAGGATTATTAGTATTAGTTAGCATTTATGCATATGGAAGATAATGTATGTTATAGTACATGTTCGACCTGTGCATGTACTGGCCATGCATGCACACCTTGCACATGCACACTAGTATCGATATGAAAATACTTAACATGTTGAATAATTGGATCAGTTGTAATAAGTAAATATGTTAATTATGCGTTAATTAAATTCAAGCAATCACTGTTAAGTTACTGGATATGTGTAAAACAAGTCAATTAAGCAATTAATTATATGTAAAGATTGTAGTAAGCAATTAAGATAAGTGTCGTCAATATGAAGTGTCGTTGATAAGCATTAACGTGGGAAAATGGTACTATTTAATTGTTAATCTTGATTAATTAAGCCATTAAACATACTTTGTTTTATCGACAAAAGTGTATTAGGATATTTAACAATTAAACAAATAAATGTTGATATTATTATTTACCGCCAAATATTGTTATTGTTAATTATGATAATAAATTAGTAATATAATTATTATTATGTTTATTATTAAACTAAAAAAATTACTGTTAATAATCTGTCCATTATGAAGAATCATGAGTGAAACTCCTATATTTCTCCATTACTAAGTTAAAAACTATAAAGGCGATTCATCAAGGGGTATTATTAATTCATCAAAATTATTATGAAGTTATTAAAAATGTATTATTAATTTACTCAATAAAGGGAGTAAGTTAAGATAGGCTTATTCAAATATGTATGTATTAATTAAGTGCTTCCATGTCAGACAAATGATATAAATTAAATAGTAATTATGTTGATCCAAAATCATGGTTAGATTAAACTATAAAATTAATTTACATAGAGTTGCCATATTTTATTCCTACATTATTTAAACTTTAAATGCAAATCATAATATCATTTATGGTATTTAGGTTGAATAATTAAGTGGACACGTAATAAACCCCATCATCATTGAGTTGATATTTATATTTTATCCTAAAAATATTAAAGAAGAAGCGGTGGTAATTTATAGCATTTAACTTGTCGTGTAACTTAATATAAAAAGGCATTATTATCTTGTGCAGTAAAATAGACAAAATGAAGTGAGCAATTAATCATTTGACTTCCCGAGAGGACGAGAAATCCTAGAATTAATGTTACAATTATCTTACCCTTGGTTAGTGTGATTATATTAATGGTTTAGAATCCCAAAAAGGGAGGCTAAGGCGGTGGAGTAAGATGGAAGGCTAATGAAGGTGAAAATTAGTATATAGGTAAGAGTTTGGGTGATTGTTCGGGGGATGGTTTTTTTTTGTAAGGGAAGAATGTGATTGAGGATTTTAATGAGAAGGAAGGAAAACCGAGGAGGGGGTTAACTCGGGTATTGAGGAGGTGAGAAACTAAAACCGGGAATGGAAATTGAACCATGGAGATCAAACTATGAACTATGGATGGACGGATCCTAAATTATGGAAGTCTGCTATTGGTATTATCGGATTATGGGCTCGGGGGCTAGGAAATCCGTCGATTTCCTAGGGCTAGCATGATGAGCTGGTTGGTAGGGTGGTTTATCTAGTTGGATGCTAAGGTTTTTCAGCAAAGAGAAACTTCAGGAGCGTCAAGAAGCCTATCCTACTGCAATCTACAAAACATGTATTCTACTTGATCAAAACTCCCTAAATTTCAGTATTGAAGGAAAAAATGTCTTTCATTTAATTTTATTCCTAATGATGTTAGAATTATGAACCAAATGAAAAGACCATGCTATGAGAAATATCGTGAAAAGTTAAACTTATACTTATGCATAGATCTTTAAACTGAATTAAATAGGAAAATTTTGATAAAAATCATGATAAACAATAAATAAACTATGGTATTATCTTCACAAAGCAGCTCTTGAAAGCTATATAGATACAAGTAGAAAATGACAAGGACTTAAATTCCCGTCTTGAAAGGATAGACACTACACATGGTATCAAAGCCATGGTTCATGCTCTGAGGGCCTTGATGGACCTATTTACACCTAGAACTATCATGATATTTACACAATAGATAATCCTTACTGAAATTCGAGTAGCTATCACACTAAAACTCTTACCAAACTCCTTGTAGAGTACCTACAATGATAGAATCAAAGGCTACTACCTGCAAGGATAGAAACAAAGGCTAGTTAGATTTTCTATTATTGATCCTTCAATTATGAAAATATTGGTTGCTATATTTACAAGAAAAATAATATATGTATATGTATTAAAAGATAATGTATATATATTCTGGGAAAAAAAAATCTAGCTAATTTTTTTATGCACTATATTTACTGCCATTAACTTGGCCACGACTTGGAGTACCACGAATTTGTTCCTGGAACCTCCAAGCTGCGATCTCTTCTAGGCTTTGATCTAAGACTACGATGAAGTATAATATCAACTAAAATCTAAAACCATGGATTTGTTGAGTTGACCCCTGTCTCGATTCTATACACAAGAACACACTAAATGTATAACTCTAGAGTGTGATTTCATTGTAGAGTATGATACATGCTACATGCTTCAATGCCATCTTGTTTTTTTTCTATGCCTATATATTTTCAACTCATACAAACATCACTCTTCCAGTCCTCGATTTCTTTGTCAATAAAAGATGAAATTTCTCAAGTTCACAAAGATTAACAGGGAATTTTCAAAGCTTTCGCACTTAGTAAACACCCAGAGCTAGGAAAAGAAGAATATTGAACAGTAATTCGGTCTGGAACTTGTAATTTTATTAATAAATATTGGATTTCCTCATACTGGCGTAGCTTGTCCCAATTGGCTTGTCCCTTTGTTATACTCTTCTTTTTCAGTTTCACTATGCATTTTCACATTCTGCTACAAGATGGCTCTTGCTAGAATTGTTGTTTCGATTGACATGGATTGATGGATCTTGTTGGTACTCACCGGGATGAATAATTTATTAATTACAATCATAATAGCATTTCCATGCATCATAAAAGATACCAATGTTCCCATACTTTCATGTCTGGTGGAAAGTTTCCACATTGCTAAGGTACCATGCATAGGGGGGATACTTGAAGCGAGCAACAAAGAGAGCATTGCCGCCCAAGCTATACCCAAATATAGTCCACGGCAGGAAGTAGGTTGGGTGACCCTATAAATTGGTACCGCTTTCCTCCCATGGTTGTTTTCTTTGGGTGAGTTCCGCACGTAACATAGTGGTTCAGTCTCAGCCCCATGGTCTTAGCTTCTTTGTTAGTGCACCAGGAGTTCGACTAACGATTTTTTGTTGGCTTTTCAAACGAGTAGGGATCTGTAAGTTCCCATTCTTTCTGTCATTATCGAATTGGTGAACTTGGAGAATTCACAACGCTCCGTCAGCTAGCTTCGTGTAGAGTACGAAGACAGTGGAAATAGATTCCTCTTGGCAGTAAAAACAGCTGGTAAAAAAAAAAGAAAAAAAAAACAGCCCTTATTACGATCTTAACAGTTGAGAAGTCCAACCCAGCCCAAAACTGGTTGCTGAAGAAAACTCTTGCGAGTGGAATAGCCCAATTCCGAACGCTTTTATAGTGAACCTGGGCGACCAAATGTAGGTTAACAAAATGTGAAAACCTAAAATTAAATCTATCACTTTGCTGAAAAAATTATATAAAGGTTGGGAAAACTTATTCATATTCTTATTAATCTGTGTTTTTGGTGTTAAGCAAATATTTACAAATGGAATGTACAAGAGTGTTGAGCATAGAGTTGTTGTCAATGAAAGCAAATAACGAATGTCCATTCCTGGTTTCTGCAATCCTTTCGGCGACAAAATAGTAGGACCTATACAAGAGCTTATCAATAATAACAACCCTCCATTGTACAAATATATGGCATTTGATGATTACAGAAAATTTATACGAACTAGTGGCACCAAAGGAAAGTTATATCTAAAATCTATTACTAGTGGTAAACAATAGGGTTATAGGAAAACCTAGTGAATTGACTGATGTAAAAAAAATTTACGCCTACATTAACCATAAATTGTTTCACTGCTAAAAAGAAATGGATTAAAAGTTCTATAAAATTTACGACATTTAAATACAAAATAAAATATAGCAAAACCTAAATATGTGATAAGCCATTTCTATCAGAATAAATACACCGGCCATTTCTATGAGAATAAAGACACTGAAATACAAAAGTTGTGAACAAAAGGATTGATACCCTAATAATGTTGAGTGGTGGCTAAAACAGTATAACCCTTAAGCCAACAGATATATTGATTCCCAAGAAGGAAGGAAGGAATGTCAAGGAAAAAACAAATTTAAAGTGATAATCTTATATATATATAATAAGACTTACCACACCTATAGCCTTATTCATGTGGACCAGTTTATCATCTTCAACACCTCTGTTAAAGGCACTGTGTTCGCTTGGAACAATTTTTCAAACACTCTCATATGCTAGTTTTCGTTTATAGAAATGCTTAGGAGGTACCTAAAATTATTAGCAGCACATAGCAATAGCAATAGGGAAAGAACATGGAAAAATTGCATAGCACACTTGCTGTAATATCCCTTCCTAAATATGCCCTTAATTTTTTATTTTTTTTCTCTTCACTGGTTGTATATTACAGTGTCTCTTTGGTTGGTGACTTTTATCAAACACTTCATAGTTTCCTTCTTGGGTTTGCTGGTTTAGAGATGTAGTTTGTATGTTGAATACATAGAAATACTTTGTGAACAAATGTGCCAAATGACATTTACAAACAACAGATTCTCAAGAGGATATAATGCATCAATCATCAAAGGATTGCACAACCCAAATCATATATATATTTGTTGTTCCTTACTAGAAAAAATACCAGCAACATTTGAGACATGAATATCAATGCTAACATTCACAATAAACTTGAATACAACGTTTCTTCAATCAAGAGATGAATCAGTAAATTAATAGCATATTTCTAGTGAATATACCAAATTTCTTGTATGCTTGGAAATGGCGTTTGGTTCCCATATTGGTATACTTGCTGCACAGTGGATGATACCCTTTTCTAAGTGCGCCCAGCTGGTGTATATATATATATTTCACACACAAACCCTTAACAGTGCCTCTTGCGCCGTCGCCTGTTTAGAAACGTAGAGTTCAAATCACATTCTTTCTAAATAAAAGATAGCTGTGAACTGAAAGAAACTGGATATATGTCAAACCAAAGGCATAACCAATTAACACAGGATCGAACACTTTTCAAATTTTAGACAAACCCATGCATTAAATGTTAAATCGAGCTTACATATCACCTTTTGTGCTCAACCTGTTGGTAATCCGTTTAGAAGGAGTCCTTAGATCTTGTTCAACTTTATACAATTTCTCTTTTGCATCATTTGAAATATCATGCAAAACCTCAGCCAAACTCTCAACCTCAAGAGCCTATTGTTATCTCTTTTCACTAGTGGGTGCGTTAGCCTCAACACAAGCAAAATGCTTAGAACTGCGTGCTTAGAATTGGGATGTTTTATAGAAGGGAAAACTGTGTTTCTGCCTCAGAAGCTATCCTTGCCTCTTAAACTACTACCACTACATGCAATGCATAACTGAAACACTCAAATAGAACACACTCTAATTCAACCTTCTTCACATCCACAACCCATACCCTCCCTCATAACGTTAGAATCTCATGGTTGAATCCTCAAGAATTCACAAAATAAAACCTGTTATTTTTTCCTTTCGTCGCCTAAGGAAGACTCTGCACCCATCCCCCTTCGAACATGGCTATGTACCTGGAGATGGAAAATCGGTCATATTTTAGTAAAATGGCGGGCATTCAGAAAGCTTTCAAGTTTGAAATTGTGGGCGCTCCAGCCAGAATGGCCTTCACGCGCGCGAGGGGGGGATCTTCCTTGTAAAGGAGGCACCCTTAGTGAGAAATGTGGGAAGATGGTGTGCATGCAGCCCGCGTGGCATGCATGCAGCCCAATCCTTCAGCGTGGGCTCCTTTGTGTCATTGGACAAGAATTGGGTGGAGGAGGTCATAGTTGGACTGAAGGGGAACAATAGCCAGGTGTGGAGAAAAGGATGGAGGTGTCGAGGGAGGGAAGCGGTGGAAGGGGATACGATAAGGAAAAGGTGGGATAAGTTGGCAGTTGGTAGGTGGAGTGGGAGACATAAACAAGTGGGCAAGGTCGACGGGTGGCTGAGGTAGGGGTTGCCGCATGGAGGTCCCCGGTGGAAAGAAGGAGAAGAGTGGGGTGGATCGGCGGCGGAGTAACAGGCTAGATCCAGAAGCTAGAGTTTAGGTTAGGTTTAAAAAAAAATTATTTTATTTAGTTTTTTCGTTTAATATATATATATATATATATAGTTAAGAAGAACATTAGCTTGTAGAAATAATTTATTTTATTTTATTTTCCAATATAAATTATTAAACCAATTAATATAACTTGAAAATTTTCTTATTAATAGGAGACTTCGCAACGTATGGTTCTAGGTTTAAATAATGTAATAATAAAATCTATAGTATAAGAAACCATGTTGTCTCGCAGTGCAAATTGCTCGAGATACTTTATCATAGACAAAGCACGCTTGGAAAACTTAATATGATGGTTGCATCAAGTGACAATGGTTTATATAAGTATGTTTTATCCTCCATACCTTATGTAACACCTTTAGAACAAAAATATTGCATGTATGATTTAGAGAATGGGTTAATCAAATGTTTCTAAGCCAATGAGAATTATTGTGTGGGTCAAGCATGCGAAAATAGGTAAAGTTGATTTATGTAGGGTTATAATCAAACTCAATTTTGATTTATTATAAATAATATAGATTAACAAGAAGGATATAAGGTTCTTAAAAATGGTTAAACTTATGAGTTTAATTCAACAAGTGATTGCATATAGAGATTTTTAAGAGGCTAAATTTTAAAGGGTTATTTTCTATCTTTAGTAATGTAGATTGTAAAAAAAAAGAAAAAAAAAGAAAAACAACATTGTAGATATAATTTCCATGTTGAATGAATTATTAGGATGAAAAGTAAGTTTGATACGAACTAGTACTTGAGTTATTAATAACAATATGCAAATATCTCGGTAATATTTAAAGTGCAATTTTTAAGGAATATAATTTAAACCAATGAATTTTGAACACTAAGCTTATCAACTATGTGTTTTGTGAGAAACGACAAATCTTTGTACAAATAAATGGTGTGAAAATCCCAATCATATGTGGATGTGGGAAAACAACCAAACACGAAAAACAACACTAGCAAGCTAGGAAAGATAGTCATGAAATATTTGTAAGAGTTTGTAGTTTTACCATTTAGTAAATGTTAAAAGTATTATTTGTGGCCTTGGATTCAAAGTAGTAATGCTATGAATATGCTTATGATGTAGGACTTAAGACGTAGTGATATTTCCCCTTTTATGTAAGTTAACCCTAAATTATCTTGGTAGTTAATTGTTAATATATATATATAATTTCAAGAACTTTATTTATAATTAGTTATTGCATGTAGATTTGAATGCATATATTCCCATGATGATGGCATCTTAGTTGTGAAATGTGTAAACATGTTGGAATAATGTGACTTCGTATATCTTGTTGAAGAGTAAGAAAGTATGATAATGATATTGATGACACTTGAATATAACTCATAAGAAGTCGAATTATCTTACACACATTCTTTTATTGAGTTGAATTATCCTTTAATCATTATAGTTTGAATACGATGTGTTGATAATAACTTCGGGACGAAGTTTCCTAAAGGGTGGGTGTATGTAATGCCCCATTTTGGATTTACCTTCATGACCACCATTGCTTGTTTGTATTTTTATTATGGTGGAACTTCATGAGTATGAATTGCAGTTATATATTTAATTTGTTTTCATTCATGAAATGTGAAAAATAAGATGTGCTATGAAGATGTCGTATAATGATGTAATTGACTGGATTATTATATGATGTGTGTACCTATGATGAATTAAATTATTACACGAAAGAATGATGAGGATGATGATGTGGATTGATTGATTGTCAAGTAGAATTACTTGTTGTACATGTGTATTTGTGAAGTACTAACCCGCAGGGCATTGACGCTATTTGATAGTCGAACACTTGATATGACACATGGAATAGTAACTTGTTATGTTGTAAACCTTAGTAACCAAAATGATGATACGATGACACAATCCGATAATCCTGATAGCAGCAAAGTATGAATTGATAGGGCATAAGCCAAGTATGTTGACAGGGTTGGATGTGTTTCCCACCCTAAGTCACTATGATACCCGAGGTCATGGGAAGGAAGTGCTGAGACACGCTCCCCAAGTTGTTGTGATGACGACGGTCGGATGCCTGCTATGAGAGGCTAGGTCCACTAGTTAGCTGACGCTACCTCTCTCAAGTTCTATGTGGTCAGGCGAGTATAGCTTGCACCCACTTTGTACTAGCAGAGGAAGGAAAGGGAGGATGTGGACGTAGGTTAGGATGGGAGGATATGATAGTTAGTATTGTTGACAGTGGGGTGTTTCCTCATACCGAGTTAGTGGTAGTAGGTAACTGTCTTGTTTGACCAATTAAGTTAATAAGAACACAAATATAAGATATGGAACTATAAATGGGAGTAACCATTAAATAACTGAGAATGTAAAAGAAAGTACCTTATATATACATATACTTGTTCTTCTTGTGTAAAGGATTATTAGTATTAGTTAGCATTTATGCATATGGAAGATAATTTATGTTATAGTACATGTTCGACATGTGCATGTACTGGCCATGCATGCATACCTTGCACATGCACGCTAGTATCGATATGAAAATACTTAACATGTTGAATAATTGGATCAGTTGTAATAAGTAAATATGTTAATTATGCATTAATTAAATTCAAGCAATCACTGTTAAGTTACTGGATATGTGTAAAACAAGTCAATTAAGCAATTAATTATATGTAAAGATTGTAGTAAGCAATTAATATAAGTGTCGTCAATATGAAGTGTCGTTGATAAGCATTAACGTGGGAAAATGGTACTATTTAATTGTTAATCTTGATTAATTAAGCCATTAAACATACTTTGTTTTATCGACAAAAGTGTATTAGGATACTTAACAATTAAACAAATAAATGTTGATATTACTATTTACCACCAAATATTGTTATTGTTAATTATGATAATAAATTAGTAATATAATTATTATTATGTTTATTATTAAACTAAAAAAATTACTATTAATAATCTGTCCATTATGAAGAATCATGAGTGAAACTCCTATATTTCTCCATTACTAAGTTAAAAACTATAAAGGCGATTCATCAAGGGGTATTATTAATTTATCAAAATTATTATTAAGTTATTAAAAATGTATTATTAATTTACTCAATAAAATGAGTAAGTTAAGATTTTCTTATTCAAATATGTATGTATTAATTAAGTGCTGCCATGTCAGACAAATGATATAAATTAAATAGTAATTATGTTGATCCAAAATGATGGTCGGATAAAATTATAAAATTAATCTACATAAAGCTGCCATATTTTATTCCTAGATTATTTAAACTTTAAATGCAAATCATAATATCATTTATGGTATTTAGGTTGAATAATTAAGTGGACACGTAATAAACCTCATCATCATTGAGTTGATATTTATATTTTATCCTAAAAATATTAAAGAATAAGCGGTGGTAATTTATAGCATTTAACTTGTCGTGTAACTTAATATAAAAAGTCATTATTATCTTGTGCAGTAAAATAGACAAAATGAAGTGAGCAATTAATCATTTGACTTCCCGAGAGGACGAGAAATCCTAGAATTAATGTTACAATTATCTTACCCTTGGTTAGTGTGATTATATTAATGGTTTAGAATCCCAAAAGGGGAGGCTAAGGTGGTGGAGTAAGATGGAAGGCTAATGAAGGTGAAAATTAGTATATAGGTAAGAGTTTGGGGGATTGTTCGGGGGATGGTTTTTTTTTGTGAGGGAAGAATGTGATAGAGGATTTTAAGGAGAAGGAAGGAAAACTGAGGAGGGGGTTAACTCGGGTATTGAGGAGGTGAGAAACTAAAACCAGGAATGGAAATTGAACCATGGAGATCAAACTATGAACTATGGATGGAGGGATCCTAAATTATGGAAGTCTGCTATTGGTATTATCGGATTATGGGCTCGAGGGCTAGGAAATCCGTCAATTTCCTAGGGCCAACATGATGAGTTGGTTGGTGGGGTGGTTTATCTAATTGGATGCTAAGGTTTTTCAGCAAAGAGAAACTTCAGGAGTGTCAAGAAGCCTATCCTACTGCAATCTACAAAACAGGTATTCTACTTGAGCAAAACTCCCTAAATTTCAGTATTGAAGGAAAAAATGTCTTTCATTTAATTTTATTCCTAATGATGTTAGAATTATGAACCAAATGAAAAGACCATGCTATGATAAATATCGTGAAAAGTTAAACTTATACTTATGCATAGATCTTTAAACTGAATTAAATAGGAAAATTTTGATAAAAATCATGATAAACAATAAATAAACTATGGTATTATCTTCACAAAGCAGCTCTTGAAAGCTATATAGATACAATTAGAAAATGACAAGGACTTAAATTCCCATCTTGAAAGGATAGACGCTACACATGGTATCAGAGCCATGGTTCATGCTTTGAGGGCCTTGATGGACCTATTCACACCTAGAACTATCATGATATTTACACTATAGATAAATATACAAAATATCGAAAAAAAAAATCCTTGCTGAAATTCAAGAAGCTATCACACTAAAACTCTTACCAAACTCCTTGTAGAGTACCTACAATGATAGAATCAAAGGCTACTACCTGCAAGGATAGAAACAAAGGCTAGTTAGATTTTCTATTATTGATCCTTCAATTATGAAAATATTGGTTGCTATATTTACAAGAAAAATAATATATGTATATGTATTAAAAGATACTGTATATATATTCTGGAAAAAAAAAGAAAAAAGAGAGAAAACTAGCTAATTTTTTTATGCACTATATTTACTACCACTAACTTGGCCACGAATTGGAGTACCACGAATTTGTTCCTGAAACCTCCAAGCTGCGATCTCTTCTAGGCTTTGATCTAAGACTGTGATGAAGTATAATATCAACTAAACTCTAAAACCATGGATTTGTGAGTTGACCCCTGTCTCGATTCTATACACAAGAACACACTAAATGTATAACTCTAGAGTGTGATTTCATTGTAGAGTATGATACATGCTACATGCTTCAATGCCATCTTGTTTTTTTTTTGCGCCTATATATTTTCAACTCATACAAACATCACTCTTCCAGTCCTCGATTTCTTTGTCAATAAAAGATGAAACTTCTCAAGTTCACAAAGATTAACAGGGAATTTTCAAAGCTTTCAAACACCCAGAGCTAGGAAAAGAAGAATATTGAACAGTAACTCGGTCTGCAACTTGTAATTTTATTAATAAATATTGGATTTCCTCATACTGGCGTAGCTTGTCCCAATTGTCTTGTCCCTTAGTTATACTCTTCTTTCTCAGTTTCACTGTGCATTTTCACATTCTGCTACTAGATGGCTCTTGCTGGAATTGTTGTTTCGATTGACATGGATAGATGGCTCTTGTTGGTACTCATCAGGATGAATAATTTATTAATTACAATCATAATAGCATTTCCATGCATCATAAAAGATACCAATGTTCCCATACTTTCATGTCTGGTGGAAAGTTTCCACACTGCTAAGGTACCATGCATAGGGGGGGGCTACCTGGACCGAGCAACAAAGAGAGCATTGTCGCCCAAGCTATACCCAAATATAGTCCATGGTAGGAAGTAGGTTGGGTGACCCTATAAATTGGTATCGCTTTCCTCCCGCAGTTGATTTCTTTGGGTGAGTTCCACACGTAACATAGTGGTTTAGTCTCAGCCCCATGGTCTTAGCTTCTTTGTCAGTGCACCAGGAGCTCGACTAACGATTTTCTGTTGGCTTTTCAAAGAAGTAGGGATCTGTAAGTTCCCATTCTTTCTGTCATTATCGAATTGGTGAACTTGGAGAATTCACAACGCTCCGTCAGCTAGCTTCGTGTAGAGTACGAAGATAGTGGAAATAGATTCCTCTTGGCAGTAAAAACAACTAGTAAAAAAAAAAGAAAAAAGAAAAACAGCCCTTATTACAATCTTTACAAGTGAGAAGTCTAACCCGGCCCAAAACTGGTTGCTGAAGAGAACTCTTGCGAGTGGAATAGCCCAATTCTGAACGCTTTTATAGTGAACCTGGGCGACCAAATGTAGGTTAACAAAATGTGAAAACCTAATATTAAATCTATCACTTTGGTGAAAAAATTATATAAAGGTTGGGAAAACTTATTCATATTCTTATTAATCTGTGCTTTTGGTGTTAAGCAAATATTTACAAATGGAATGTACAAGAGTTTTGAGCATAGAGTTGTTGTCAATGAAAGCAGATAACGAATGTCCATTGCTGGATTCTACAATCCTTCCAATGACAAAATAGTAGGACCTATACAGGAGCTGATCAATAATAACAACCCTCCATTGTACAAATATATGGCATTTGAGGATTACAGAAAATTTATACGAACTAGTGGCACCAAAGGAAAGTTATATCTAAAATCTATTACTAGTGGTAAACAGTAGGGTTATAGGAAAACCTAGTGAATTGACTGATGTAAAACAATTTTATGCCTACATTAACCATAAATTGTTTCACTGCTAAAAAAAAATGGATTAAAATTTCTATAAAATTTATGACATTTAAATACAAAATAAAATATAGCAAAACCTAAATATGTGATAAGCCATTTCTATTAGAATAAATACACCAGCCATTTCTATGAGAATAAAGACACTGAAATACAAAAGCTGTGAACAAAAGGATTGATACCCTACTAACGTTGAGTGGTGGCTAAAACAGTATAACCCTTCAGCCAACAGATATATTGATTCCCGAGAAGGAAGGAAGGAATGTCAATGAAAAAAAAATTAAAATGATAATATTATATATATATATATATAATAAGACTTACCATGCCTATAGCCTTATTCAAGTGGACCAGTTTATCATCTTCAACACCTCTGTTAAAGGCATTGTGTTCACTTGGAACAATTTTTCAAACACTCTCATATGCTAGTTTTCGTTTATAGAAATGCTTAGGAGGTACCTAAAATTATTAGCAGCACATAGCAATAGCAATAGGGAAAGAACATGGAAAAATTGCATAGCACACTTGCTGTAATATCCCTTCCTAAATATGCCCTTAACTTTTTTTCTTTTTTTCTCTTCACTGGTTGTATATTACAGTGTCTCTTTGGTTGGTGACTTTTATCAAACACTTCACAGTTTCCTTCCTGGGTTTTCCGGTTTAGAGATGTAGTTTGTATGCTGAATACATAGAAATACTTTGTGAACAAATGTGCCAAATGACATTTACGAACAACAGATTCTCAAGAGGATATAATGCATCAATCATCAAAGGATTGCACAACCCAAATCATATATATATTTGTTGTTCCTTACTAGAAAAAATACCAGCAGCATTTAAGACATGAATATCAATGCTAACATTCATAATAAACTTGAATACAACGTTTCTTCAATCAAGAGATGAATCAGTAAATTAATGGCAGATTTCTAGTGAATATACCAAATTTCTTATATGCCTGGAAATGGCGTTTGGTTCCCATATTGGTATACTTGATGCACAGTGAATGATACCCTTTTCTAAGTGCGCCCAGCTGGTGTGTCAATATATAGAACGTATTTCATTAAGATGTTTAAGAACAAAAGCAAGGAAATTCCCTTTTCGGAGACCTGCGTCCTCACCAAAGTCCACCTAGCTTTTCAAGGAGGGTGAAACTCCAAACTCTCTAACCAATACATAGCTCTAGGTAAGAGTATTTGGGCAAAAGAAATAGAATTGAACCTGAAGATAAATAACACAGTCATGTGCCCTTGTGGAAGATATATTCAACTATTCCAATGGTTTATATGCAACCACCAACAAGGAAGTGGACCCACTAGCAATATGTAGCACCCAGTAATCAAACTCAGCCCTTCTAACAAGGAATCTCAGCCTCTGATGAAGATATTCGGCCCAGATGAGGAAATAGAACTATCACCATAAAATCCCAGCCTTGAAGGGAATTTAATAGCCTCTTAGACTCCTGCACCTCCTATTTCCTCCTCAACAAAACACTGGAATTTCTAGACAGATGCGCCCTCCCTGAAAAGTCTCCTAACTGAGCTGGCAATTGCGCCCTCCTAGACTCTCAACTCTACAACAAAATCCAACAATGTAATCCACTGAATACTTTCTCAAATGCAAGCTCAAATGAGAATCCTGAGTGGAATCTCTCTCAAATTAACTAGAGTAAATTTCTAAAGCTAATAGCACAGACAATAGGCAAGGATATAGAGAAAGCAAAGGTATCACCCATGGTTTCAGTAGCAGTTCCATAAGTGACAGAGCAAGCAAATCAAAAGTAGCCAGGGCCAACATACTATCCTTTCTGGGCGTTTCTCTCTCTAATACCCAGTATTACCATAGGAAAAAAAAATAAAATTATTAAATAAATAAATGTAAGCAGATTTCTTTCGCAAGTTGAACATCAACAATCCCACCATAGAAAAGAAAGCAACTGATTAATATTCCATGCAAGTAGGACCTGGACACCATTTTTTTTGGGTGCAAAGGTCAGGAATGCGTGCAGGTCTTAAAATATATATATATTTCACACACAAACCCTTAACAGTGCCTCTTGCGTCGTCGCCTGTTTAGAAACGTAGAGTTCGAATCACATTCTTTCTAAATAAAAGATAGCTGTGAACTGAAAGAAACTGGATATATGTCAAACCAAAGGCATAACCAATTAACATAGCATCAAAATCAAAGAAACCACCACATTGCCATAAGCAGGATCGAACACTTTTCAAATTTTAGACAAACCCATGCATTAAATGTTAAATCCAGCTTACATATCACCTTTTGTGCTCAACCTGTTGGTAATCCGTTTAGAAGGAGTCCTTAGATCTTGTTCGACTCTATACAATTTCTCTTTTGCATCATTTGAAATATCATGCAAAACCTCAGCCAAACTCTCAACCTCAAGAGCCTATTGTTATCTCTTTTCATTGGTGGGTACGTTAGCCTCAGCACAAGAAAAATGCTTAGAACTGCGTGCTTAGAACTGGGATGTTTTATAGAAGGGAAAACTGTGTTTCTTCCTCAGAAGCTATCCTTGCCTCTCAAACTACTACCACTGCATGCAATGCATAACTGAAACACTCAAATAGAATGCACTCTAATTCAACCATCTTCACATCCACAACCCATACCCTCCCTCATAATGTTAAAATCTCACAGTTGAATCCTCAAGCATTCACAAAATAAAACCGTTATTTTTTCCTTTCGTCACCTAAGGAAGACTCTGCGCCCATCCCCCTTCGGACATGGCCGTGTACCCGGAGATGGAAAATCGGTCATATTTTAGTAAAATGGTGGGCATTCAGAAAGCTTTCAAGTTTGAAATTGTGGGCGCTCCAGCTAGAATGGCCTTCACGCGCGCGAGGGGGGGGCCTTCCTTGTAAAGGAGGCACCCTTAGTGAGAACTGTGGGAAGACGATGTGCATGCAGCCCAATCCTTCCGCATGGGCTCCTTTGTGTCATTGGACAGGAATTAGGTGGAGGAGGTCATGGCTCAACTGAAGGGGAACAATAGTCAGGTGTGGAGAAAAGGACGGAGGTGTCGAGGGAGGGAAGCGGTGGAAGGGGATACGATAAGGAAAATGTGGGATGAGTTGGCAGTTGGTAGGTGGAGTGGGAGACATAAACAAGTGGGCAAGGTCGACGGGTGGCTGAGGTAGGGGTTGCCGCATGGAGGTCCCCGGTGGAAAGAAGGAGAAGAGTGGGGTGGATCGGCGGCGGAGTAACAGGCTAGATCCAGAAGCTAGAGTTTAGGTTAGGTTTAAAAAAAAATTATTTTATTTAGTTTTTTCGTTTAATATATATATATATATATATAGTTAAGAAGAACATTAGCTTGTAGAAATAATTTATTTTATTTTATTTTCCAATATAAATTATTAAACCAATTAATATAACTTGAAAATTTTCTTATTAATCGGAGACTTCGCAACGTATGGTTCTAGGTTTAAATAATGTAATAATAAAATCTATAGTATAAGAAACCATGTTGTCTCGCAGTGCAAATTGCTCGAGATACTTTATCATAGACAAAACACGCTTGGAAAACTTAATATGATGGTTGCATCAAGTGACAATGGTTTATATAAGTATGTTTTATCGTCCATACCTTATGTAACACCTTTAGAACAAAAATATTGAATGTATGATTTAGAGAATGGGTTAATCAAATCTTTCTAAACGAATGAGAATTATTGTGTGGGTCAAGTATGGGAAAATAGGTAAAGTTTATTTATGTAGGGTTATAATCAAACTCAATTTTGATTTATTATAAATAATATAGATTAATAAGAATGATATAAGGTTCTTAAAAATGGTTAAACTTATGAGTTTAATTCAACAAGTGAATGCATATAGAGTTTTTTAAGAGGCTAAATTTTAAAGGGTTATTTTCTATCTTTAGTAATGTAGATTGTCAAAAAAAAAAACAACAACAACAACATTGTAGATATAATTTCCATGTTGAATGAATTGTTAGGATGAAAAGTAAGTTTGATATGAACTAGTACTTGAGTTATTAATAACAATATGCAAATATCTCAGTAATATTTAAAGTGCAATTTTTAAGGAATATAATTTAAACCAATGAATTTTGAACACTAAGCTTATCAACTATGTGTTTTGTGAGAAACAATAAATCTTTGTACAAATAAATGGTGTGAAAACCCCAATCGTATGTGGATGTGGGAAAACAACCAAACATGAAAAACAACACTAGCAAGCTAGGAAATATAGTCATGAAATCTTTGTAAGAGTTTGTAGTTTTACCATTTAGTAAATGTTAAAAGTATTATTTGTGGCCTTGGATTCAAAGTAGTAATGTTATGACATCAGCATGAGCACACTATGACATCAACATGAGCACACCCACGACCGCCTTTAGCCAAGGAGGCCAACTAAGCCTTCTCCTTCATTCGGGGATGCTAACTGGGCTTCCTCCTTCAAATGGGGAGAAATTATAGGGTGATCTGAGTGTCATCAATGCACCTAATTGCTAACTGATTGTTTTTTCACCTAACAATCAGTTAAGTTGAGTTGTGAAGGCACCTCCATTCATTATTTGAATTTTTTTTCCAATATTTATGAACTGGAGCTAACACAGCTGGTGCCTACAACTACTTCTGATGACATGTGTCACTTCAGTTAACTCCATCAAAACTACTTGGAGTTATGGATGCAGTACCTCCTTCAGTTGGACATGTAGTTACATGTGATGAGTCACTTTCAGTTAGAATCAGTCATATATTGCACTCTAATTCAGTTAGGACTTAGTGTGAGAGTCAGTTATTGATTAGTTATGTGGTTAACTAAGTGTGTCGATTGTGGCTGACATTCAATTAAGCTACACCCATTCATTCAATTCGAATGACCTCCTTGGGAATTTTATTTGTCTTGGAATTCATGCACCTTGCATGACCATTGTATTGTACTATCATTATTTTATTGATTATACAAAGCTGCAACATTCTATTGTAGCACCATTATACAATTTTCATGCTTAATTGTCTGAAATCTCTTATGAGACTGTGTTTTAGTCCCTAGATTACCATGACGGATTAATAATAGATTCAGTTCCCTTGAGTGGTCAAGTGAACTTGAACTGCCTTTTTCTCTCTTAACAACTCATTCAGAATCCACACACTCTTCCTCTAACAATTATACCCAACCTCAACACTTCCACTGGAATTGTCTTCCAAACTCAAGAGTATTCACCACTTAAGGTTATTTGTGCTTTGATACAACATGATGTAGGTATTGGATTTATGAATATAGAATATAGAATAGCTAATTATGTTATCTTTTATTCAAATATTGGCCAAATATCTTGAGACACTATTACAATCTGAAATCATCTCCTTATAAGGTCTCTATGATTTCTCCGATGATAAAACCTACTTCTACAGAGAGGAAAATGCTTCATCATTGTCACCATATATATATTTTTTTTCTTAGCTTTAGGGTGTGAATTGTTTTTTTGGAGTTCAAACCATGTCAACCTCTACTTTTGAATAGGTAATTCATATTCAAATATTTTTTTTGGTATGAACAAGGATATCAGAACTGTTAGGTTTGGAATATGGTCATGGGAATATACAAATTTCTAAATCTACCCAGGGTGCAAAGAAACAATTTAGTGCAATGGGAACTAACATCTTCTCTTCAATATTCACACCGATAAAAAATAATTGATCTCTTGGATATGTTTCATAAGGTATCTCACCACTATGCATATGGCATCACTCATGCATGTATTGGTGAGGTTGTTCATCCTGTTGCAGCATGTCGATCTTGTTTAGAATTTATAGATTTTTTATGTGCTCCTTTTCATCCTCTTTGAGGTTGCTACTGTGTATGGAAGTGTGCTGCAGTATGATGGGTGTTCTAGAGTGTGGGTTGAGGCTGCCTCTACAAATTTGAAGGGAGATTATATTCACTTGATGTATGACTGTCCTAAAACACTACCATTTATTGCAGCAATGGGATTGAAATTTCATCCTCATTTCTAAATTGTTTCGATTAATACCTTGATGCCTGTATTTGTCTCACTCTTCCCTACAAATACCTATCTCTCTCTCTCTCAGGTATGTTCATTGTTTCGTTAGTGACTTGTCTCCTAAGAGACAAAGTGTGATCATAATATATATCTGAGTATATAAAGGAAGCTCTAAACCACAATGTTTTCTTCTTTTTGTCCATTTATAAGTTTATTGCATGTTCTTGACTAATTGTGTCGTACAAATATGGGACTCAGCATCCAATAGACAGGTAGAGTAAATTACTACTTTCATGTTTTCAATTTTTGTTTGTTTTGTTTAAACTGGCATTCCAAGTGGGAATTTTGGACAAAGTTGAACAATTGTGGGAGATTTTCTAGTTATATTTTGAGGTATAAATGATAGTGGGATTGGCATACTTTATCTTTAACATTTATTTTATTTTATTTATATATCAATTTGAACATGGTTTCTTGCCTTGATTCCAAGTTAGTGGTTGTTTAAGTCACCTCTGAATAAAATGATCACATAAGTATTCATACTTCTTGTCAGCACAAATACTCGAAGGTATTATTGCTAATATTTCATCTCATTTCATTGCCCTTTATCTAGGGGCTAATATATATTACTTAGAGTTAATGCCCATTCTTCTTGATGTGAGAATTAGTTGTATATTTTTTCTTACTATTCTATATACATTTTGGGTGATGAGTTGCTCCATTTACTCATCCTTTGATTCTATATAAACTGAAATTCTCCTTTCCATGACACCATCCACCACAATATTCAAGTTACTCATGAATTTTCAGTCAAATTCAGATATCTTGGCATGACTCTAAAAGACTCGATTGATAGTTTAACATTGTATGCATGCTTGTCATTCCTATAACTTTCTGGGATTTTTGCATTTTGCATTATTCAAGCATACAAAATAATGATTATCAAGTTACTATAGACATATAATGGCTTACCTTGTAATAGTCCTTCAAGTCTTTCAAATGCATTTATTAAGTGCAAAAAGGACTTGAAGGACTAGTACAGGGTAAGCCATTATGGATCTATAGTAATTTGATAATCATTATTTTGTATGCTTGAATGATGCAAAATTTGTTTGAATATCATCATTATCAAGCAATAATAACTTCTTAAAGGGTGTTAGCTCAATGGTAGAGCACTTGCCTAATTATAAGAAGGAGGTTGGTGGTTCGATTCCTCCGTTCCCTATCATAAATGTGTGACTACAAAAACGTCTAAATTCACATATATATGACTGTTAGTAGCTAATTTTCGGTATCTTATAGTGTGACTAATGTTTAGTCGTATTTATCTTACTCATTAATATGTTATCATCTAGTAGTTTATTTAGTCATATGTTTGGTCATTAATTGTTGCAATTAGTGACTTAATCCATGACTAAATCAATGACTAAATCAGTGACTAAATTAGTGAATAAAACAATGACTAAATAAATGGCTAATAATTCAACCTATTAATGACTAAGTGAAATACGACTAAGTTAGTCAAGCTATAAGATAGTGGAAATTAGCTATTATTAGTTGTCGACCCAAAAATAGTCATTTATAGCCAAATTTTAGTAATTTTTTTAGTCATTAATTCCTCATTTTGTACTAGTGACATATAGAATGTTGATGGAAATATTATCATGGAAAGGGTTGAAGGTTGATGTTCTGAAATATGTTAATGAATTCCCCACATGTCAGTTAAAAAAAGTGGAGCACACTCATCCAGCTGGTCTCTTACATCCCTTTCCTATTCCAAAATAAAAATGGGAAAGCATTTCCATGGATTTGATCACTAGTTTTCCCAAGGTACTTGGTAAGGATTGCATATTTGTAGTGGTAGATAGAATCACTAAATTTTCTCATTTATTTGTTGTTACCACAAATTTCACTCTGCACAAGTGGTTGGACTATTCTTTAAAGATGTTTTCAAATTGCATGGGATTCGTAAGAGCATTGTTAGTGACATAGATAACAGATTTTTGAGTGCATTTTGGCAAGAACTATTCAAAATATTGGGGAAAAATTTGACACCTAGCACAAGATATCATCCACAAATTGATGTCCAAACAGAGAGGGTGAATCAATGGTTGGAAGGGTACTTGAGGAACTATGTTAGTGGGCAGCAAAAAACATGGATCAAATGGTTTCATTTGGGTGATTTTTGCTACAATACTACTTTTCATATGTCCACTGGCATGTCTCCTTTCAAAGAACTTTATGATTATTATGCATCCACTTTTATTGACCATAATTTTGGTGGTAGTATATCTCAAAGGATAAGAATTGGATTGAAGAAAGTCAAGAAATTTTGAAGGTTTTGAAAGATAACTTGCAGGTTTCCCAAAATCAGCAAAAACAATATGCAAACCAACATAAAGTGGAGAGACACTTCCAAGTGAATGAATTGGTATATTTGAGGTTTAATACCTACAAAAAAAACACCATAAAGGGTAAAGGTTCATAAAATCTCAAGCAAAGATCTTATGGTCCCTACAAAGTGATTCGAAAAATTAGAGAAGTGGGCTATGAATTGGAGCTTCCAACAGGAAGTAAAATTTATAATGTATTTCATGTTTCATGTCTAAAGAAGGTTATAGGTCAGAATATCTCATTTTGAGATACATTACCTCCCTTTTATGATGAATCATAACTTATTCTCATTCCAAACAAAATTTTGAAAACAAGGGAAAGAAGGTTAAGGGTTAGAACAATAAAAGAATACTTGGTACAATGGAAGGATTTTCCTACTGAGGAAGCCACTTGGAAATATGAACAAATTTTTCAGAATCCAAACATGGAATTTCTTTAGGACAAGAAATATTGGGTGGGGAGGAGTGTCATGTACCCATCCCAATGAGACTACTAGTTAACAATGTTTCACCAATCTAGTAGTTCCCTAGGTTGGGGGTGGAGGCATTATATCTTGCAATAAGGGAGATATGGGACCCAAAAGAAACTTAGTTTACCATATACACATTAAATTGGGTCATATAAATAATAAATATGGAGAAAATAAAGAGGCATTGCTTCATGGAGACCTTGGATGGCTATATTCCTCCTTACACTTGGCATGACCTAACCACAAATATGAAATTATGAGGGGTGGAACCTTATTTTAAGGTGAATAGGTGTCAATTAACATTTCATTATACCAAGTATTTGAATGGATGAAGAATATTAACTCCCCACAGAAGAGGGAGAGATTAGGAAGAAACTATGTGCCACTTGGAAAGAGATTCCATGTGTTTTATGACAACAATGATGGAAGATTCTATGACAAAATCAGACATGATTGTAGATATATGAAAATATGAAATTTCAGGGATAAACATATCCACCAAGAGGGTGCACTTGGAGGCTGGTGGCATAAATTTGAATTTGGATGAAGATTGAGGGATGAGGAGAAGGACAAGTGTCATAGGGGTTACTAAACATCAAGGATGAGTTGGAGGAATCCTATGGGAGGGAATTAGAACTTGGTGGAACGTATGAGAGTTATAGAAATATGTCATGATGAATGAGAATGTATTTTTTATTTGATAATTTTCCTTTGGAATTTTGGAAAGCACTAGCTTGTCCATTGCGCGGTGAGTGCTCACTCTCCTTGCTAGTGAGACAATTTCGAAGAAGTTGGGTTCTCATCCAAATTGGTTGTTGGATATTCCACCATAAAATATAATTTGGATATTAATGGATTTTTTTATTCCATATAGGAGGCTTCCACAGTTCGTTATCCATCTCTCCTCCCATTCTCTCATTCCCTGCTTCATTATTCCCATGTTTCCATATGATGGCGCACTTACGTGAATGATGCTTGTGCCTTGTTGACTCCATTTTATGACAAAGAATGGGTGAATTATTTATGTATTTGTAATATGTCTCCAATACTCTCTGTAATTAGAAATTATCAGAAATACATATGTAAAAATGTCCACATTTCCAAGTTATGGTTTGACTAGTTTCCATGTATTGATTTCCATTTCAAAGGAGTTGTGTATATGATTTGTGTTGAGGATTTTCTCTGATGTTATATATTGTTGAGTGATATATTGATATGATATTAATGGTATACATTCCTTATTCTCTTTTATGAACCATTTCATGTACATTGTATGAGTCAAATTTAAGTTATTACTGTCATTTCCCTTAAGCAAATATCACTGAACATATGCATTCGAATGTGATTATTTATAACTATGTTTCAGAACTTATTTCCACACATAATGATAGTAAATGAATCCTAATATCATTCCCCATACTATTTTTGATAATTTTGGAGGTTCGCATATGAGTTGGAGAGCCATTTATGCTCACACCCTATGGGAAATTTCACCACAATTTACGAGCAATTTTGCCATTTTTTTCAATCACCCCAAATAGATTTGCATATGTATATAACATATTATAAAGGGACCAGATATTCCATTGAGTGGCGATAATACTCACCATATCATTCTCTACCAAATTTGAGAACCTCTTGTGCCATTCAAAGCCCCTAGAGTCAAGACTAGTCAATACAATCTTGCCCCAAATTCTGCCTTTGTTTGGAATTTTCAAATTGGGTCATTAAAAGGTTACAAATATGTTAAAATCCATAAGTATAAATTATACTTTTATCTCTCAAAGTGAAAAAGTACACTTGGGAGTACTGGTTGTAGGATGGAATCATCTCTCTATAAATTGTCTTAACTCTTGGGGATACACCTCAGGTATGGGGCTGCAATTACATTGGGATGAAGAAAATATTCAGCTAAACATCCTCAATATCTACGATACTTATGATAATAGAGTTATTTTTGGGACAAGGTGTGCATTTCTCCCCTCCTTAAGGAAGAAAATGTCATTATAGGAGGAGATTTAAATTTTACCCTTGGCACACAAGAAATATGGGGATCAAGAGATAGGGTGGAACCATTGGCAAGATATTTTTGCACATTTTCTACAAGCCACTCAGCTGGTGGAACTCAATCCCATCAAGATAAATCCCACTTGGAACAAAAGAAGAATGTGGAAGAATAGAATTGCAAAAATAATGGATAGGTTTTTATTGGAAGAAAGTCTCCTAGGTAAGAATTTGATGTTCAGACAATGGGTTGATTTGGTGGAGACTCTGATCACCTCCCTATTTGTCTAGAAATATTGAACAACCCCAAAAAACAAGCTAGCCCTTTCAAATTATATGCAACATGGTTAAAAAATGAGGAAATGGTCCGTCTAATACAAACAAATTGGATCCCTTACACACCTGCAACTGGAAACCATGTCGCATCACATTTTTCCCAAAATATCTCCCATATAAAACTTATTCTCAAAGAACAGGACAAACTAAAGAAGGAGTCAGAGAATCAGGCTCTAAAACACATCAAATCAAAAATTGATGAAATTCAAAATTTGGAGGGTGGTGGTTTCCTCTCCCAAGAACAAAAAAGAAATTTGGATTCCCTAGAATCCAATAGGAACAAAATCCTGAAACAAAAGGAGGAAGTCTAGAGATTAAAAAGTAGAGCAATCTGGATGGAAAGTGGAGATGATAACACAAAATTATTTTAGTCCTATGGAAAAGGTAGAAATATGCATAATACTATTTGGGAATTAAAGAACTCCAATAATGAGGTGTGCTCCTCCTTTGAATACCTAGATGGGATCAGTAAATCACATTTAGAAACACTCTTCAAAGCAGAGAACCAGGAGACGATTACGAAAATGATTCAGATCTCTAAATTATTTCCAGGACAAATCTTAGAAGAGGATAACATGGAAACCTTAGAGGAGATATCCGAGGATGAGCTAAAGGAAACTATGCATAGTTTCGAGAAGGAAAAAATCCCTGGGCTAGATGGATTGACCATTGGATTTATTTTGTCTCTCTATGACACAATTGGGCCTAACCTCCTCCATTTGGTTGAATAATCTTGGGTACATGGGCATTTGCATCCTCCCCTCAATTCCACTTTCATTGATCTCATTCTGAAAAAAGGAAAAACCAGATTCTATGGAATAATTTAGGCCTATATATTTATGTAACATCACCTACAAATTTGTTGCAAAAAATATTGCTCAAATACTTAGAAAGGTTATCTAAAAAATAAACTCCCTCAAACAGTTTGGTTTCCTTCAAAATAGACATATTGATGAAGCCATGGGGGTTGCTTAGGAAGGGATTCACAACATAAAAACCAAGAATTTAAAAGGAGAAATTCTAAAGATTGATATTTCTAAGGCTTTTTGACAGGGTAAGCTCGCTCTATCTAAGACTCCTCCTAACCCATTTGGGTTTTAGTTAGAAATTCATAAAATGGATTTTCTACTACATCTCTACAACTTCTTTTGTTGTTCTCATAAATAGTTCGACCTCCCCTTTATTTACCTCAAAGAGAGGGCTCCGACAAGGTTTCCATTGTCCCCCCTTCTTTTTTTGTTGGTGGCTGAAGGACTTCGTAGAGCACAAATTATTGATGCAAAGATAAGAGGCACGTTCTTAGGTATCAAAATTGCTAAGAACCTGAAAATCACACATATCCTCTTCGTGGATGATATCCTTATATTTTGTAATGGATCACTAAGGGATGTAGAGAATGTTTCAGGGATCTTGTAACTTTTCAACAAAGCCACGGGTATGAGGCTGAATGAGTATAAATATACCCTCACTCCCATCAATATGGAAGAAGAAGAATTGTGAAGATACAAAGAAATTTTCCCTTTTACTGTCACCCCCCTGGAGGATGGATTAAAATACTTGGGCTTTAGACTTAAACCAAATAGTTACATAAAGGAGGATTGGAACTGGTTGTTGGCTAAACTGGAAAAAAGGAACAAGACTTAGTGTAACAAATGGTTATACATAATTGGTAGATTAGTTTTGGTCAAATAAGTGCTAGAATCCATCCCAGGCTATTGGATGTCTCTCCCCTGGATCCCAAAGACCATTTTGGAAAAATCCCAAAAACATTGTTCTAGATTCCTCTTGTCAGGAAAGAATGAAAATTTTGTACTTCCTTGGGTGAAATGGGATCAGATAGTTAGACCAAAAAATTTGGGTGGATGGGGCTTCAAAAATATCCAGATCTTTGCAAAATCCTTAGCATAAAATGCAGGTTGGAGACTCATTTCTACACAAAGCCTTTGGACTGAGGTTGTCTATAAAAATTACATATCCGCTGAATCTGTTCTTGACTGGATAAGAAAAATTTCTTTTATAAATCCATGTCTAGGTACAATTATTTGGAAATCCATCTGCAACACTTTTTTTGTCATAAAAAATGGGCTAGATTGGAAAGTAGGTAACGGATCTCAGGAACGTTTAGGCACAGATCCTTAGCCCGGAAGTCAAAATCAACATATAGTCCCATAACCAATCATTCACTGCCTAAATCAGAAAGGGTGCTATCATCTTAATCAGATAGCTGACTTTGGGACTACAAATATTTGGAAGCAAGGGTGGAAAGGGGCTACAAATTTGGAGCTTCTAGACCTCATGGCTGCAAATTGGATCAGATATACAAACAATCTCAAATTTTCTCATATCAGGCTCACTAAATCCACATACGAGCTCATTTGGGACCATACAACACATGGTCTATACACCCCCAAGATAGGGTATTATCACTTAATTTCCACAGCTCAACAAGGAGACCCCCTTGGTGGCAGAAAGGTATCTGGAAGCTAAGTTGTCCTCTAAAATCAAAATTGTTCACGTGGTGTGCCTTGGCAAACAAAATACCAATATGGGAAAGAATGAAAAAAAGATCCCTGGAAGGCCCAGGATGGTGCAATTAATGAAAAAATTGGGACAAAAACATCACCAAACTTTTTATATAATTCCCATTCACAAAACAAATATGGAATAATTCACAATTTATTTTAAATACAAATCTGGCATGGAAAGGTAAAAAACTGGAGGACGCTTGGAAAACATGGACAAATTCAGATAATTTTTCCTCTCTAAAATCCCTGCCTCTTTTACACATGTGGAGTACTTGGATGGCTAGAAACGCAACCATTTTCTAGAATAAAGGATCTTCTCTAGATATCATTGCAAAATAGGGGCTAGATATTTTGTCATATTTTTCATAAACCAAGGACACCCCGACAATCTCTATCATCACCAAAGAACAATACACTTCACCCAACCATGGGATTATTTTGACGAAGCCTCTCAGGATATTATATGTGGGGGGGGGGGGCAATCATTTTCTTATCTCAGAATCACCACTACAAAATCCAAATGGGCATACAAAAGGGAACAAACAAATTTGTCGAAATCCTTGTGCTAAATCTCCTTCTTTGCTTTGCTTTAGAGAAAAAATGCAGAAATATTCATATTTTTGGAGATTCTATAGTTGTAATCAATTGAGTGAATAACATTCAAAAGTGCAGAATTACAAACCTTAGTCCAATATTTGAAGAAGTTTGCAGACTTATGGAAAATTTTGATACCATAACCTGTCGTCATGTGTACATGGAAAGAAACTAGGAAGAAGATAATCTCTCTAAGGAAGGTCTAAGGATGGAACATGGTACATGAAAGATAACATAGTATAATACAGGAGAAGTCTATGAATTTTATCATAGACCTTTCATAGAATCACAACAGGGGTAATTCTCATCAGAATATATACACACAAACTCTGATATTTTGGTTTATTCTTGAGCTACTACACAAAATATTTTTTGGAAGATATATGAGCCATTTAGAAGGCTCATTTTTTTTTCTTATGAATCATAGTACATAAAGGAAAAAAGACATTACAACGGCATATTTTCTTTTAGCGGACATATGAGTCTTTTAGAAGGCTCTATTTTTTGTTTCCTGTTATGAACCAGAGTTCATAGAGGAAAAAATACATGTATACAGGGGCATTTTTTTTTGATAGAAACACTACTACATGAAACTGCGAGGATCAGTTCTTATGTAATATATGTATACATACATTATGCAGATGTAATTTGATTACTATAATAAAATTATGTTTTTTTCTATGAAAAATAAAATAAATTTTGGGGGTGGACTACCATCTATTCTTTCATATATGGATGAGAATGATACAAGTGTATTGTCCAAATTGATTCTATGGGTGTCGTCCAAAATTCATAATTAACAATTTCAACAAAAAAATAGCCTAGTTAACATCTGATAAATATAGTTCATGATAGTAGGAAAAATTAAACTTCAACTTCAACTATTGGATTATTAGATACAACTATGAGCTTAATTCCATTGATGATACAACTATTAACTTAACTTCAACTCCAATCATAACTTTTACTTGAATTTCACTTCCTAATATATTAATTTTTAAATTAACTATTAGATACAACTATTAGCTTAACTCCAATGATTATACAACTATTAGCTTAAATTCAACTCTAATCACGGTTATATTGGATAACTATTAGCTTAACTATTAGATACAACTATTAACTTAAATCCAATATTTATACAACTATTATATTAACTTCAACTCTAATAGTTGGTATATTGGATAACTATTAGATAACTATTAGGTTAACTCCAACACCGATACAACTATTATATTAAATTTAGATGAACTTTATAATAAAAAAATATTAGATGAATGTGTAGTTGTACTCCATTGGCTCCATCTCTTATCCTAAGAAGTCAACCTTCATTGCAGAGAACCATGCATTGTTGAATAAGCTTTCCATTTGGTTTTAAAAAAATCATGAGACCAATACGTTAGGTAATGTGCTCGAAGGGTGATAGGCTCAATGCAATCTAAAAATATATACTAGCACACCCACATAGTTTGTGGTTGGATCACATAGATAGGGATCACATGGTTGAGAGATAGAAATGGAATGGAAGACAATTTGGAAAAAAAAATATTTTTCGTATTCTTCTAGTTAAACGAGTTCAACTGTGAGTTATCCATGCCTAATGACTGTTATCACTGACATTCTTCTTGTTATCCATTTATCAAATATCAGTTATTTTTTATATTCTTTTTGTTTTATCTCACATTATTCTAGTTATTTGTCGTGAACTATTGGTCATCCATTCATCAATTATGAGTTATCAATATTGCATTGCTACCAGTTATCCATTCATCAACTACCGCTTGCTTTTTATATTCTTTTTTTAATAATTGTTTTTTTCGAATTTTGAATGACTGCCATAGAATCAATCTTGACAGTACACTTGTCTCATCCTCATCCGTAGATGAAAAATCATAGGCTGTATTCCACCCCAAATATCAAATAAAAATTCCTATCAATGTACTTAGTAATTTATTATAGATCTCAATGTGTCAACTATATGCCTCTCTACGTATTCCAAACATATTAATATTATTAATATGGTTGTTTCTAGTACTATAAGAGCTTAAATGATCATAATCATAATTATTCAACAAGTTGTCTAGCCTATAAATACTTGGATATACATATTGTCCCATAGTCTTATTTCAAGCTTCTTCTTGATGTCTTGATGCTGGACACAACCCCCTCAAATGATATGTTGAGCGATGAGATAATGTTTCAAAATACCGCATACCTCTCTAGAGCTCTAAGTTGGAAAATAGATCATACTAAGTCAATTCATACTTATTGCCTCACTCTTCAATGAGGATAAGGATGTAGTGGATGATAATGAAGATATGTGTCGCCAGTGTCCACTTTTGGTGTATTGATGTGTTTTCTTTCTCTGCAATTATATCTAGTGTCTTGCATCTCTTTCTACAATTTTGGTTGAAGAGATCAAGGTTAAAACTTATATTGTGTGTTTATTGAATGGGCATGTTGGATTTTACTTCTTTTCTGCATGAATAGATGAAATTCAAGAAACTTCCATGCATAGAGATTTCATTATTATAAAGAAGTAGATAGATTCCAAGTAGCAAAGAGGAATTCTTAGAGGGATATTTCCAAATGTAGAGTAGAACACTAATGACGTTTCCATACACATTATTTCTAATTGCATGGATGATAGTTTGTTAGAGGTGTTATGTGGCTATATGAAATGGGGCCATTATGTAGTGTAATATTTGATATGGGGTATGGAATCTTCTTTGGCATGCATGTAGTCAAGTACATTTATAGATATTTAGATTGTTGTATTGTTTTTCTTGATTTCTAGAAGTAGTTTTGATTCCACTTCAAAATTGATATAGAAAACGATATTTACTTCACAAACATTGATTGATTTTTTTTATTTGTAAATTGGGTATTTTTCAAGAGGAACTCAAATCCACAAGTTGCTTCTTCAACTATAAAACGAAAATCTTTAGAAATGGACATGAATGTTGTGGCCTATTTTCCCTTGAAAAATCTAAAAAAAAATCTTCCACTTTCTTACTTAAGAATAATATCTATTACCACTTGTAGTGAACTTTAATAAACAAAATATAAAAATAAAAACCATTGCATGTGATTAAGAGTTTTCAACTATTGAACGAAAATCTTTAGAAATGGACATGAATGTTGTGGCCTATTTTCCCTTGAAAAATATGAAAAAAACCCTTCCACTTTATTACTTGAGAAATATTTATAATCTCTTTTAGTTTTATTTTTATATTACAACTATGAATTTATTGTAGGTATCATAGAGCATATAAATTTTGATGGGTTTCCTAGATTTATGCTAGACTAAATCTGGGTGAAAGAGCACTTCAACACTGTTTAATTTTGAGTATTCTATGATATCAATTTTCACATTATTGAGGAAGTTATGACCATTCCAAATCTTTGCCTCAAAACCCTAACGACACTACAACAAAGTTTCATTGAAAAGTACGTTATCTCTTTGAAACTCTAGTTTTGGCTACAAGTTTTATTCCAAGCAAGATGTTTTTACAAGAAAATATTATGGTCCTAGTATTGAAGAACACATAAAGTGGTGGAAGTTAAAATTCCCCCATCGATGAAGATACACAATAAGCTTCAGAGCATAGGATGATTCTACCATATATGGGAAATGACTTAACTTGGGGAAGGTATGGTTCATGCTTCATGATTTCTCTTGTAATGGCACATGCCTCTCATGGATAGAGTTCATCTTTGATCTTATTATGTGAGGATATATATTGTTATATCTCTTTAAAGTCATTCAATATGTTATGGAAGCTATGGTGATGGTTTTCTTGGCATATATCTTGATTATTATCTTGGATAGATCTTGGTGTTTATCTTGATTGTTGTATAAGTGTAGTATTGAATGAGAAGTTGACATGTAAGTATTAGATATTGTGAGTTATTTATTTGATCAACCTAAACATTTTCTTTGAAAACTAGTTTTACAAGTGTTGATCATTGTTTCTTTGACCTAAGTGGAGTTGGATTGTTAATGACAACCTTTGACAGTGTTGTAAGTGATTATTTGCTTGATATTTGTTTGATTTGTTGA
Organism: Pseudotsuga menziesii; assembly: GCA_001517045.1. NCBI lineage: Eukaryota > Viridiplantae > Streptophyta > Pinopsida > Pinales > Pinaceae > Pseudotsuga > Pseudotsuga menziesii. Next base: position 65,047 of record LPNX010058117.1, on the reverse strand, counting down.
CTTTATTTGAGTAGAGTGGAAAATCCTTTTGTGTCTAAGATTGTATGATATTGATTGAGTTTGACATAGTTGGTTAAGTCTTTTATCTTATTGGTTGAGGTTATTTGGTTGAAGTATATCATGTTTAACTGTCAAGTATTCCTTGACTGTGATTGAGGTTGGTTATGGTGTCATTGAGTTGAGTGTGTTTGGAAAAAATTTGGTTGACAGTATGTGAATTCTCTTGGTTGCTCAAATGTGTCTTTTACTTGATGAACTAGGCCAAGTAAGAAGGGTTGGTTGACTGTCAAAGCAATTGATTAGGTTAACACAAATATATGATTGATTTGGCACAGGTACACAAGCATCTTGGTACAGTTGAGAAACATTCGCACAAGTTGCCTTATGTGCAATTGGTTTGACTCAGATTGGATGAGTTGTATGAGTAGTTGGTTTGACCTAGGTGGACTAATTTTGGTGTGTAGACTTAGATTGACTGAGTTGGTTGATGTGAGAAACAGATTGATTGGTACAGGTTAATTGTACATGTTGATGAGTATTGTGATACAGTGAACAATGATCAGTTAATGAGTAGTGATCAGATAATGAGCAGTGGCTAGTAGTGGCAGTTGTTGTTCAGTGTGGTACAGGTTGTGCAGTGTGGTACATATTTTGCAGTGTAGCACAAGTGTTGATTAACAGGTCTGTAGGTTCAGTGCGGTTTTGGTTTAGTTGTTTCTATCTTCATATCAGGGTGGCAGGGCAGGGAAAGGAAAGGAGGTCGTAGCCTCCTTTCGGTTGAATTCAAAAAACTAGGGAGTGGCAACTTCCTTCAGGTCATAGCTTGTAAATCAGGGGGTCGTAGCCTCCTTCCAGTTGAAGCTGGAAAATTGAAGTCTTTGTAATAAGCGGGTTGTTGCTTCCTTCCAGTTATTTCTGGAAAACTATTTTAAAAAGGCTTCCGTGGTTTCCCCCCCAGGACTTGGGTTTCCACGTAAAAATCTTGTGTACTATGTTTCTATGCTTTCTATGTGATGATGATGATAACAATGCTAATGATGATATAATGATAATGTGATAATGCATAATATTGAATAAGTTGTTGATTATAAAAGTTGAAAAAGTAATAAAGACTGCACACAAAGATTCACCCCCGCCCTCTCTGTGTTCTTGGTGTGTCCAACAAGATGTTGCGTATCGAAGCCCAAAATATCATTCTCATGTTGAGATGAATATCATTCTCAATGTGCAGGAGTTATACCATTCCTCGTGCACATAGATGTTATCAAAGAGAGTGCACCTATGTTTTATCATTTCTCATGCACATGGTATACCATTTCTCTCACATCAAGGATTTATCCTCATCAAAACATGCAGGGGTTTCTCTCACATCAAGGTTTTATCCTCATCATTTTGGTGAGCTACATGTTTTGGCTTCTGATCAAGCTGGAAATCCAAGACTAGGTGGATTTTAAAGCATTAGATTTTTCACAAGAAGAAAGTAAAGGATCATGGTTGAATCCGATGAGGTGGTTGGAGCGATACATTTATACAGATATTTTCTTTTCTAAGTTCCCTATTGTGTTGTATGAGCAGTTGTCAAAGTTAGAAACCCAGAGAAATAATTTACGAGGATAATCGACAGAGTGGAATCCTCAGTTGATTCGACGAATGAAAAGTACTAGAAACCATGTGTCAAGGGATATCGATTTATGGGTAAACCATATTCTAGAGGGATACATTAGTGAGTTTATTGTCGACACAATAACCTCATATAGTGAGGCGAAACGAAAAAATTTCCAAGGACCACGAGGAATATACTTGACATATTTGAAACTTGGATAAATATGCTTTATGTGAAAAAAGAATCTTGAGAATGGAGCTTGACAGTTAGAAGGATTATGCACAAACAATTGGGATATGTCGTAGAAGAAGTACATGAAAAATGGAGAAAACTAAGATGAGATGTTCCCTGCTGATAGTGGAACTAAACTAAAAGGTGGACATTTAAGGAGTGGAAAAATATTTTGGTCATGAAAGAGAAGAAAAATCGTGACAAGAAGAGGAAGTTGCAGTATGACCAGAGGTGAAGACTACGAGTTAACATCGTAGTTTGACGAAGGTTCTTATGATGAAAAAGAGGAATATCAACCAATATCCGAAAGAGAAGAAGAAGAAGAAGGTTCAGACTAGAGAATGAGTACGATAAACCTACAACCCCATGCAAATCATCGAAGGTAATATATATATAAACTTGTCTCCCAGTGGTTTTGTAAATACAAGTAATACTAACGCGGCGAATAGCGAACAAGGGAGTTGGGCTAGTGAAAAATTTTGTCTGAGTGTAATAGGAGTCAATATAATGGATGAAAACGATATTAAGCTGCCTATATTTAATGGAAATGGGATAGAAGACCGAGAGCAACATTGGTTTCTATGTGAAGTTGTATGGATCGGGTGACGGGTCCAAGATGAAGTGATAAAGCATGCATAGATGATCACAACCCTGAGAGGTCTTGTGCTTGACTAGTACATGAAGTTACCTATAGTTCCAATGGGATTCAAGCATACTCGATGCAGAATGGAGGGACACCATCAAGAAAACTTCCCAATGCTTATGAAATATGTCACAACAGGAGTGTCAAGCCCAACAAATACACAAGGGATGCCTTGGTGTAGAATATGTCAAAACCGAGGCTATCAGTCAGAAGAGTGCTTATACTTGCAGAATATTGTAAGGAGACTGACTAGTCTATATTGTAAATTTTGTAATTTGTAGGTCATGATGAGAAGGATTGTAGAGAATTCTAGCTGATGCAGGACAAAACGGTGGATACCTACTTAATGAAGAATGATGAGAAGATACAAGCTGAGTGAGCACAAGGTCAATAACCATATTCTCAATATCCACCAGCACAACATAACAAAATTTGTATCCTCAAACCCAATATCCAGTTTCCACCTCAAAAACACTACCCTCAAACTAGGGGGGGCGTACATTTTCGAGGCCGAGGACAACAAAAAGGAGGAGGATTTGGTCGTGGAAGAGGCCAATTCATATGCTATAATTGTGGACAACCAGGACATTTCACTCGGGAATGTGTGAGTCCTGCGAAGACATGTTCGTACTGTAAAGTTGTCAACCACATCATTGAGTAATACCCTTAACTGATTACTAAGTGGCATGCCAAGAATATGGGAAATCCAATTCCCATGCAGAGTCCCAACCTGAATCCCAACCAGAACATTCAGATGATTTTTGTTGATCTGAGAGAAGCAAACATTGTTGTCGTGAAAAGAGGAGGTGCTCTGACTGGAGAAAACCAAAATGCACAGCATGACCAACTACAGGTGCGACTGAAAACAAAAAATAAGGTATCATTCGAGATCCAGAGATAAGATTCTTGGATGCTTGACTAGAATTCATTGACAAGAAGTAAGAATCGATGTCTTCTCCCACATTACCAAGAGGACAAGTGAGGTAGATGCCTAAAATATTTGATCAGCTATTTTGAAAGCAACTGATGGGAAAGGTTAGTAAACTTAAAGAATTTTTCAAAATTTATTTATCGCTAATCCACGTTAAATATGTTTTCAAAGAATTGAAAGCGTTAATAGAAGAAACTCATGATGAGATGCTACTAGGAAAAATACTTAACCATTCCGTAAAAAGATTAAACACTGCTCGTGAGCTAAGAATGACTGCGTAGATAGGCAATTATGTTATGGATTAATCATTTTATACCTAAGATCTGATGTCAATATTTTGAGAAGACAGACGTGGGAAAGCATGGGAAAACCATGACTGGATTGGTCTCTCATTCAACTTAGGCTAGCAATTCAGTCGAAGGTCCTACCTATTGGTCGACTGACTCAAGTACCTGTCAAATTATAAGGCCTGAGAACATATGCGGATTTTGAAGTGATCGACATTGTCGATGATATGAACCCATATCCTGCACTTTTAGGGATCGACTGGGAGATAGAAAATCATACAATCATAAATTTTAAGAGAAGAATCTTATCATTTGAAGATTTAGAGATAAGGGTAGTCCTGCCAATTCATCCACTAGAAGGAATGAGATATGTCAAACCAGTGCATAGTTAAGCACAAGGTGACTATCTCGACCATCTATATAATATCACATATACAGGATACGACTATATAAATCCAAGAACTGATGGAAATCTGAGTTGGCGGAGTATTATCTCATGTACATTCGATTCAGGTGAAGCATTAGAAAACTAGTAGATCAAATGCATGAAGTATATATGAGAAGATGTGCAAGAATTACATGATCTTTTTGGCGGGTAGGAGCCAAGGCAAGCAAGCTACCTACATATGAAGGTTTTCCTAACCTTACATCTTTTCTGCAAGAGTTTGAAACAAACGTTACAAAGTCTCAACACTTGTCCACCCTAGACTTTGTACTGAAAGCTACACCCACTAGATGGTGGGGTAAGCATAAAGAATCTATCTCTGAATGGTCATAATGTAGAAAATTAATGGAGATAAGATTTGGAGAAGAGTTCAATTATATTGGCAGCAAGTATACAGGATTGACAGATCATGTCAAAGATATTGACTATTATCAAACAACATGGAAGGCATATCCATGACATGAGTGGGTTCATCACTTCATACATACACTGGACACGATACCAAGGAATTGGTATACATCAGTTGAGATTTGATGATGAAATCTTGAATGGGAGGAGTTAGATACTAGCTTCACACATACATTTGAATTCGTAGATGACCATCCTTCCATTGATGTTGCATTACAAGTGATGAAAGCGAAGATAATCGAAGATATCCCTATCGCAATGACAAATTTCAACTAGAGCAACATGACAATCCACCACTAGATGGAATGCTACAACATGACGGGAGAACCTGATGAGATGAGTCGCTCTATGAAAAAATTCTAGAATATGAAGGTGCATGCAGAGTGAAAGGACTTGATATTTCCAATGATCAACTGTTGAGTTCACTCAAAGTTAATAAAGTTAATATTTTCTCCTCAGAGAATCCAAATTTTGACAATATCGAAGATTATTGGGATGATGAGACTGTAGGGAAGATCACAAACTTATTGCATGAGTTCCAAGATCTGCTCCCTACAAAATTTTCAAAGATGAAAGGAATTGTCGAAGTCCTGGGAGAAATGAAAATACCTTTGAGGCATGATGAAAAATTGGTTAAGAAACGACCATATTGATTGAATTCATGGTATAAATAAAAATTCAAAGTAGAGTTGGCCTGAATGTTGGATGCATGTATTATAGATCTTGTTGAAGAATAAGAATGGATCAACTCGATAGTAGTCGAAGACAAAAAGGCTATGGGTGAAGTAAGAATTTTCGTCGACCTAAGAAAAATGAACAACGCTTATTTGCATGACCCATTTACAACTCCATTTATAGATGAAGTATTGGTAAGTGTCAGCGTCATGAGATTTATTCATTCACTGATGGTTTCTCTAGTTACCATCAGTTTCAAATTTCAAAAGAAGATCGACATAAGACCAACTTTGCAATGGAGTGGGGGTGTTTCCGGTACATGGTAATTCCCTTTGGACTTAAGAATTCTCTTGCTATTTTTTCTAGAATAGTAGTTGTTGCCTTCAAATATTTCATACAGAAATTTCTTGAAGTCTACTTTGATGATTGGACAGTATTTGGGCTCATTAAGGATCATATTGAGAGCCTTGGGATGATGCTAGAATGTTGTCGCCAATATCAAATTTCATTTAATATAAATAAATGTATATTTTGCGCCCCCTTTGGAGTTCTGTTGGTTCATATGGTCTGTCACGATGGAATTTTGGTTGATTCCACTAAAATTACTACCATCCTAGACCAACCACCACCGACCACATTTAAACGATTGCGCACAACATTGGGACACATGATATTACAGAAAAATTATCTAAGGATATGTGAAAGTGGTTGCTCCGATGGAAAAGTTACTAAAGAAAGTTATTAAGTTCCAATGGGCATAAATTTTTCCAAGAGCGTCTCGACACGTTGAAGAACAAGATGGTTACAACACCCATACTTGTATTTCTAGAATGGAAGAAAGAGTTTCATGTACATGTCAATCTGGCGTCTATCGATCTCGACATGGTAGTAAAGAATCCTGGTGAAGGGTTTATCGACCATCCTATAGCCTTCGCCAACAATAATTTATCTACATTAGAGAAAAGTTATACCACAATGGAATAGGGTTATCGATGGTATACGCTCTACCAAAATTCAGAGACTACCTATTGGTTCGACATTTTAAAATCTACACAGACCATTCAGCATTAAAATACATGATCAATAAGCCAATGTTGGGGGGAATATCTGTCGGTGGCTTCTCTTCTTTCAGGAATTTGAATTTGAAGTCATTTTTAAACCCGATCGATTGAACTTGGTACCAGACCATGTTTCAAGGATCGAAAGTGGTGAAGAGCCTGGTAACTTGGACGATAGTCTCCTTGATGTGCAACTGTTTTTGATAACCATGTTTGATTATCACTATAGAGATATCATACACCTTTTGAGTATGAGTTAGGCGCTAGTTGAATTAACCACTATGCAGAAGAAACAGTTGGTTTTGGAAGATGCAGACTTCTAGTTAATCCTTGGACAATTGTATAAGATGGGTTCTGATGAGATTCTTCATCATTGCATCTTAGAACAAGAGCAACCGTTGATATTAAAATAAGCACATGCTAATGTCATAGGAGGCCATTACGCTATAAAATATGCATTGCACAATATTTTGCAAGTAGGATTCTGGTGGCCCACCATGTATCCAGATGCTCATGATTATTGTCACAACTATGATGTCTTCCAGAGAACAGGAAAGTCATCGCGACGAGATGAGATTCCACTAGTACCACAAGTAACTCTATAGGAATTTGATAAATGGGTCTTTGATTTTGTGGTTCTTATTAGTCCAAAAGGGAATTGCACATGTTCACTCTATATTATCACTATGACCAACTACCTAACAAGATGGGATGAAGCAGCACCAGTAAAAGATTGCACTGCTGTGACTGTTGCGAAGTTTTTGTTTGAAAACGTCGTGACAATATTTGGATGCCCAAATATTGTAATAAGTGATCAAGGTACCCACTTTGTCAACCAGTTGGTTGAAGAACTGATGAAGGAATTCCATATTCAGCATAGAAATACAAAGCCATATCACCCTCAAATGAATGGTGTTGTCGAAGAATTTAATAAGATCCTAAAAAATGCATTGATAAAGATTTGTAATGACCAAAGAGATGAATGGGATCACAATATTTCCATAGTATTATGGGCATATCACACGACTTGTAAGAAATTGACAGGCCACACTCCATTTTTCTTGTCGTATGGAAAGGAAGCTATGATGCCAATGGATTTTCTTGTACCGATTCTAAGAATCGTTGTGATCACAGAGATAACAGATGTTGATGTTGTCAAGGAGAGATTGTCACAACTTGTGCAGCTAAAATAAGAACCTTTTGTCGCAATATATCACATAAACATTGTGTTGAGGCCTAGAAATTTGCAGGCAACAACAGTAAGGGATTCTCCCCAGTAAACGTTCCCAACTAGCCCATTACTTTTGGTATGGGGAATCCATCCATTTTGCATTCCAGATACCATAGGTCAAGTAACAAAAATATAAGGTTTTACCGGTTGCAGCCCAGTCCACCGTGTATATTTTTGTGTTTTTAGTTTTAAGTATGATATGCAAGTGCCTATCTAAAATGCAGATTGATGTAGAATACGAGGAGCGGTCACAATGTGATGTGCAGGTTCTTACCTCTCGTCTTAAACTCTCTCACATCTAAATCACACACATCAAGAAATTAAAGCTAACTACCTAACCTATCCCTAGGGAGCAAAATTATCATTCTTTAATGAGTAATGTATTTTGTACACGCATCATGAAAAATCACAGATAGTTGATACTTCTTTCAAAACACGTGAACATTTAAAGATATTTGAACAACCAGATAGCTAATTGTTTATGAATAACATTCATTACTCATAGTGGAAATTTTCATAAAATAAACTAGAGAACATTCATACAAGAACATAGGTTCACAAATTTAGAACGATCTCACAGTTAATGGACACAAAGCTGAAAATGAAATAGTTCCTCTTCAACAAATCCATAGCACAACATTTGAACATTCCACCAAGCTTTCTCCAACAGGCAAATTGTAATTATCTATTGCAAAAGGAAATAGTTCTTCTTACAATTTGTCATCACAAATATTACTGGGAAAAGGTCCTTCATTCCCTCTAATTCTCCTATATTTATACAAACAACAAAACTTTTGGGTTTCCTCCCCGGGTGACCTTTGGGATCCCCCAACCGTTTAATATCACAATTTTGTCCTTTGTGAGTGCTCATGATTCATACAATACATTACATTTTAGATTAAGATTTACGAGCACTTTGTAAAAAGGGACCGGCTTGGTAACTGATGAGCCATTCCAAGCCTGGGCCTCTGCTGCTATCAATTCTGTTCAATAACCTGTTGATCTCAACCTTTCACTATCTTCCATCTGTGGGAAACATCTTTGCTTCTGACTTTTATTTTAGAGACGTCTTCTTCACAGCAGCAATCATCAAACCAGATCTGAAAATCTTCTAAGTCTGTCTGCAGTTAAACGAAAAAACTCAACATTAATATGGACAACATTCAAGAAAATGTAAATCACACTATTAATGAGACTAAGCATCAAACATGCGACCCTGCATTCTGTTCTCATCACAAAAAACCCTAACAAGAATCAGAAATCGCTGCTACCCCACAAAACGGTGGGAAAAACCCTTATCGGCGGTCTGAACCATTAAAGCATCGGCAGGATAGTTTTATTCACAGCCGCAACAACAAGCTTCAAACAGACAACGAGTTCCATGAGATCATTAGGTCTATCAGCATCGAAAACTCTATAAGTCGGATGGTTAGCACATTACGCAGCCGCAATGGCGGAAGATAGAAAGACTATGGGCTCCACGACAAATAAAACAAATCGACGAGCGAAAAAACTAAGGACTACGGAAGAATAGTCCTATTCATAGCTGCAACGGCAGAATACCATCAGACTGCGAGTTCCATGGTCAACATAAAAACATCGGTGAAAGTAAAATTTATTATGGCAGATGGTTAGTCCGTTCCAAAGCCGCCGTTGCGAAAGACAATCAGACTGCGTCTTCCACTTTCAAATGAAAAATGCAGCAATCGAAAGTTTCCATGACTAAATGCTGGCGATGATGAGCTCAATGCAACTGCCGTGTCGGCGATACAAGAGACTAACCCCACGATCAAACATTAAAAATTCTTCGACAGAGAAAACAAATCATCAGAAAGCAAAGGTTTAAGCAGTAAAGCCATGGAAACATAAAACAACAACAACTGTCATCCAGGCATCGGGGATCAAAAAGACTAATCATAAAGCGTCGGTAGGATAGATCAATACGTAGCTGCAACGATGGAAGGTGGATGGACAATGGATTCCGCAGCAAAAAGAAAACATCGACGAAAGTTAGGACAAACCATCGGCGAACAGAACAGCAGCGTCGGGCGATTAGTTCATTGACGAGCCACAACGACGGATGTAAAACCAACTACGGGTCTTGGTAATCATAAAGTCGGCGATCAGAGCAATTATATGGTAGATAGTTAGTTCACTCCAGAGCTACAACGGCGAAACACAATTAGTCTATGGCCTCCGATCAAAGTCAACACATTCTAAAAAATCATCGCAAAGCAAAAAAGTTGAAACAATAAAACTGTGTGATCAGTGAAATAAACAACTATTCATCGGCAAGCAGAACAGTTATACGTCAGATGGTTAGTCTATTGAGGAGCCGCAACGGCAGACGACATAAGGACTATGGCTTCCGATTAAATTTATAAACCGTTCTGAGAGCAAAAAGCAAAATATCGCAAATTCAAAAACCTTGGCATCGAAAAATAAAAGATCTAACCATCGGAACATTTAGCGTTGAGCTTCTGCAATGGCGGCTGCGTAGAGAACTATGGCCCCGTTTTACTGTCCAAAAAATTTCGACAGCGAAAATTTATCGAAAAACAAAGTATTAAGTGTTCAAAAGATTTAGGCTAGGGAGTGATGAAAATAGTTCATTTAACCCCCGAAACAGTGACAGCAAAGAGAAACAAGCTCCGACTTGAACATAAACAGACTTCTGATAGCGATGAAGGAAATCATTCAGAACAAAAAGACATCATTTTCACAACTCCACCGTTAACGTGTTTTCTGACAGGAAGCAGTTTTTCGCAAAGCATGAAAGCAATTGACCTCACTTCAATCCAAACTGTAGTAGAGGGAAGAACAAAATAGAGTTCATGAATCCACACACTCCCAGGCAAGATAAAATAAAAGGAGGGTCCAAAATTTCAAAAATTTGGGAAAACAATTGCAGCTGCAACAATTGGCGACTACCTGGTGAACCTAGATCTCTGGACAATTTATTCCTTAAGTAACAAACTGTTTAAAAATAAAACCAACATGTTGAATTCTTCTAGATGTCTGGATTTCCCAAATGGCAAATATATGTACTTTTAATCATTGAGGGTAGTCCAATTTAGGAAAATGGAAACCAAGATTTCAAAGTCAAGATAACTCTTTCAAGGCCAAGAATATGAGTTTCATTTTTTTCCTCTGTCTTCGGGTAGCTTCCAGCTTGGACACCACAGGATTGTAACATATGGTAAACAGAAATATTCATTTGTTCCTCACTCCCATACCATTTTGCAGTTTTGTGCTTTTGGAATTTTGTCCTTTTTGAGTCCTCCTGCATGCCTTTCTTTCTGATTTTTTTTTATTATTCAGGCTCCTCTATCCATAGTGTCCTTTTGTGTGAGATATGTATTTAATTTTCAGCCCACAGATGGAGAAGAACTTTTGGCAATTTTGTACTCATATGATTCAGTACTTTGTCTTGATACATATTGCTTTCTTAAGAGTTTTGACTCTTATTTTCCTCTTGGATTTCAATTCTTGACATGGGATCATTTATATATAATATACTGTTTACCCTGCTTCCTTTCTGTGGGTCTTTTACTGTCACCCCATAGGACATTTTTAAATGTGAGATGGATGGAGCCTCGAAATAGTATTCCAAACCTTTTGATCCTGAGTTATTTTACAAGGATTAAGTAGGACTGCAATGTGTTCATAGCCATTTTGGAAAACTGTTAAACTAGAAGAAATTCTTTCAGATAACTTAATAATACATAGTCTTATAATCAAAGATTTAGTCAATCCAGAATTCTGATGTCCTCCATGCAACCAAAAGTTTGCCTCTTTTATTGAAATCAATCAAAATCTAAACTAAAAACAAACAAAAATAAAATAAATCAAAAAAATAAACAGCCAAGCAATCAATTTATTTATGTACAAATTGGAACAAAATAAACAAAATCAAGAAAAATAAGGCTTAAGAACTAGACCATTTACTGGTAAGTTCTCTTCCCATCCCTGTAAATCTTGCAACTTATAGGTTGAGGGGCCAAGTTTTGCCGCAATCTAGAAAGGGCCTACCCATAACTGTTGAAATTTCGTGTGTTTTCCTTTCTCATCATGGGGGTGGTCCCATTTGAGAACCAAATATCCCACCTCAAATTCTTTTGTTCCAGATTTGTGTTTATCAAACCATCTCTTTACTACCTCCTGTTGTTGTTTAAAACATTCTCTAGCCCTAGATCTAGATTCCTCTGCCTTCAAAAGATTATGTATCCTTATCTGCAAGACTTCATTATCTGATCCTCTGGATTCTTGAGCTATTATGGAAGAGGGTAGCATGATATTGGGGGGTAGAATGGCCTCTTTTCCATAAACAAGGGTATATGGGGACACACCTAATGAAGTCTTAGGGGTGACCCTATCAGCCCAAAGAGCATTTGGTAATGTTGAGTACCAACTCCTCTGGTTTTCTATCATAGTCTTTTTTTAAATTCTGATCAGATTCTTGTTCGTAGATTCAGCCAAACCATTTCCTTGTGGATAGTAATTTGCAGAGTAATGCAACTTAATTCCTTTCTCATGAGCAAATGTAGTTAATCTAATAGAGGAAAAATAAGTAGCATTATCGAAAACTAAAGAAATTGGAACTCCAAACCTAGTCATAATATGATCTTGCAAGAAGTCCATGACCGCATCTTCATTTACTTTACGCAATGGAATGGCCTCTACCCAACGAGTGAAGTAGTCAGTTGCCGTCAGAATATATTTTTGTTGCAAGGAATAATTTGGCTTTATCTCTCCAATGATGTCCATTCCCCACTGCTCAAAAGGTTTCGTTATCATTACAGGCTTTAATGGTCCTGCTGCTTTAACTTGTCTTCCACCACACCTTTGGCAGATGTCGCACTTTCTAACATCGGCATGTGCATCTTTGAACAGTTTGGGCCAATAGTATCCGGCTCTAAGAATTTTATGGGTTGTTGTATCTCCGGAGAAGTGTCCTCTAGCAGGCCCATCGTGTAAGTCTATTAGGACCTCTTTCACATCTTCTCTCTCTAAGCATCTAAGAATAACTCCATCATAATTCTTTTTGAATAATATTCCTTTAACCATCTAATATGAGGCTGATTTAAGCTACAGTGCTCTTCTTTTATTAGCATTCCAGTGTTTCGGTAACAATCCCTCCTGAAGGTAATGCACAAGGTCTTGATACCAGGAGTTCGGAGCTGTGAAAAGAGGACATACATCCATCAAATGTAACTCAGCTTCATTTTCCCAGTTCTTTTCTTCATTGTCTTTTCTTTCAGTCATTAGTTTGCACAATCCCTACCCTTTAACTATGGAGACTGGCTTGAATTCGAGGTCATACTCCTATGGAGTTGTTACCAAGTTGCCTCTTCTTTCTCCTAACTCTTTTTGTACGAAAAGAGACCTCACAGCTGGGTGTGGAATGATTACTTTTTTCTGGTTCTGAAGTATGTATGGCCTGAATTGTTTTACCGCTTTGAACATGGCATAATCTTGTTTATCCACAGTTGGGTAATTCAATTCAGCCCCTTGCAGACTAGTGCTCATAAATGATATGGGGAACTCATCTCCCCCATCTTCCTTCTGGGTAAGCACAGCTGCTAGTGAATCATCATATGCGAAAGTGTACAAAATAAAATCTTTCTCAAAATATGGACTTTTGAGGGAGGGTGCGTGCACGACAGCTGTCTTTATTTTACTAAATGTGTTCTTCTCTACATTAGTCCACTTGAATTGTACACTTTTCTTTACCATTTGCTGCAAAGGTTTAACAATTTGAGCGAAATCTGGCACAATCCTTCGCACGAAATTTATTGTCCCCATAAATGATTGCATGCCCTTTTTATTATGGGGTAAGGGAATCTATTCGATGGCTTTGATCCTATCTGGGTCTATGGAGATCCCCTTCTTAGAAACCACATGACCCAACAACTTACATTCTGTAACGGCAAACATGCACTTCTTGGGATTTAGTGAGATACCATATTTTCGACAGCGTTCAAAAATATGCTTTAGATGAAATGCGTGTTCCTCCCTTTTCTTTGAGAATACCATGATGTCATCAAGGTATACTACAGTACTGCATCCAATCACACTATGGAAATCTATGTCCATATCCCTCTGGAAAGTAGCTCCAGCGTTTATGAGTCCAAAGGGCATCCTTCTGTAAACAAACGTTCCCCACCTGGTTCTGAATGTTGTTTTAAGTCTGTCTTCTTCAGCTACTAATACTTGATTGTAGCCTGAGAATCCATCTAATAAAGAGGATAATTCAAAACCTGAAACCATTTGCAATATATGTTCCATGGGTGGAACAAGATAATTGTCTTTATTTGAAGCGCGATTTAAGTTTTTGAAATCCACACATAGCCTAATTTCTCTGGATTTCTTTCTTACCGGTACCAGATTTGAAACCCATTTCGAGTGTCTAACCTTGAATATAATTCTAGAATCCAATAGTTTCTTAACTTCATTCTGGATTAAAGGTTCTAATTTTGGATGCATTTTCCTTAAAGGCTGCTGATAAGGTTTGCTTCCAGATATGATGGGGATAACATGTTGGACAATATTGGTGTCATATGTCTTCAGATCTTCATACGTCTAGGCAAAAACATCTTTGTATTGTTTGAAAAGACTGATAAACTAATTCTTTTCACCTGGGGAGCAACACTTTCCCAAATTCACATATTTAGGCTTAATTTCAGTCCCCAAATTAATCAACTCAAATTGTAGAGATGAGCTATGAGTCTTCACATTCACTAGTCTTCTAAATTTCTCATTTAAATCAAACATTCGATCTAAAGTCCTGACTCCTTTAGGAATAAAATTATCGAATTTTAGCTCGGCTTGATGTTCTTCATCATCAATAATCACCCCTTTGAAGGTTTCGTCATTTGTCAAGCATTCTATAATTTGTTGATCATCATCAAAAACTTGTAGACTGGTAATCATATCTGGAACTGAAGGCCTGAAAACAAATTCAACAGAGCACCGATTATTAGAGGGCACAAGCCTCGCAGCTGAGGTGGCCAATAAGTCAGTTGCTGCATTCTTAAGTCTTGGAATCGATACAATGTTAAATGCATTAAAACATTTAATTAAATCCCATACTTCATTTTGATAAGCTTTTAAATGAGGACAAATGCAATGTATTTGATTTCAAATTTGTTTTACAATTATTTCAGAATCTCCAAGCACTTTCAAATTTTTTGCCTTTAATTCAATGGATTTTCTTAGTCCATGAACTAATGCTTCATATTCAGCTATGTTATTGGTACATTCAAACTCTAACCTACATGAAAGAAAGTGTTTGTTTTTCTTAGGGTCAATCAGGACACAGCCGGCTCCTGACCCCTCTAAAGTTTTAGAACCATCAAAGAAAAGCGTCCAAAAATCACTAACTACTGTGCGATAATTAAAATCTACATGTACAGCTAAGTCTACTATTTTACAATCAATTTCATCAGCCTGTGAAAACCGAAGGAGATCAGGCTGAGCGTCTGATGTATCGCTGGCTTCTTCCGCTTGATAGTTTCTTGGTTCTAGCTCAATAAAGTAATTTCCCAAAATAGAATCCACTGGTTCATTTTTACCTTCGAACTGAGTAACATTGTGTTTCATGTGGGGCTCCCTCAAAACTTTAATTTGATTTGGGCTTCCTTTATATGGTAGCCATAGATGTGACCAGTCCAATGTAAAATATCCGTTCAGCTTTGCCGACTAATCTCTGCTCAAAACAAGTCCATAAGCTTCTGGTATGTCAGCCACCACAATATCAATGAATTAACATACCTTATCATTTGAAGATAAGCAAACAAGAACATCCTCCATTTCCCCAATTACCTTCACATTCGTTCTATCCAACTGAATGACCCTCCAAGTAGATGGTTTAGGTTGCCCATTTATCTTTTTGCAGACCGGCAGTGGCATGACGTTGACTGATGCCACCAATTCTACTAGGCAGTTATGCACATTGTGGTTGAAAATTTCAAAAGTAAGGAGAAAAGGTGGAGACTTGCATTTAGGCTTACCTCCCACACTTGCTTCACCATTTTCTTCTTCCTGGGGCCGATTGTCAGTGGGCAGCCTCTCCTCTAATATTTCAAGTGCTTTCAATAGATTTTCTTTTTGCTGCGGCACATTGCACATCTCAAATAATGAGATGTTCGCCCTTACCTTTTTTATATTCTCCAGAATGTCATAATCCATCTTATGTCCCACGAGATTCAGCTTAGCATTATTTATGTTTTCTTCATTTGGCTTAGTAGGCATGTTGATCTGTCTAGGATTTTGACTAGTGATGGTAAACTTCAGAATTTTATTAGCTGAGTTGTTTTGAAATTTATTAACAATCTTTTGAAGTCTCTTAATCTTCGGGTGCATAATACTGTTTTCCTTAAACAACCCCTGGCTTCTCATCATTACATTTGTTTCCAAGATATTTTCATGTCTCAGATCCTTTTCTTCCTCGGCATCAAACAACGATACACAGTCCCATAAAACCATAGCCTCATCCTCCTATTTTTCTGTTGATTTATTGTTGTCTTTCCCTTCTTCATCATTATCCTCGGTTAATTTGGAATCCAATAACTGAATCATAACCAACGTCATTGAATTTATCCATTGAGGACAATTCTTTTCAGAATGGGGTTGCTGGTGAAAATTTCAAAATTTATCCATCCCTACCTCCGTTAAGTTCATAGATGCGGAGCCGTGCAGAGGGGGTTGGGATTTATTGTTATCTTCCCTTTTATTGTAATAAGGATTATAAAACTTTTGGGCTTCCTTTTCCTTTTACAATTCTATGATCATGTTATATAGCTTCTGCATAATCTTTTCCATTCCTTCGAAATCTAGTGATTGCTCCTCTTTAGGCTTAGTAAATAACAAAGTTTTCCTCCCAACATTTTTTCTCCTGACCGTTCAGGATAATCTTCGATGGCTTCTTTTTCAGCCTCTACTCTCTCCGCTTCTTCATAAGTCTCTGCTAGCATAGGTTTGGCTTTCATTTTGGTAAACATGGCCAACTCAGGTCCTAGAGCTGAGGTATAATACTCAATCAGAACTTTATTCGAGGGTTTGTCAGCTTCAGAAAAATTCTTAAGATAGGCTGCGAATATTTGGGTAAAACTATGCACCTTCTCTTTTCTTTATTTCTTTAAGGCGCACAGTCCTTTCATGAGAGCCGCATGAGTTTTTTGGGTTGCATCCTTACTTCTAAAATTCCTTTCAAAGGTATCCCAGTCTGGGATAGAGTTTGCAGGAAAATCGAAATACCATGATGTTGCTGCTCCTTTAAGGGCGTGCAGAAAAAGTCTACAAATGACATCCTCATGCTCCCTGGCCCTCAATCCTTCTATTTCCAAATAAAAACTTTGTAAATGGTCATCTACTAACATCTTCTCATTTGGTTCAAACTTGGGTAGCATCTTTTCAAAAGCTTGATTTAAATCATGCAATGGAGGTGTCAGGTTCAGGGGTGATCTAGCCTTCCAAGCTGGCAGTGGATTTGGTGGGTTAGGTGGCTGGTTTTCATTTACACCTGCCATGAGTCTGGGTGGAGAGTGAGGAGGCAAGGGAATAGGAGTCTGCACAGGTGAACAGTAAGGTGTGTTTGGGCCCACTTGATTCAAAGGCTGAACAACCTCTTGTAATGCTACTTCTACTAACTCTTCCAAGTCTCCAACCAACACTGAATATTCCAACATGGGACGGTCTTTCTTCTTGTATTATCTTTGGGGTAAATCAGGGATTAGGGGTAATCCTCCAATACTCTTTACATAAGCCCGCGTGTGTATTCTCAGATCATTTACTACTTGGTTGTCCACAACAAACAAATGTTCTCTATTCTCTTCAGTATTTGGATCAGGAAACAAACTACTTTCAAAACTATCATTGGTGGAGTTATTTCGAGGAAATGTATCTCCCCGGCCAGCCATGCATTGGTGGCCCTCCTTCTAGCGCCAAAACCTATTGAGGCATGAAAATTCGTAGGCAACAACAGTAAGGGATTCTCCCTAGTAAACATTCCCAACTAGCCCATTACTGTTTGGTATGGGGAATCAGTCCAGTTTGCGGTCCAACTACTGTAGGTCAAGTAACAAAAATAAAAGGTTTTACCGGTTGCGGCCCGGTCCACTATGTATATTTTTTGTGTTTTTAGTTTTAAGTATGATATGCAAGTGCCTATCTAAAATGTAGATTGATGTAGAATACGAGGAGCGGTCACAATGTGATGCGCAGGTTCTTACCTCTTGTCTTAAACTCTCTCGCATCTAAATCACACACAGCAAGAAATTAAAGCTAACTACCTAACCTATCCCTAGGGAGAAAAATTATCATTCATTAATGAGTAATGTATTTTGTACATGCATCATGAAAAATCACAGATAGCTGATACATCTTTCAAAACACATGAACATTTAAAGATATTTAAACAACCAGATAGCCAATTGTTTATGAGCAACATTCATTACTCATAGTGGAAATTTTCATAAAATAAACTAGAGAACATTCATACAAGAACGTAGGTTCCCAGAGTTAGAACGATCTCACAGTTAATGGACACAAAGCTGAAAACAAAATAGTTCTTGTTCAACAAATCCATAGTACAACATTTGAACATTCCACCAAGCTTTCTCCAGCAGGCAAATTGTAATTATCTATTGCAAAAGGAAATAGTTCTTCTTACAATATGTCCTCACAAGTCTTACTGGGAAAAAGTCCTTCATTCCCTCTAATTCTCCTATATTTATACAAACAGCAAAACTTTTGGGTTGCCCCCCCGGGTGACCTTTGGGCTCCCCCAACCGTTTAATCTCACAATTTTGTTTTTTGTGAGTGCTCATGATTCATACAATACGTTACATTTTAGATTAAGATTTACAAGCACTTTGTAAAAAGGGACCGGCTTGGTAACTGATGAGCCATTCCAAGCCTGGGACTCTGCTGCTATCAATTCCATTCAATAACCTGTTGATCTCAACCTTTCACTATCTTCCGTCTGTGAGCAACATCTTTGCTTGTGACTTTTCTTTTAGAGACATCTTCTTCACAGCAGCAATCATCAAACCAGATCTGAAAATCTTCTAAGTATGTCTGCAGTTAAATGAAAAAACTCAACATTAATATGGACAGCATTCAAGAAAATGTAAACCACACTATTAATGAGACTAAGCATCAAACATGTGACGCTACATTGTGTTCTCATCACAAAAAACCCTAACAAGAATCAGAAACCACCACCACCCCATAAAACAGTGGGAAAAACCCTTATCGGCGGTCTGAACCATTAAAGCATCGGCATGATAGTTTTAATCACAGCTGCAACAGCGGGCTTCAAATAGACAACAAGTTCCACGAGATCATTAGGTCTATCAGCATCGAAAACTCTATAAGTCGGATGGTTAGCGCATTATGCAGCCACAATGGCGGAAGATGAAAAGACTACAGGCTCCGTGGCAAATAAAACAAATCGACGAGTGGAAAAGCTAAGGACTATGGAAGAATAGTCCTATTCACAGCCGCAACGGTGGAATACCATCATACTGCGAGTTTCGTGGTCAACATAAAAACATCGGCAAAAGGAAAATTTATTATGGCGGATGGTTAGTTGTTCCGAAGCCGCCGTTGCAGAAGAAAATCAGACTGCGGCTTCCGCTTTCAAATGAAAAATGTAGTGATCGAAAGTTTCCATGACTAAACATTGGCGATGATGAGCTCAATGCAATCGCCGTGTCGGCGACACAAGAGACTAACCCTCCGATCAAACATTAAAAAAGCTCCGATAGAGAAAACAAATCATCGAAAAGCAAATGTTTAAGCAGTAAAGGCATGGAAACATAAAACAATAGCAACTGCCATCCAGGCATCGGGGATCGAAAAGACTAATCATAAAAGCGTCGGTAGGATAGATCAATACGTAGCCGCAACGGTGGAAGGTGGATGGACAATGGATTCCGCAGAGAAAAGAAAACATCGCCAAAAGTCAGGACAAACCATCGGCGAACGGAACAGCAGCGAACGGAACAGCAACGTCGGGTGATTAGTTCATTGAGAAGCCACAATGGTGGATGTCAAACCAACTATAGGTCTTGGTAATCATAAAACCATCGGCGATCGGAGCAGTTATATGGCGGATAGTTAGTTCGCTCCAGATATGCAATGGCAGAACACAATTAGGCTATGGCCTTTGATCAAAGTCAACACATTCTGAAAAATCATCGCAAAGCAAAAAAGTTGAAACAATAAAACCACGTGATCGGCGAAATAAACAACTATTCATCGGCAAGTGGAACAGCTATACGTCGGATGGTTAGTCTACTGAGGAGCCACAATGGTGGACGACATAAGGAATATGGCTTTCAATTAAAGTTATAAACCGTTCTGAGAGTGAAAAGCAAAATATCGCAAAGTCAAAAACCTCAGCATTGGAAAAGAAAAGAGCTAACCGTCGGAACATTCAGCGTTTAGCTTCCACAACGGCAGCTGCGTAGAGAACTACGGCCCCGTTTTACTGTCCGAAAACTTTCGACAGCGAAAATTTATCGAAAAACAAAGTATTAAGTGTTCAAAATATTTAGGCTGGGGAGTGATGAAAATAGTTTGTTTAACCCCCGAAACAGTGATAGCAAAGAGAAACAAGCTCCGACTTGAACGTAAACAGACTTCCGATATCGATGAAGGAAATCATTCAAACCAAAAAGACATCATTTTCAAAACTCCACCGTTAATGCGTTTGCTGACAGGAAGCAGTTTTCTGAAAATCATGAAATCAATTGACCTCACTTCAATCCAAACTATAGCAGAGGGAAGAACAAAACAGAGTTCATGAATCCACACACTCCCAGGCAAGATAAAATAAAAGGAGGGTCCAAAATTTCAAAAATTTGGGAAAATAGTTGCAGCTGCAACACGTTGAAAAAGAAAGAAAAAAGGTATGGCATGATCAACACACTAAGTACAAGAAGTGTCAGGTAAGAGGGCTTGTTCTTATGTATGACAACGAATTATTCCAGAATCCTAGTAACTTAAACACATTGGCTTGGACCGTACATTGTAATTCATATCACTAATGTAGACGTTGTGCAATTATAAAATATAGATGGAACACCTATCAAAGGACTTATAAATTGAATTCAGTTGAAGCCGTATAACGATAGTTGCAACTTGGTTGCATAAGAGATAGAGAGAGAGAGAGAGAGAGAAGAAAGAAGATAGAAATAAATAAAAAATTTGTTTTACTTCAGGAAATTCATTGTCGTGAAAGAAGACTGTCATAGAATGATAGTAAGTCGCACAGGATGAAACGTGTCATAGATTCTATGTATATCCGAGGTGGAAAATTGTGTGTGAAGACACCCCTTCTGTCACAGGGAAATGAGTTTGTCGAAGGAAGGATACTAGTCGCAAGAAATAATGATGTTGATGCAAGATGAATTTGAGGTGTAGAAAAGGCTATTGGCCATCACTAAGATAGATGGCCATCATAAATTTGAAAATACCAATAGATTTTTGCGACATGATTTTTTGTCACGTCCATTTTAATAGAAATAACTACTACTTAATGTGACAAGTAACTAGGGGAATGCATAGAAGTTTACTTAATTATTCGAATAATTGGTCCATGTGACTAAATGGACAGATACCTTTCTATTAATTGCCCATGAGTGTGAAGAGCAACCATATAAAATGATTACACGTTATCAAACTTTGTGCCCAAGTTTCCTTTCATTATGTTTGCAAACAAGAAGAGAAATTGATGTTTGCAACTCCAAGAGCAGAAGTGAATTTCTTAGAGCATGGTCATTTCGATTTCCAGCACAAGTACAACTCATGATTTCAACATTGTGATTGCATCACCAATTTCGATCATGGAATACACTGCTAGATATGTCCCACCATAGTCCGAGGTTGCTCAATATGTTGAGAAAATTCTAGTTAGGCCTTCAGGAAAATCGCGTTTCGACCAACCAGGTCCATCTGGAATCTCATGGGGGAAGCGCACTAGAAACAGAAAGAAGAAAGGACAAGCAACGACACCAACAACACCACCACCATGTGAGGAGGATGAAGACTAATAAACTAGGAATCCGTTGCCACCATATATCCCACCAAAATTCTCTAATGCGCCAAATATTATAGTCCCAAAGAAGGCACGATACCTGCTGGTAGCACCCATGGTGGGAGAAGGAGTTAAGGTATTGTAGAATGTTATGCCGAACCTACAGAAGTTGTCTTTCGCTTATCATGACACGAAGAAGCATAAATATTTAGACAGGAAGAAATACATGCTTACTGTACATGATACACTAGATTCACCGAAGCAATTTGTTTCAATGGAATAGGAAAGAGAACTCGACCAGTAAAGATTATTGTCTTTGTTGTATATGCCACAATTTGGCTGAAGCACAGAAGTGAATGCCTACATGAAACAATTATTAGTGTCCTTTCATGGTGGCTACATTTGGCTGGATGAACAAATCTTTGTGGATGTCAAACTTATCTCAATAATTATAGGCCTACGATTAGTAGGTATATATCCAATGTCATATTTAAGGAAATACTAGGAAGTTGCGTTGGAAAACAAGATGAAGGATGAATATGATTTGTCTAGATATAACACAGGTTTCCTCATCGCCTCGATTAATGGCCATATTTTCCAGTTTGTTGTGAAGGTATTATCTAGCAAATGGTTGCAAAAGATGTGACTGAACCAGTGCACTATGGGTGTGGTTGTGCTAGATGAACTCTGTTCGAAGGGAGTTCAAATCAACTAGTTGCAATATATGTTGAATGAGTTACTAGCATATGCATTAGAGTCACAGGAAAAATGTAATGCATTCCACTATTCCTGGCTACTAATTTTGATTTCATTTGTCGCATGGGAGGAACCAACAAACTACCAAGGGGTAGACCTTCCAGTACATTGTAGAGGAGCTTGATAGCAGAATCTCTGGTGCAACAAGGATAGGAAGGACAAACTGTGAGATGAAAACATGGAATTTTTATGCATGGGAAGGCCCTATAAAATTAGGTGAAGAAGAAGGAGAGACTAATGGACAAAACCATTCAACGGTTTTGCCAAATGATCAAGTTTTAGAGTGACCCGCATCATATTTTGTTACAGCCACGACTAGACCTACAAGATTGAGGCCATCATCCAATATTGGCTGAAAGAATGGTGTGTTCCTATTATGGATGACTAATTAGATGCAAATGAAGACCCGAGACAAGACAATCCACCATTGTAGAATGATGGAGATCAAGGAGGGGACCCACGGACAGAAGCACAAGATCCCAAACCTCCCAAGAATGGTTCAAGCACAACACCAACATATCAAGTCATAGGAGAGAACATAAAACTGACTGAGACATTGAGGACAAAGGAAATACATAATAAAAGCAAGGCTTTCAGAACCACAAATATCGTCGACCTTGATGGTGAATATTTTACACTTCTTACTGAAACATTGACAAAAGTTGCGCAAGAAAGATTCAAGAAAATAGATGAGCGACATACGGAGCTCGTAGGTAATATTATTTTTTTATTGGCAATACTATGCAAAGTTGATAAAGAGATAAGAACCACGGTAGATTATACACCCCAGATAATCAAGTCGCAAGATGTACCTAGCACTTAAGAAGAGCGACAAAGTGAGATAGCAATTCCAGTTATTCCAATCAAGACACAAGTGGTGGGTGAAGCACTTTACCTGGGAACCACATAAATGAATGAGATGGACAAAAGCTTGGGCCTTGTGACAATAGGTTTCTTGCAGATGTGGTTGTATGAAGTCTATGCAATGCAGAATGTCATAGTCACAGAGATGAAGGTAAGATAAGGTGCCTTGATTAAGCAGGAAAAGGTAGAAAATAAAAGTGCTAGTAAAATGAAGAAAATAATGCAAGAGACCGAGAAGAAAGTAAAAAATTAGGAGGATAACAAGAGTAGGATCGACAATGTTGTATCCCTTGCATGCACAAATTTTTTTGATGAAGGAATAATAGAGGATATGTTTCCAGAAGCTAAGGTCATTCAAATTGGTGAGATATAATAAGACCTTGGTAAAAAGGTCACATAACTATAATCATAGGTAAAACCAAGTACACCCCTGAAGGCATTAGAAGAAAGAAGAAAATCAACAACAGAGGCTACGAGGAAGATAGCAGAAGCAGAGGAATTATGTGCTAAGGTTTTCAATGAAGTTTCTTAGACATGGGAATCGTTGATTGACAATGAGGAACTAGATAAAGTTGCAAAGGAGTAGCGCACAGCTGAAACGGAAGTAAACGAAATGAGATGAAGAAGTTTCCCTTAGTAGAGAAAATGACTATGGAAACATAAATGAAGAAATTGTAACAACAAGTTACAGTGTTGGGCACTCAATAGAGACAAAGGACTAACAAAGTCATAGAGTTGTAGGCTGAAGTAGAAAGAGTTACAAGCATTATTCAACCTATACATCAGAAGGAGTTACAAGTAGTAGAGTCCACATGATGTGTAACATCGGAACACATCAGTTCTGACCTTGTGGAAAACTTGAAGAAAATAGAAGAGGATGTGTGATGCAAGATAGATTCAATAGTGAAAATATTCCAATATTTTCAAAGTAAAGTTGTCACAAATGCAGAAGTTGACAAGTAGCATTGCATGGCTCCAGACGATCCATGGGTGAGTGTTGGGGGCCTGTTCTCCATAGGAAAGACATACATAATTTTGTTAGAATTATACATCATAATGTGAAGAATCTAGTCACAAGAAGGAAAAGGAGTTGCGATAGAAGTAGAAAAGGAAGAACATAAGCAGATGAAGAAAGAACAAAAGCAGATAAGGAAGAAATATCTAATGAAATAAGTAGTTGCAGAGGAATCTACAAAAAAATAGTTCATGAAGAAAGAGTTTGCAACAAAATAGAAGCCACAACAGAAGAGAAGTCGTGACAGAAGGAAAATATGTGATGAGATCAGATGTGATGGAAGAAACCATGTCAGAAGGTGTGCAACAGCTTAAAGATCGTGGGTACGAGGTCATCTAGAGTCGACGGGAGTCACACATGTGTTAAGGGATGAAAGAATCTTTGTAATTCAGGTCGTTAGTGCCTACTGACAAATGTAACTAAAATAGGAATGACAACATGTTGGCTAACTGAATGAAGTTAGTTGATAGAGACATGTAAGAATCTATAAGAATTAAGAACCCAAGTTATGTGCGAGTTGATTCAGGGTGTTTCTTCTGGTTTTTTATCACCTAATTATCTAGTCAAATCACTTACATATTCAATTAGTTGTTTTGTTTCTGTAAGAATATTCGAATAGTCTGCAACTGAGTGCACATAAGTATAGAGAAGATTAGTTGATCTAGGTTGTGTGTGGATCAATAGTAGAGTCAAGTAGGAAAATATTGAGCGAAAAAATAATAGAGAGCATGAGAGGAGAGTGAAGTCAATATAAAAAAGAAAATAATCTAGAATAGAGTATACAACTGGGTGCACAGTCAAAAGGTGCCATATATTTCTCATGCCAAATGAAGAGCGTTTTTGTGGTTTTCCTTAGATGGGTTTCCATGTTAAATATTGTGTCATTGAGAAGATGGTGAATATGTTTTTGTCACTTACATTTATATGAATGCATATGATTAATTTACTTAAGTCGCATGAATGTATATTGTGATCAAGTGTTTATGCATTCACTTATGAATGAGTTCTCTGGTGCACGATTCACACTATTGATAGATAACCCATGTGATAAGCTTATATTGTTGTTACAATATCTGTGACGGATAAGTTAAGTAGTTTCTTATCTGTGCACAATAAGATTACACATTACACCCACTAGATTCGATCGAGTGAGTTGGTAAGGTTCCAAGGGAGAAGAAATACCTACCCAACTGTGGAAACTTGGTTTTGGCAGTTACCCATAAGAGATATCTTGGGTGAGAGTGCATCTACGTCGTAGGTGTTGTTGACTAACCCTAGCTCTGTCGGGATGATATCTTGGGCTTTGTTGCATGCAATAGAAGGTCTGAACCTAGGCCTAAGGGAGGAAATGCCAACAAAAGGTGCTTTGAGAAAGGTTCTTGTCTCTTGCAGCTCTTAAAGTAGTTGTTTGAGGATTAACTTGGAGAAAAGTTTGAAGCTAGGATAGGCCTCCAAGGAAAGGTATGTTTTCTCAATCCATTAAAATCTACTTCATTCTTTCTTAGAATAAGCTTGGTTTAGATTTGAATGCATTTTTTTACAGTCTGATTAGGAATCCTAGTAAGTTGGTGACCTCTTTACCCTAGTCATAGGAACACTTTCCCTAACAACATAAATGGTGACTTTGCTAGGGAATATTAGTTTCTTTAGGGTTTTATTGTAAGTTTTTCTTCTAGTTGAATAACCTTTGATCCTATTTTGTGTTTGTAGATGTCATATATTTCTAAGTCCAACTTAGGTTGTTAGTCTAATTGAGTTTTAATTCCTTTTTTATTTAAATTTAGGACAAAACGCGAGTGCAAGCTATCTACAACTGCGTGTTTTCTAAAACAAAATGTGACTTACCTCCTTTACAATCGTGTGTCACACGCATGTTTCTCACTTAACAAGATTATGTTTTCATGTAACCTCTATTGGCCAATTAGGGTTTGATTTTCCATTTTTTCCTTTAGTTTTTGGGGAGTTTAAAACACTATAAGGAGTCCTGTTGATGTGTTTCTAACAATATGGTATCTGTATTTGATGAACCCCAAGTTCTTTTGAATTGTTTTGGTGTGAATTTTTATTAAGAAGACTTGGTTTTAGTCTTGCTAATTGGTTTATACTCGGAATGAGTGTGTGTTGGATCACTGTGTATCAACTCCTATTGATTTCCTGCTCAAGTCTTTATCTTATTGTTGGCTTATTGACTCAACCCTTCTTTTCCAAGTTGAACAACTTTGTCTTAATAACATAGTTGTCTTTCGAAGTTGGTTTTTTTCAAGCCTCTTGATTTGTTTGAGGTTTACTCTTATAAGATTTTAGTCCAGAGTTTGATTTGTTTAATCCTTTGCATATGAATTACATCTTGTTCATAATCCATTGTTCTTATTCCATTTTTTAAGAAATAAAAACAAATCCAAGTTGTATGCATTCTATTCTAGTTGCATTAGTTAGGTGCATTCACATGTTTTTGAAATTTCAAAGGGGAAAAAGAAAAAGGTTTTATTTCCAAAGTCACATAGTTAGTTTCATTTATTTCAAAAAAGGAGATTAAATGAAAACATTGCATTTGAAGCTTATTACATCATGCATATTTCACTTTCCTATTGAGTTTGAACATTCCACTAGTTTCACGACCACTTCCATCCGAGTAATTAACAACCTTTAATAAGAATGATCATAGTTAAAATACATTAGTAATTTTTCTTTTTAGGGACAACACATACTAGTCTAGGTTAGTCTTTTGGGTTAGGATTTATCCGTAAACTAGCCAATACTATTAAACTCAAACATAGTGGTTATTCTTTTAGGAAATCCATCCTTATGAAGAGGTGAAACAGAAAGATCCTCTCACACAAGAGTTAAGCACAAGGTTGTGGGAGATTGAGTTTCAGAGATACCAAATCCAATACGTTGTTGAGAATACACCAAATTTGTTGTGCGCTTGGGGGTTCATTCAATACCACCCTTGGCCATGTGTGGTTCCGATGTTGTTTGAATATTGGGATTAGCTACACTTCCCATTCACATCAGCTGGACTGACGACTGTTTCACTTGACCCTCTTTGTCAATTTGGTAGCCATAGTATCTCGACCCTTAGGACTCTTACACAAGTGATGGTGGAAGGTTATTTCCACTGTACCTAGGACATATGTTGGAGGAAACTTGTGCAACTCTTTGGAAAAGAGGTTGGTGATTCAAATGCTTGCCCCAAATTGATTGTATTGTGGACCTTGGGTAACTGTTCTTCACCCTTAACTAGTTAGTTTTGGTCCCTCATCATCACAAAATTCCCTTTGGAAGGTTTATTTTTATTCTGAGGATGGATACTTAGGAAAAAAAATTTAGTGGTTTTTTTTTTGCACTACTTGTATTTTAGATTGGCCTTAGGTGTGTTTGATTGAAGTCATTATTTGTGGAGGATAAATCCCTCCATAGTTCGAGAAGGTTGCAACACCATCCTCCTGTTACAATGGATCCCCCACCACCACCTTGAAGAAAACGTGTTAACACAAGTTTTTCTTTCAAACCAACAGGTATAAGTGAAATTCCTAGAGAAACTAAACTCATTAGACATATTTCACCTACTCAGTCAGTAGAGGTCGAAGATCTACAAGATGAATATTTTGCAAGAAACTTTAACTCGCCTTTAACTAACTTAGAGATTAGTTCTAGTGCAAGTACTTTTGTTTGGTAAACCCAGGATTGGTGTTTCTTTAGGTTTTTTCATGGAAAACAAAGGAGAAGGATCGGGATATATTTACACTCCCACTTGAGCTATGTTATCAAGAGGATTGTCTCCTCCTCATGTAAGTGTACCACTATCTAATACTCGCTATGCACCAGTAGTGTATATGAATTATTTCATTTCAGTGACCTCTATTTCACCAAGTAATCAAGTGATTTGTCCTCCTTTATCCGTGAATACCACTACTAGGTATTCTAATGTAGTTTTTACTGGTATACCTAGTGTACTTTTTAAATCCTCCCCTTTGTTTTCAAAACAATCCTAGTATTTTTTCCCCTTTCATTCAGGGTTATCCTTGGTATGGGGGACATATTTCCCCCTCATCATCATTTGTGGGCTCTTTTCCTACTTACTTTGGTGTATGTTCCTCACCATTTATAGGATATTTTCCTACTTACTTTGGTGTATCGTCTAGAATCCAAAATCTGTTTACAGGTTTTAGCTTTCAAAGCATTGGCCAAACTGATGTATCTTTCTCATTATTTGGTGGAAGGAATACTACTCTTGTGTCTATACATCCTACTTAAGATGGGAAAATTCAACATCAGTATATTGCACCCCAAGGAAGCAATACTTTGGCTTTTGGGTGGAATCCATTTCAAAATATTGTAACTTCACAGTCGGTGGCTGGGGGAAACCCTTACTAACCTCATAGGAATTTTGGTTCAAGAAATTCTTCCCACCGAACTCCTCAAACTAAAATTCTAGATAGACTTCATCTTCCTTTTTTGGAAACCTTAAACTTATCAGGTATCTCGAAATCATTGAACGATCTTGTGCGTCATGATGCGACTTGGCAACTGGTCCCAATCAAGTTTCCCTTAGACATCCAAAAGTTTGAAGGAAAAACTAGTGAAGACCCAGGTGACAATGTCACTACCATTCATCTCTGGTGTTCCTATAATTAGTTGAATGATGATTCTATTCGGCTCAGAGTATTCCAAAGAACCCTGACTAGTGTGGCAGCAAATTGGTATATTGAACTCTTGTTTTCCACTTATGACATTTTTCATGATTTAGTGACAGTCTTCCTTAACCACATATAACTCTCTGTTCAGTATGATTCCAATGCAAATATTTTGTCTACTTTCAGGAAAAACAAATCCACACACATTTCTGACCATATTTAGGAGTGGTGAAGGGGAAAGAGGTTGATCAAGGCTAACATTTCTTTTCAATTCTTGTTAGAATGGTTTTTGAAATTGTACTACCTTATATTTCAAAAGAAGTATCTACTTCAGGAGTAACCATAGAGGAAGAAGTTATATTAAGAGCCCGACATCTTGAATTGATTTATGCTCAATCTAAGATTCTTTATGAGATCATACCCGATGCATCGAGATCACATACTAATTTTACAAAATCAAAACCTGGACCACACACCGATGACATTGTGGGTTCAGTTGAAAAACTAGTGTAGAATATTTATCCAAACAAGTACACAAGTTATATGTGAAGAAATCTGCAGTAGAGGCAACTAATGCTTCCATGCCCTTACCCCAAATAGCTAATGTGTACAACATGCAATCTAATAAGAAGGGTACTCAACAAACAAGTGGGATGAAGAATAAGGGGAAGAAGAAAGAGGGTAATCAAAATAAACCCAAGCCCACAAACAATGCTAAGGGGGGTAAAAAGACGAGAAAAAGGTGAATTTCCCTTGCAAAGTTTTCCAGGAAGAGTGACCTAACTTATCAATGTCCCCTTATGGAACACGCTCATAATTTGTTAAAACAACAACCTATTGTCCTCAAAGATCCATTCTCAAAAGAAAAAAACACAACTTCGGGTCATTCTAATACCGTTGGGGGAACTCAAAGCATTTATTCATCTGATCAATCTTACATTAACATGGTACAATCCCATACCTTACTACAAACAAGTGCAAAGAACTATGAGCCCAAGTCATCACAAAAAGATAAAGAATCTGTCGAAACTCCGACCCCTCTTTCTGTTGATAAACTAACTGATCCTATTCCTAAGATACCAAAAGGTGTCTTCAAGAGGGAATCGCACAAACCTAATGCACAGGTTTATCCCAACTATTCAGTTGTGGAATATTTATCCCAAAATCCCTCTGCCATGTCCGCTTTAGAATTGCTAGAGAGTTGTGCTTCACAACATAATGCAATTTTGGCTGCTATTGGTAGCCTGGATTCTACGGATTTAGTTTCTAAGTTTGACATGTTTGATGTCAAACCACACTTGCCTTATCATGTCACTTTCAAGGTCGAAGTAGTCCATGTAACTAAAACCATTGGATGAACAGTCATAGATGAAGGAACATCTACTTGTGTGATGGCTATGTCCTATTGGAAAGATATAGGGTCTCTTGACTTGGTTCCATATACCAACTTACTTATTGATTTTGATGGAAGGTCTTTGTGTCCTCATGGTATCCTTCCTTCATTTGATATTGAATTGGTTGGGAATGTAGTTTTAGTCGAGGTTGATGTAGCCTACACCCCATTAGATTATAAGTTGATTTTGGGTAGAAGTTGTACCTATCCCATGTATGCAATCCCATCATTTGTTTCTCAGGTTCTTATGTTTCCTCACAAAGGAAATATAGTTACCATTGAT
The DNA here is from genome assembly GCA_001517045.1 of Pseudotsuga menziesii. NCBI lineage: Eukaryota > Viridiplantae > Streptophyta > Pinopsida > Pinales > Pinaceae > Pseudotsuga > Pseudotsuga menziesii. The sequence continues at coordinate 34,543 of LPNX010058117.1, read as the reverse complement.
CAATTGTCCTTTACTCATAAAATTCATACATATACATCGAAATCTAATGTTCTACTAATTGCTCAGACCCATGCAATGAATGAGATTTTAGGAGTAGGAATGCATGCTTCACTTATGCAAACATTCGATTTTCCTGCTCCTATAAACTATATTGGAATGACTAGCATGGAAAACATCATTTTTACATCTAGGGAGGTCTCTTTAGTTTCAAATAGGACTGACCTATGGATTTTACCCACACAAGATGATCCAGAAGTGCCCTTATATGAAATAGAGGTTCCCTATCAAGCTCTATATGATGTTTCTTTATATCCCGTCGCGACTCCTTGTGTCGCCGAGGAGTCAGATGAAGGATATTTTCCCACATGGGAAGTAAAATCTACATACTCTGATGACTTCTTAGATATGATTTTACCGTTATATGAAGCCATCCTGGAAGCCATGATAGGACTGGATAAAATTTGTGAAGATATTCCCCATAAGTATTATTTCCTTCCGAATCTTAGTAGGATCGAGAATTTAGAGCTTCACGTGAGACTTTGTGAAGATATTGACCAACCTATAAATCCTTTACTAAAAGAAGGATTTTTTACTGAGGGGATATGGAAAACATTTCTGAAACACAGACGATCAATATTTCCGTTAAAATTTGCATCATGGAAAATGTTTACATTGGAGAAAACTCTTCACCATAAGAGATTTCCACTTACACAACCCTTTTTAAGAAATCCCATGATGTGTTTTCCTAGTCATACAACGAGATTTCAGGTATAAACCTGTCCATTGTCGAACATAGAGTAAAGAAATACCTTGTCATCAAACCAGTTCGAAAAAAACTACGTCCTATTAATCCGCGAAAGGCAGCAGCTGTTAAAGTTGAAGTCAAAAATCTCTTGAAAGCTAGGTTTATATATCCTATTTTATTGATGGAATGGGTATCCAATCCCATCTCGGTCGATAAGAAACAAAGGGTTTTCCATGTTTGTATTGATTTCATATATTTAAACATATTGTGTACTAAATATAACTACCCCACACCATTCGTTGATCAAATAATCGACGCATGTGCAAGTAGAAAAATATTTTCCTTTATGGATGGTTTCATCTAGGGATATAATCAAATTCAAATTAGACCCAAAGACCAATACAAAACCACTTTTATCTTCCCTTGGGGTACCTTCATGTATAATAAAATTCCCTTTGATCTAAAGAACGCTATAGCTACCTTTCAACGAGCCATGAATTTCACTTTTCATGATATTAAACATATAGTTGAACCCTACCTAGATTATCTCCCGACACATTTTCACAAGAGAAAGGATCATTTGGCTCATCTACGATTAGTATTTGAACGATGTTGACACTACAATATACATTTAAATCCCCATAAATGTGTCTTTTGTGTTGAATCAAGATGATCATTAGGATTTATTATGTCTAACAAAGGAATTATGGTCGACCCTTTAAACGTTGAGGTGATTATAAATTTTCCTCCTTGAACAATCAAACAGTTCAGAATCTATAAGGGAAATCCAATTTTCTCAGGAATTTCATAGTTGATTACACAAAAACTACTAAAGGCTTCATGCATCCACTTAAACAAGATACCCCATTTGTATGGTATGAAATTGTGCAACAATCATTCAAAGGCCCTTAAAAAATCATTATTGTTAGCCCCTTTAATGTTTCCCCCAAATTACACTAAATATAGCATTCTATATATGGATGCATCTAATTTTATGGTTAGCATAGTACTGGTTCAGGAAGATGATTAGCTCCAAGAGCACGCCATCTATTACCTCAGTCAAGCTCATATACGGCTCGGACTTCGTTATTCACATGTTGAGAAATTGGATTTAAGAGTAGTATATGTTGTTTAGCGGTTATGCCACTATATTTTGCTGTGAACAATCACTATCGTTGTTGATGTAAATCCATTTAAATAGGTTTTATATCGATGTATAATCGAGGGAAAATTCAACAAATAGATTATCATACTCCAGGATTTTGACCTTGATTTTCAATCTCCTAAGTCGAAAAAGTCTTTGGTGTTTGCGGAGCTTATTTTTGAGTTTCCTAGAGACAAAAATTCTATGACAGAGGATAAATCATTTATAGATGAACACTTCTTCTTAATTTCAACCTATGATCATTGGTATGGAGATATATTGGTATATCCTCAAACTCTAAAGTGTCGTGCAACCTTCTTGTCAGAAGAACGACGAAAACTAAGACTTAATGCTAAAAACTTCCTCATCATTGGTGATACACTATATAGAAAACGGGTAGATTCAATTTTGCATCATTTTCTTACTCACGAAGAGGCTGAATCAGTATTGAATGATGCCCATAGAGGAGCATGTGGGGGTCATTTATCTGGGTTGGAAACAACTCAGAATATTTTACCTGTCGGTTATTTATATCCCACCATATTTAAATATTGCGTGGAGGTTGTTAAATGTTGTCATCCTTGTCAGCTTTATACCAAAACAATGAGGTCACACGCTGCTCCTCTCTTTCCCATCATAGCAGCAGGACCCTTCGCCAAGTGGTGGGTGGACTTCATGACATGCAACCCAGTTTCGCTGGGGGCATAATATATTGTTGTTGTTGTTGACTTCTTTACTAAGTGGGTGGAGGCAATTCCTACCGTAAATGTTGATGATGAAAGTGCATCTTAGTTTGTATCCAATCATATTATTGATAGGTTTAGTATTCCAAAATATATTTTCATTGACCATGGTAGTCATTTTCAAAATAAGATGATGACCGAATTAGCTACTATGATTTGTTTTAAGCAAGATCATTCATATTCATTTTACCTACAAGTGAATGGACAAGTGGAAGTTATTAATAAACCCTTGAAAACCATTCTCAAGCAGACAATCAATGCAAGTAGATCTAATCGGCTCATCAATATTTACCCTTAACTTTGGGAATATCTAACTACTGTCAAAACTACTATAGGTTTTTCACTTTTTCAACTTGTTCATTGGGTGGAGGCAATCACACCTATCGAATGTGAAATACCATCGTTAAATCTCACTATACAACTATTATCTGATACCTTTGCTTTATAAGAACATTTACTATGTATTTAGAGCACTTAGATTAACAACGCAGAGACGGGCTCACTACAAACGAGGTACACAAACAATGAGTAAAGAGTCAGTACGATAAATCAGTTAAACCTAGGATTTTCTTTGAGGGAGACCTTGTTTTAGTCTATGACCAAGACAAAGAACCCTTAGGTCAAAGTAAATTTAAGTCGATGTGGCTCGAACCCTACATAGTATCTAAAGTTGTGATGAAAGGGGAATATGAATTAGTAGATTAGGATGCAAACAAGCTATCGAAGCCTCAAAATGGGCTCTAATTGAAAAAGTATTACATGTAGGCTATATGATTTTTATTGTATATAGTTGTATAATTTTGTAGATTGTTCTCTTTGTTGTAGTGTTTCTCATGTAATTCTGGTTCTGTTTTAGATGTCTACTGAGAACTCCATAGGATTTGTTGATGGCATTAGCCGTCATATGTGCAATCTTTCCTCGGTCGCTTGGGTCATCTATTCACCCGCAGAACAACTAGTTGCTTCATGAGGTGCTTGTTTAGGCCTTGCTACTAACAACATGGTTGAATATAGCATCATCATTGAGCTACTACGAGATGTTCCTTGTCACGATATTTTGTGTCTCGAGGTTAGACTTGACTCTTAGTTAGTTGTATCTCAGCTTAATGGTGATTATCGAGTGAGGAATCCTTCTCTACTCCGTTATTTTTTAAATTTTCAACTACTTGAAAAATATTTTGATTACATCACATATAAACTAATTTCAAGATATCAAAATACATTAATTTATGCATATGAANATATATATATATAATAGGTCCATAACATAGAAATCCAATCCAATTCCATGTATCCATTCAATAAGTACATATCAAAATAACAAAACTGGGATCATAATCCCTCATGATGCTACAAAATCCTAAGGAGAGGTTGGAGCCTCAGCTGCTTCTACCATTACTTCTCAGTAACGAAGGATAAATGTACACACCTTCCTGATCAATATCAACCATGCAAGGGGCACCCCCACTACATGATCTTGCATCTCTATTGGAATCCTATCCATATGGAGGGTAGGCATTTCATGAGTTAGTCGAGCCATGTTTCTCTCAAGAGTCATAAGCATGGCATCAACCTCGCCTTCCTCAGTCAGTTGTACAAATATCCTAGCATGGTCATCTATATATATTGGTCTAATATATGTAACAAACATTATTACTAGACTTAGATCCATAGTTATACATATGTGTACATATTTACTTATAAAAGTCACAAAAAAATTGAAGATATAAAAGTTTAAAATGTACCAATGTCTCCCCATGCTTCTCCTAGAGGAAGCATGAGTTCAGTATCACCACGAAAGTCTAATCTTGCATATGGAAACTGCTCAAAAGCAGGAACCTACTGACTCCACCATGCCTGAAAGTCATCATCATACCCACCTTTTATGTCTCCACCCCCCTTCCTCACCAAGACATCGCCCCACTTGGTAAGTCTAGGCTCTCGAGGATGAGGGTGTGGGAGGGTCACTCTAAGGCTCAAACTCAGAACTTGATCAAAGAAAAATGCAATCAGAATTCTAGGATAGACGAAGTTTTTCTTCTTTCCCAACTTGTAGTCATTGATTTGTTTCTTCATCTTCACTGCAAGAACGACGCATCAATCATAAAATATGTTTCGCAAACATTCTACACCAAGGTGCGTGTGGTTGTGTGTACCCAAGTATAATGTCACCACACCTACAATCTGTGTAATGGTGGTCACAATGACTTTCAATGGAAAACTCGTGATTTCCCCAATAGCAATCTGATTGACATATTTTTATGCTCTTGGTACGTAGTGGGTATTCACATAGTCTGGCACACTCAATGCACCAACACCATGACCTGAACCAGTTAACCTCACGACTACCCCAAGACGTGATAAACTGGTGATAAAGTAGATATCTTCTACGGTGATGTCCAGTATCTCATCTTATAAATAATGATATTGTCACTTAAAATTAATTATTAATAAAAATTAAATAAATGTACATTACATTGTCAACTTCATTTTTTATCTTGAAACCATTTTTTATAATCAAAACTTCATTTATGTAGCAAAACTTGTAATTTTTCCCAAGTACTTTGTATGAAAATTATTTGATGTTTTGATTGAATCGAGAAGGAAAGCCTTGTAAATAAGAATGCATGGGACCATTGTCAGGATTGGTCATAAAATCTAGTAAGTCCAAAATAAGATGGTGTTCAAATGGTTCCCAACAATGCACTTTTTGACATTGAAAAAAGCTATCATCAACATAGGGAATAATATTTTTATTTTATTTTATTTTTAATATTAAAGATGTGAGCCAATGGAGATTAAAGAAATTCGTAACCTGTAATTAAACCAAAAAGTTGTAAATAAAAGATCACATATTCAAATTCCGGTTATAGATACTTAAAAACACATTAAATATTTAGTATTAATCTCTAATTATAATTTTAAAATGTATATAATATAAAATTCTAAATTTTTAATTTTCAATTTAAATACTAATTAAATATAGGAATGAAACCTACAAAACAAGAATTCATAAAATTCTAAATTTTTAATTTTCAATTGACATACCTATTAAATAAAAAGTGAAACATATAAACAAAAATTAATGTTTTTTAATTAATTATACACACATCCATCCACATCATAGTATTAACATCTAAATGGTCACACTCAACAACTAGCATATAATATAAGATTCAAGTTCAAAATATTTGGTATCTCATATTTCCTTTTAACACAACTAAATGGTTATATACATCTCTTAAGCATCATTGAATTCACTATTTACTTAGTATATTTTATCATTGTTTACCATTAATTGCTACTCTTTAATTGGACATAAATTGTCACTGAAATTGGACACATTTACCACTATTTTTCCACTGAAATGATGTATATTTTATTATTAATATTATTATAATAAATAATTAATGTTGTTATGATAAAAATGGTATAAATTATATAACTTTGTAATAATAATAATAATAATAGTAATATATGTTTGATGTCTCATATAAGTAAAATAAATAAAAATTTATGAGAAATCTTATATGTGAAATATCTTTAAGAGAACAAATAAATAAGGAGTGAATTAAATTTATAAAAAAAAAAACCTATTTTATTGAAGGTTTTATGAAGATCAAATTTTAAAGAGGAAGAAAAAATAAACATATATTATTTAATGTTTTATGAAGGAAAAATTTTAAAAGGGTTTTCTTTTAAAGAAGGGTATTTTTGGTTTCCACATGAATGTCACACTATGCACACCTAAAAATTCTTCAAAAGATAACCTTTGCTCAAAATTCATCAAAATCTATATGCCTAAACTATCTTTTATGGAAAATGAAAAGATAATGAAAATGTGTATATAAGATGGGCTATATGGAAAATGAAAAAAAGAATGAAAATGTGTATATAAGATGGGCTATGTATTCATGGCTTGAGGTGAAGTACTAATGGAGATCAAAATGAACCCACATGTCATCAGAAAAGTGAGAAATGGATTAAAGGGTCATTCAACACTTAAAACTTTATATATAAACACGTGTGACATGTTTGAGATGAAATATGAATATTTATTAAAAAAACATGAATCTTGTAAAACTTATGGGAAGCTTTTGAGAGGATTTTCTCCATATTTAATGAGGATAAGAAAAACAAATTACTTTCTTGCAACAAAATATTGTTTAATTACATAATGCTAACATTAGTCCTAAAGTGCAAGTTTCTTTTTTCTTGGAATCTAACACCAAATTTGATGATAAGTGTCAAAACATGAATAATGATAATGACATTTTGCTTCAACAATTGGCCCAATAAGGATAAGCCCATCCAAAGCTTGTGCAATTTTAATCAAATCCTTATACAAACTATAAGCGAAATCATAAATAGTAAAGGGAAGAAAGAAGAAGTAATTCACATATTGCAAAAGAATCCTCGAACTTGTTCTTAAGAAACTACTGCATTTTTGTTACTAATTAGCAAATTGAAAGGTATTGGTTTTATGCCACTTTTCCATATTGAGAATAATGGAGGTGGACATATATCACCATAATATTTTAGGTGATTTACCACCCCAAAAATTCCATGACATCCCATTAAAATGACCACTTCTATGATCAATTTGTTGGAGTTTGTGCAACTTTGGAAGACATTCTTTACTTGTAAATCCTACAGGAGTTTGAACTGGTTGTAATCCATCATACAAACCCTAGAAAGAACAATGCAAACATTGGGGTGAAAAGCAAGCAATAAAATAAATAAAAATAAAATTATAAAAATGTATTTTATTGCTCCCCCAAGAGAAGTCAGCCCCAATTATTTTTTCTTAGTGGAAAATCAGTATATAGGAGGCGCCCCTCCTCATTATAACACACAGTCACAAAAATGAGAATTCCCATTACTAGGAGAGAGAAGTTAGCACCTGCAGAAGGAGAAGATTGTTTTGGGGTTTCTATCTCTGGAAAATACTTCCATATTTTCTCTCTCTTATTTGTACAATGATCTCAGAATTATTATCTCTATACGAAGGTTGTTGGGTTTTCTCCCATTTGGGTTTCCTAGGATAAAAATCCTTGTGTCATTGTTTTGTGCTTTGTCTTTCTTCTAGTGATCCTTGATGATCCAGATATGTTATATGCAGTTTTAATCTCAGTATATTTATTTCGATTGTAATTCGAGGATTATTATTAGAAGCATTATGTGGATGTCCTCTTTTTATACAATTATTTATAGTATATTGCAACTGGAAGATATAATATAGACTTTAGAAAACATAAGTTTTATGCTATTCTAATACGATTTGAATTAGAGAAGGGGAATATGTGCAATTTAATTTCTATAGTTGAAGGATAATTTCCTTCACTTTAGGACTCGATAATGTCCAAGAATTTTAACAATTCCGGGGTCGGATCTTTTCCAACCTTTTATAAAATCTTTATGCCCAAAACTTTTCAGCTACAGAGACTTAATAACCCCAAACTTCTTGAGTAAAAATTTGGAAAATATTCAGGTTCTTATAGTGCAGAAATTAATAAATATTATCATAGAAAATGCTATGATCCTTTTCTTAAAAGTCAAGTATGAGGTTAATAGAAGCCGCATCCGGGAATCGTCCTGGACATTTTTGTTCTTTTGGGCTAAAAGAGAGCATTTTCAACTAAAATGGAAGACAACTTAGAGGTGCAGGTAAACAGTATATTAATAATGGGCTAATTATTCCATGTGCATGGCCCTATCCATGCCTTATTTATCATATCATTTCTAGCAAATATGTGCGTCATTGACCCTGAAATTGTTCTCAAGTACACAAATCGTAGATCCAAGGAAAATCCATAGATCAAGGACAATAACTAGGAAAGGGGAGGAGAAAACACATGAACATATAAGGAAATAAACCTAAATCTTAGTCCCCTAGTGGGAAAGACACAATCATGCACCTAAGCTAAGGAAAATGCTATGTATGGAAAGAAATTTAACACGTTCCATCAACGATAGTGGGAGGTTATGATGATGACATCAATGATTATGGATTTCATGGTTCCATCACACATAAAATAAAGTGTGACACTACCATGTTGAAGATATGTGCATGATTAGCCTTGAGTGTGAAAATACATGCACTACAAGTGTGCCTTGGTATACAAAATAACCTTTATTGTCTATTAGACCATGAATAGACTATGAGACTCAAATGTCTAACATATACAATAAGTATATGAATGATTTTTGTAATTATTCCAGTCTTTGGTTTCATTAGGGACACAACATACTCTTATTTACAAAAGTGCTTTGAGCTAAAATCAAGAAGAGTTTGGGTCGAACAACTAGCGGTACTTAAATTCAATGTTACTTGCTACACGTAAATGAACTAGTACTGCTACATTCTCTCCCTTCTCAAAGTTAGTGATCTCAAACCCATGGTATATATTAACATTACTAGTGATAGAATTAATGGGACCCTAGGCCCTATTTATGCATCTATCAATAAGTTTATCTTCACAATTTTCTTTTACTATAGAGGAATATATTATAGCTATTATGGCCTTGAGTTTATTTATGACAGGGTGGTCATATTAGATAGTGATGTTTATGATTATGATCTCTTCTTCATATAGTCACAATGATTGCATGCTCATTGAAATACCCATCACAAATAAATCCATATATGCACAACAAGGTTTATATCATGTGGAGGAAGAGATTTAGGAAAGTGATGTTGGGAGATGCTTCTAGCCTCTTCTACACCATCTATGGAAGGAAATTGATTATATTTATTTATTTTTATTTTTTTGTAACTAGGGGAATCGACAACTAGAGCTAGGATGGTACTCATGTGACACGGGGTCCAGGGATCCATTCTCGCTACCACTATACCCCTAGGTTCCCCACACCCACCGCAATACATGGGACATAGGTAAATTCGGGTGGGATTTTGATCTCGTGACCTCCAATTTACAACAAGTGACTTCATAACAACTCAACCTCCAATGAGCCACACCCATGCAGGCTATAAGGAAAATTTAACGTCATCTGTGGGAATATAACCCACGACCACATGGTTAAAAATTGATTATATTTATTGATTAGATATTAAGTCACTAATTAGAGTGATTAGGTCCCAATCTTCATGGTTTGTTATGGACCAGATAGACAAATAATCATTGAAAAGAACAAATTCAACAATGCCAAGAGTATATCAAGTGAAAGAGTGAAAAAATAAGAAACACCTTTGAGGGGAAACCTCATTTTAAAATATATAAAATGCACAAGATAAGATAATCATTCAAATGGGCCTCCTTGATGTATATATAGGAGACAAGGAGAGCTAAAAAGAAATAATAATAAGTTTACATAACTATATATTTGTTATCACAAATACAACAATAAGACATGAGAAATCATGCACACGAGGAGGATAATTTTTAAAAGTGGTACAAGGTAAGGGAAAAATATCCCATAGGAGGATAAGGAAAACAAGAAGAAAAATAGGGAATAACCTTTGCCAATACCTATGGCCTTGAATATTTAGTTTGAATTTATGGGTAACTTATCTCCCTTATACTCATCAAATCACCATCCATGCTATTTACATTTTTTTCCTATGCCCAATCTTGAGCATGCATAATCCAACTTTTGGTTTAAGGGAAATTTGTCACCCTAGATCACTCCATTTATCCTTTTGTTCCTTGTTGGAAACCTTTGCTTTATTTTTTTTTATAGAGTTAATGATAACATTAAAAAAAATGTTAATTGGTTTTGCGTGCATTTCATTTTCCCAATTATGAATCAACTCTTTACCTCCTAATTCAAATATGATGGTTCACTAAATGCACATATATGTAAGAAGAACATGGGTACATGTTGTTTCAAAATGGTATATGTTCTTACCTTAGGCTGCTAAAGTTTAGGTTGTTGAAGAGTTGTTTATTACTTCCATTTTAATCATGATTTATGAATTTTAGATTGTCAAGGAATTGTCTATGTCGTCAATATAGAAAGTCATTTTATATGGTTAATCACATATGCAACAATTCTTTAAAGAATGGCATAAAATCACTTTGTTTTCAACAAACTACCTTGGTTAGACATAATGATAATTTCCAACCAGCTACATTGCAATCCTCCATTCAATACTCAATATAACAATAGACATAGTCTCTTTGTTATTGAAGGTCTATTTGTTTGAAATATTTAATGCATATTATATCAATCCATTGATGTTCAAATTGTTGTTAGTCACATGAATATATTTGGAAAAATATGACGCATATCAATGACCAATTTTTTTGAAGCAGAGGAAAATGAGGAATAGGTATGTTTTATCAGCTAAAGGATGCCATGACAGTGACATAAATCACCTCAAAATATGTATTATGAATATCTTTGTGTTTCAATTATTCAGGGGTTAGTCCAATGAATGAACCATTAATGACCCTCCCAAAACTTGGTATTCTCTAATTCCTCAATAACAATCAATGCAATTCATATCTCCACAACCATGAAATATCCAACTTCTTATAGGCAACAATATCATTCTTCCATTATCAACAAAAACAAGAACCACAACGTTCCAATCCGTAGTAGACTTGAAGATCTTAACAATGTTGTCCACAACAACATCAATAAGCATTGTTGTTCCCTCCACAACAAAACAAAGACCAATAAGTTCTCTTTCCAATTCCTTAGGACAAGAACTACCTACCAAGATTAAACCAATTCCAATAACAAATGACATGGTAGCAATACATGAATTATGTAGATCATGACAACTCTAGCTTCTTGCATAAATCATTAATGAGAAATACGAGTACTTGGAGCTGATTCTCACTTTCATTTAAGGTTGACCTTAAAAACTATGGTACTTTTAAAGAAAATCATTTCAGACAAACTGAGGAGTTTGGACAGGATATGGTCCCTACACGGTCCCTATAGATACAAAAAATTGATCTAGAGCTTGACTAGGTGTTTAGACGGGATATGCCTCCCCTTAATGGGTTCTAAAATCGCCCTGGGTAGCCCCGCTGAAAGGTTAGGGACTGAAGAGAGATCCCTAAGAAATCCTTTCATCGTGGTTATATTTGTATATATACAACGTACATAGGTCCTTCAACGTAAGGTTGTAATGTTAAAGGCTCCCGGGTACTTTCCCACCAAACTAAGTCATACCTAGCCTCTTAGAGGCCTCTCTGATGCCTCTTAGGAATTGCATTTCTCTTTATATAGATTTTTAACCTCATTTTAGTTTGTATTCATAGAACAATATTAGATAAAACTCAGTGTGGAAGGACTGGAGCCTTTATAGGTAATTACCTAATCATCTTGACACTTTGATAGCTTTTCTAGAAACTACAAAATCTATATTTCATACAAGATTGAGCCCAACTCCTTCTGCATAATAGTTTTTTTTTTCAGGCGATATAGTCCTTGAATTCTAATTTTATACCTAATTTGAATCACTTCATTTTGGTATTATGCATAAAAGTTATGCCCAATAATTCTAGAATAATTCTTAGCATATTTGAATTGTCAATTCAAAGTACTTTAAAATTATGTTTCTATTGAAAATAGCTCTATAAATCTAGTTTTGTATCTGTCTAAAAGAATGACTTTCTAACATTTAATGAAAGAGTTATGCCAAAAACAGTCACCATTGATGAAAGAATGAAACTGTAAAGATCTTGTAATGTGGACTGTATCCTAGAATAATGTATTTATTTTGAGGAGGAAATGGAGAAATTTCAAAAACTATTTTGAAGGCATATATTGGTCCTCAAATTCTAATTCTCTACTTAATCATTTTGATAGCAATATTGAAAACTTATGCCCAAAATAATGACTACTTGTGACAAAATCACCATTGTTAAAAATCAGCATTCTAGACTATCTCTTAGCAAATTTGACAAATAAATTCAAATTACTTTAAAAATATGTTTATAATGAAGATAAATCTATGAATCTAATTTCATATCCCACTATAAGCATGTCATTCTGACCTTTGATGAAAGGGTTGTGCCAAAAATAGTCAACATTGATCAAAGCATGAAATTGTAAAGAGCTTTTCAATGTAGACCATATCCTAGCATCTAACATAGAAATTAAATACACTTTCAAAACCTATTTCTAATGGAAATATCCCTAGGAATCTACTTCATTATTCCTTTTAGATCACTTCAGTCTGATATCTTACTAAAAGGTTACGATCAAAACACTTTTTGGTATCCTAGGTTGGTTACCAATCCAACACGTTTGAAAGAAGCCACTTAATGATATCCTTTTAGATATGTTTTATAAGCATTATTTATAATCATTCTTAGAATGGAAGAATAAATTCCTCACATATTTTTTGATCCATAATCTCACCTTATATTGTGGGACAAGTAGTAGTATTTTTTGTAGTTCACTAAAGATCAACAAGATTATTGAAGGAGTTCTATGGCTTTCTACAGAAAGGGAAAATTCACCAATGAATTTAATAAGTGCAAGATAATAAAATGGAGAATCGTTAACAAGATAAATTATTGATTTTGTAGTAGAGGATCATGGGAACTTGTTATAGAATTTAAGAATATACATATCGAGGACTTAAGACCAAGGGGATTGTTTATGGGATCAATGGATGAGGAAATTGATTTAAAAACATTTTTGGTTATCATTGAAAGGTTTGAACATTTTCAAGTCAAACATGGGGGTATTTTCTTTTAGCTCAAGCCAAAGAGAGGAAGGAGAGTTGAGAATTCTCCAATGAAGACAAACTTTATAATTGTTGGTAGGGAATTCTATTAGTAATGGAGATTTTATGAACATCATTATGACAACATTGGAAGAGTCTTTAAGCATGAATTCCGATCAATAGAATTTATGGGCATCATGTTTCCAATACTTTGACAAAAAAATAAGATGATAAAACATGGCATTGCGTAGTTTTTGGAAAAGTGTCAAACATGATGCATTAGTAGAAAATTCCCCTAAAGTTTCACCACCTATACAACTCAAGAAACAAGATATGTTATAAAACCCTAATTTTTTCTTGATATGATATTTCCATATTCATTATACTAGCTATTCCTTCTCTTGAATGATAACAATTTTATAGATAGTTGAAAAAAGTGCTCAGTATTTAATTATAATCAAAGATTAACCATTCCTTCAACAGTGTTTATGCTTCTTTGTCTAGAGGTCTTGTGGAGCAAAGCGATTTGGATCAATGAAAGCAATGATAATGCCAGGATTTTTTATAAGTACGCCAACCACTGCAAGAGAACCAATATTATATGGGATATTCAAACACAAGACGGCTTGTCGACCAAAGAAATAGCATTTGCAAGAAATATATATAAGTCTTTTTATTTGGGCGTCCTAAGATCAAACACAAGACTTCGAATTCTCCTCTTAGCGAATACCCATTTCGAAATCTAATCTTCGCTCTTATCTTCTTTTGGGGAAATACGCATTTGGAAAACAAGTCTTCATCTATTGTATTTGTAGTAAGTGGTGAATACCCACCTGGTGAACAAGACTAACTGAGTTTTCAAGCAAGGCCAAGCCTCCCCATTGTCTTATAGTCGTGGTGATATTTATTGAGTAAGAAAAATCAGGATGTGTCTAGAACCAAATTCCACTCCCAGCAGGGTCCCTCCCCAATGTGTTTCCACCACTCCTGCAAACAAGATGTTCACATAATCATAGGCTTCTAATTTATAAGAAGACAATGAATTGAATTCTAAAAGGCCATTTGATGGCCTATTGGCTTCACTAAAAGCAAAGGAAGCAGTGAATAGAAGCTTTGAAGCTGCAACATGGGTAAAGAGCATGGTTGGGTCTTTATATATGCTGTGTGAGCATCCCAAGGAGGATTTTTGTCTTTTCTTGAGAAATGGTTTCCAAAATGCACTTAATCATACAATTTATGCATCATGCAAGTCAAATAAAGGAGTCAAAATAAACAAATAAAAGTACAACATTCACGAATCTCCCTCCTTCCTTACTCACCCTCTCCTTGAGAATCATACCATGCACCAACTCCATAATCCTCCTTGCCAATATCAGGATGATCCCGCTCGTCATGATGCAAGCTGTCTACTATAAATTACTCGTGGATCATATAGTAGGCATCAAATTTTCCCTAGGAATTTTTTGTGGCTTAGCCATCCTTCCAACTACTGGTAAATGTGTAGCCTCATTAGAATTAACTAGAATATGGGCCTCATCATAATTAACTGGAATATGGTTACTGGTACATTGATATCATTATGCCCCAAACACATCAAAAGGTTGATATATCCTCCATCCTTATGCACCGTTAAGGAACCAACCCTAGGCATCAAAAGTCCTTCTCCATGTGCCTAAAACCCGGCTAGAGTACCTCAAGCCATGAAATTCCAGTAGTAGAGTTAATATCAATTGGAATAGATCTAATTGTTGATTTTTTCCATGAACCCGTAAGGTGTTTGTTGTAGCCACTCTCATTCTTGGTTTTGGGCCCCCACAAAATCTTAGAATGATTAGCCTCTTTAGGGTCTTGAAGTGGACCACCTAAAAATATCTTCCACTCTCCACAAATTAACAATGATTAGTACTTATTCTTGGATAATAAGATGGCATGAAATCTATTGTGAATAATAATGCAATGATAATTGTCCATCATATGTGATCATGGAGAATGCCTCATCAAGGGTTAAAAATTTTCAATCGAATGTATCATAAGAAATCATCATGGAATAATATGCCTCATAAATCAAGTTTTACTTATCATGAAATGTCTACATGAATTAATTAAGCATTCTTCTCAATACCAAATGAAATGAATCAACCAACCCATGATATCCTCATAAAATAATCAAGTATCCAGTTTTTACCAAAGGTGATCACTTGTATCTGCTGTAAAATCCTAGTTATTTCATGATATTCTCATATTCATTATACTAATTATTCATTGTGTTAAATGTTGAAATTTTTATAGATTGTTGAAAAATGTTCAAAATTTATGATAAAAATTTAAAAATGCCTTCAATCTACACTTCTTTTACGATCAAAGATTATAAACGCTTTCAACATTGTCTACACTTCTTATAAATTTTCTACTGAAAAAAGATTCGAGTCTAGTCAAGAAAAGCTATTTTGATCAATGAAAGCGATGTTATTAACAGGTTTTCTTATAACTACGCCAACCACTACAAAAGAATCCGAATCAATCAACACTATATGGGATATTCAAACACAAGACTGCACGTCGGCTAAGAAAATAGTGTTGGTTGGAAAATTTTATATATAAGTATTACTATTTGAGCATCCTAAGCTCAAACACAATACTTCGAATTTTTTTCTTGGAAACTAACCATTTCAAAATCTGATCTCTACCCCATTTTCTCTTGGCAAATACCCATTTCGAAAAGAAGTCTTTTTGTTGAGTGCTTCTGATTCATAAGCTGTTGTATTTGTAGGAAAGGAAATGGTGCATACCCACCTACTAAATAGCACCGACTGAGTTTGCAAAGAAGGCCTCACCAACCTACTAAACAACACCGACTGAATTTGCAAAGAAGGCCAAACCGACCCCATTGTCTTACATTCGTGGTTTTTTAGTTTTCTAGTGATATTTTTTTAGCAAGAAGAAAAAAAGATGTCTCCGGAACTAGATTCCACTCCCACTAGGGTCCCTTCCCCATTGGTCTCTGGAAACAATATGTTCACGAGTGCCACAGAATCATAGTTTTATACTGTAGAACAAGGCAATGGATCGAATTCTAAGAGCTTCTCTAATGATCTTGAGCATGCATACTCCAACTTTTGGTTTAAGGGTAGTTTTTCACCCTAGCTCACTCCATTTATTCTTTTGTTACTTGTTGGAAACAGTTGCTTTATTTTGTTTTATAGAGTTAATGATAACATTAAAAAAAGGGTTAATTGGTTTTGCATGCATTTCATTTTCCCAGTTATGAATCAACTCTTTACCTCCTAATTTAAATATGATGGTTCACTTATTGCACATATATGTAATAAGAGCATGGGTACATGTTGTTGGATAATGATATATGTTCTTACCTTATGCTGCAAAAGTTTAGGTTGTCGAAGAGTTGTTTATTACTTCCATTTGATTCATGATTTATGAATTTTAGATTGTCAAGGAATCGTCTATGTTGTCAATATAGAAATTCATTGTATATGTTTAATCACATATGCAACAATTCTTTAAAGCATGGCATAAAATAACTTTGTTGTCAACAAACTACCTCGGTTAGACTTAATCATAATTTCCTACCAGCTACATTGCAAGCCTCCATTCAATACTCAATACAACAACACATGTAGTCTCTTTGATATTGAAGGTCTAGTTGGTTGAAATATTTAATGCATACTAGATCAATCCATTGATGTTCAAATTGTTGTTAGTCACATGAATAGATTTGGAAGAATATGACGCAAATGAATGACCAATTTTTTTGAAGCAGAGGAAAATGATGAATAAGTATGTTTTTTCAGCTAAAGGATGCCATGACAACCACATAAATCACCTCCAAAAACGTATTATGAACATATTTGCATTTCAATTATTTAGGGGTTAGTCAAATGAATGAACCATTAATGACCCTCTCAAAACTTGGTATCCTCTAATTCCTCAATAACGATCAATGCAATTCATATCTCCACAACCATAAAATATCCAACTTCTTATAGGCAACAATATCATTCTTCCATTATCAACAAAAATATGAACCACAACATTCCAATCCGTAGTAGACTTGAAGAGATTAACAATGTTATCCACAACAACATCAACAAGCATTGTTGTTCTCTCCTCAAAAAAACAAAGACCAATAAGTTCCCTTTCCAATTCCTTAGGACAAGAACTACCTACCAAGATTACACCAATTACATTAACCAATGACATGGTAGCAATACATGAATTATGTAGATCGTGACAACTCTAGCTTCTTGCATAAATCATTAATGAGAAATATGAGTAAGAACAATTGCACAAATCACCTATTTTTCACTTAGACAATAATGGATGGCCTAGCCTAAATTTAAATCTTCTGGGGGAGCCATCAAAACAATGTGTTAAAATTATTTGAAAGAGAGGTGTTAACTTAGGTTGAAATAGATTGTTTACCTAGGGTTAGGAATTGCATTTCTCTTTATATATATTTTTAACATCGTATTAGTTTGTATTCATAGAACAATATTAGATAAAACTCAGTGTGGAAGGATTGAAGCCTTTATAGATAATTCCCTAACCATCTTGACACTTTGATAGCTTTTCCAGAAACTACAAAATCTATATTTCATGCAAGATTGAGCCCAACTCCTTCTGCATAATAGTTTTATTTTTGAGGGGATATAGTCCTCGAATTATAATTTTATACCTAATTTGAATCACTTCATTTTGATATTATGCATCAAATTTATGCCCAAAATAATCACTTCATTTTGAATCTAATTTCATATCCCACTATAAGCATGTCATTCTGACCTTTGATGAAAGGGTTGTGCCAAAAATAGTCAACATTGTAATGTCCCCGACCCTCTGACCAATGAAGAGGATGCTACCAAACAAACAAAAACCTCCAAGCAAATAGCCCCATGAACATGGACAAGCAGATAATGCTGAAATATAAAGCTTAAAACATAAAACATACTAAGACGCATAATACTTCATATACATAGCGGAAGCAAACATACATTCATCAAGCATACCACATGTTCATCATATTCATTAATCAGTAATTATAAATACAAAGACGGAATAGTCAAGAATACTCATCTCAAAAAGAATTCTTCCCGCAACCAGCTACGTTGCTGCAATGTTCCACCCAACCATAGTCTTGCGTGCTCATCAATCTCTTAGCAACACTACCACCCCTGAGCTGGGCATGATTCCTCAACGAATAAGGGTCAAAGTAGGCTTACACATAGCCAAGGTACACAAATCATCTAAGACCACACAGTAGGGTTTATCAGGCTGTCAAGGATCTAAGAAAGGCTAAATGCTAAGCTGGTGGTCTCAATGGAGAGCTAAGGACGCCTACACCAGAGCTAACCTGACTTGTAAGACATCCACACACCCAACACCAAGAATTAGTCCCTTCTCTACTTCATAGTCCCTCAGGCCTTGACTTCCCTTTCCAATACTCTTCAAGGGTTGTGGAGAAGAAATCCAGCAGTCTAACTCTGTCTGAGTGGTTCCCAAACACCAGATTTCTCAAGCATACCCAACCTCTAATCCCACTCTAACAGTATGAAGACCAACCACTGCACACCTGCAGTAAAACAATCAGTTCACAGCTGGGATAGGGAAAAACAAAACCTGAGTCATTCTTGGCCCTATCATGGCCAAAACAACTCAATGTCAACCTATAGCAGCTCAAAACATGAAAGAAACCACAACCATGAACAATGGAGGGAAAACCACAACAAACCACCAAATGAGGGAAAGAACCATAGTGCTGGCTCAATGATGGAGTGACAGAAACATTACACGGTTCCAAAACGGGAGAGAAATCTGATTCTCAATCTTGGACTGGGAAAAAAAACTACGCGGACCACAAAACCATGAGGGTAACACACATGCACACAGTCCGATAATACAAAGGGAAATCGATCCTCTTCCCAGGTTGGGGAAGAACATAGCCGATCTCACCGTGAAGAACCATGGATACCTTTCACAGTTCGATAATGTAAACAGGGTTAGACTCTCTGCATGAATGGAGGAAAAATAGAACGACTCGCTGTGGGAGGAAAAATAGGTCCACCGACCAGCAATTGATGAGAGAAGGGAGAACCGAGCAAACCCCCTTCCTGTGTGAGATGGTCAAGACAAAACCCCCTGAGTGGAAGAGTGGAGGGAGTGGTAATCGTTTCCCTACCGCTAGTGACGTGAAGAGGAAGATTTTGCTGGTGGAGTGGGCATGTGGGCAAGGAGTGACAGTCCTACCACACCCACCACTACTCAATAATCACTGCTCACAGACAGCATAAGTTTAAACGGGTAGCCGACACATGGCAAACTCCCAATGACCCCCACGGGTTAGACAACCCCCCCTTAACCTTAGGAGTCATGCCCTTTTCATTTAAAGTTGCACCGCCATAGCTGGTTGTAGGTTTATTTTAATTAATGTGCATTTTTACATGATTCCAAAACTATAATGAGCCGGATAGCACGATATACCATCGACATCTATCCCTATTGCCAAGACATACATAACCAAATCGATGGTGGGTCTTTTGCCTTTAGCTCCACACCACAATTAATTTCAACATATACATCATGTATCTTTTAATGCAATCGGGGTCAAAATTGGGGATATTACAATCCCCTCCCCCTTGGAATAACACCATCCTCAGTGTTCCAATACATAGGAATGCATATAAAATTTGCACATCAAAATTTCAAATTTGCAGATATGTCCCACGTTCAATTATTTACTTGAACTTTCAGGACCAAGCCCCTCAGCTTCCATGAGCTTCTCTTGCTGGTTCTCAGCTTTTAGCTCATCCCCAAGTCAAGGAACTTTGTGGTTGCTTCCCTCTTTATGTTCCCTCTTTAGGCAGTCCCGGCGGTAATGATGTCCTCCGCATTTCCAACATTTTGCTGGCTGCTTCATCCTTACCTTCTCAATTTCCTTTGATTCTTTGTGCCTGGAACATTTCTTAACAGATTTCTTAGACGAATGTCCCATCATTGATCCACTTTCCTTTCCCTTACGGATTGTCCCCAGAAGGATTTTTTTTACCTCATTTTGCAAACCAATAGAGTCTTGCAAAATCTGGTGGTTCATCTCATTCTGCCTTTTCTGTATCTTGAGCATCTCTCCAAGATTCTCTTGGGTCCTGGCAATCGTTTGAAGGAGACTTCCAGCCAAGTACAACAACTTTTGGTCTGCTACCATGGTCAATGTGCACCATTGGATTTCACCTTTCTCACCTGTGAAATGCATCATTGAAATTCTATTAGACCAAGCATAATATAGGCATTAATATCAGTCAATTAATTGCCCAATTGGCATGACAGTACAAGTCTCATCAAGGAGACTTTCATATTTTTCATGCCTTCCCAACAGGCACATGCGCTCATTCATGTCCATCCTTGGGTAGGGAATTAACCATTCTAGCATTCATAATTTACTTTAAGCAAATAAACACATTCTATTTTCAGTCACACATCCATTCAATAATCCTTTGTTTTCACAATGCATAAGTATATATATATATATAACCACCGCTGTGGCTTTTCATGCTCTTAGCCTCTTTCACTTCACCGTGAATTCTGGACCAATCCCTCTTAGTCATGACACTTAGTGTCTCCTGTCTATTTCAGACCTCTCAACCATGGAGCCTCCCCACATGGTTTGTCTCGGCTGCTAATACCTTCACAGTCTCACTAGCACCTTTTTAATTACTGCCCATTCTGATCTCTTCATGACAGTCACATGTCCACATGTACCGCTAGGATGCTCTCATAGTCCTCGCTCCCAGTGATACCTATATTCAAACATTGAATAGATTCACATGTTTAGTTTATTCTCATCAGTTTTTATCTCTGAAACAAGAGCTTAAAACATCATAACCAAATCATATACACATGTATATTCTTAAGCAAAATTTTGCAAAATAATCCAATACTTATCTGTATTATGCGTTTCCTCGTTGGTCCACAGGATCCTGCTTCGCTTTGCAAGCCTTGGGATCACCTATGGACTTGGATGTTAGGTTAGCACGCAGGCTTCTTCACAACATCCTTTTATATATATATCAGGCACAGTCAAGCCAACCTACAGTTGGGTTTATCAGACCGTTCAGCCAAGCCAATACACAATTGGGTTTATCAGGCCATAGGCAATTAATCCAATACACTACTGGGTTTATCAGGCTACTCAACCAAACCAGCTATTAGTTGGGTTTATCAGACTGTAGGTAGTCAAGCCAACACTGTAACATTTCCCCAATTTCCATAACATCAAATAATTACACAGTCAATCCAACCTTCAGTTGGGTTTATCAAACCGTCAACAAATCACCTACACTTATATCAATAATACACTTATATCAACAACCAATCATCAGCCAAGCCAACACCATTGGGTTTATCAGGCCATCAACAATAACACATGCACTTATATCAACAATAAACAACCATTTCTAGGTTTCATTTCCCAGCAATGAGCTCTACTTCCACTACCCCATACGACACAAGAAACCACTCCCTTCTCGGTGCTCTTTAGTAGAAGGTAGGATGAGCCCAAGCCATTGTCCATTTAGTGTACAACACCAGACTACATCTGTTTAGCCTGACAACACAAGCAATATAAGCAACTCATCAGCGTTATTGCTCTAAAACTGAAATCATATTTCACATCATTCACTATCAAGTATTGAGACACCAGGAGTGCGTCCACTCCTTAGGGTGTAATCAATATTGAAAAACCCTTCCATGATCCGACATTGGAAAAGTGTGCACCCTTTTTCGGTGTGTGCCATGTAGGCCCTATTCATAGTCAAGCAATTGGTCATAATGGAAATAAAATCAAAACATGTTCTGCATATTGAATTTAACAATTTGACATGCATATTATTAGCTAGGGTTACATAACACTTATCCATTTGCCGAAGTAGTATTCCTTCGTTAAGGAGGAATGGGGGCTCCCTTCCCTGAGTTGACAGTCCCTTGGTTTTCCATCCCAGTTCCTCTTTACATTTCGTATCCACACATGTCTTACTGACATAACCTATACCATCTCACTTATGTTGCTTACCAAACATGTAGCACAGATGAGACATTTCCAAAATGTCCAATGGAGTTTCACCCAAAACCCATTTCCAAGATAAGGGAAAACCTTCCCATAAAGTTTGGCTCCTGCAAGCCATCACACATGATCTTCCTATAGTGTGTACCCCTGGCACATTCATCAAATAGCCAAACAGTCAATTATTACATGATAATACAATCCAATTTGATTGTTCCATAACCAAGCAATGACATTAGTAATTAAATTCAATGAGAATTTGCAATTCTATTTACTACAGAAACGAATTCGCTTGGCAATGAGGTGATCCTCATTTGTGGGTCTCTTGTAAGCAGCACTACTATGCCCATTATAAGTTTATGCTTACTAGCATAACATGAACACCCACTTACAATGCGTCCTCCTGACATGATCTTATGCAAGCCAATAGTGATTAGTAGTTGTCAACAATTTCTTAAATCCTAAATTCACAAATTCAAATTTAACAACCCATTATGCATACAAACTATTTTCACAGCCATGAGACTCTTCTCATAAGGTTTGGCTCTTTCACATGGTAGATTCCAGCATTTGTCATGGTCTTACTCTCATTTCCATGCTCCAAACAATCTACCTGAAACCTAAACTTCAATCAGCCAAACACTTGGTAATTCTGGATGCATATAACCTTTTCATTGCTGCAACCATCATTGAAGCATTTTTAGAATTTATAAAATTCAAATACTTCCAGCTGTTAATCACATCAATATTACCAAAACCCATTTACTTCACGCAATCATTATCATACTTTAAATTACAGGGTACATTCACATCATTTATGCAATTAAATGAAATGTTTAGATACTCCTTACTTCACAAGCATATCATTTGTACAACCTTGCTCTTCCATAGAGCATTTTCGGCAGGCAATTGATCATGACTACCCTCTTCATGCACTTACTATATTGCATTCATAACAGCTCTTGAAATGGTTCCAAAGTTGTCATCAATTCATCATTTCAGCCATTAGTTATTCATAATATCACATGCACTATCTCAATGCATTCATGCAATGCATCACAACATTTGCACCCATACTTACGTAATCAGTTACTCACACCCTTCATATGCATCCATTGAATGCATAACTACAATATTTATAAAATATTTTAATGCATATCCACTCAATGCTACCTTGCATTGATTCAGGAATACTATGCATTCAACATACCATGCATGGCCTAACCATGACTACTTCATATAGGATGCATGACTACAATCAAGATCATCAGTGCTTACTTTCCTTGGGCTACTAAGCTCATAACAACATAATACAGGCATGACACATTTCTATATGAATGCAACATAAAATTCAAATACCCACATGGTATGAGACCTCTTGCTTTTACCACTCCATGCAATTGTCATAATTAAACTCTTACCTTCATGGGTCCTACTTACACCCTTGACATTACCAGTTTGGTTGGTCCTTTGCAGGAGATTACAGAATTTGCTCACCAACTTTTGATTCTCGACTTGTTGCCTTATCGCTTTCTCCATAGGGTTTCTAGTCACGTTTGTCAGCATCAGCAATGTATTCAGCCATGTCCATGCTATCATTGGTTTTCCACTAATGCCAACCCCAATGCAATAATTATCATTAGTGGCTCATTATAAATGTATAATTCTCACTATTCTTACCAACATGTAATATCTTATGCATGCAAGGAATATCTTCATACATTTAATGTATAAAACTTGTAATCATAATTAGCAAGACAGGGTTTAAAGAAATTTCCCTTTTCGAGTCCCTCATCCTTGTATGGAACTCCTTTTCCACACAACAGCCGATTTGACTTCATGGTATTGCTACCTCTAGGCATGCAATTCCCAGATTTGTCCATATTGATAGCAACACATTTCTTTTTCAAGAAATCATTAGTATTTTGATGTTTCGCATTCAAATTCTGGTGACTCTCCCTTGTTCCATGTTGGATAAGCTTTCCAACGCCTATCCACGTTCTTTATTCTGACCTCGGGTGTGAAAACCACATCATTTCAAAAATGATGGCAAAACACACCACTGAATTTTGGTCCGAAATGTGAACTTCAGCCACCTAGAGTTTTCTCCATTTTCAATTTTGAAATAGCTGAAAACCCACTGGAACACAAGCTGGAATTTGCTGAAAATTCTACTGAAAAACAGTTGAAAGCTGCTTGAAAAATCCACTTGAAACCCCAAAAATTCCTTTTCCCCCATTTGGATCTCTTTCCAACTAAATTTTTGACATTTCGGTGAGCAAATCGTCTAAACTTCCGATCTGCATCGGTGATGCCAAGGACTGTTCATCGAGTCCTTTTATCACTAACCTTCCAACGTTTCGGTGGCTAAAACATCTAATTTTCTCCGCTGCTCATCAGCGGGTTGTTTGCCTATTTCCTTCCGCTATATTGGGCCTGTAGTGGTCTAATACTCCAGGTTTTGTCGGCAATTGGGACCATTCAATCTAATCGCATTGGTGAGAAAATAGACTAACCGCTGCATTGGCGGTCGGGTGCTCTGTGCATCGGGTGGCTAGTTGTCTATGCTTCCGCAATGGTGGACGCATATTTAGCTAAACTTTTTCAATGCCCATCGGCGAACCAAACCACAAATTTCTCCCGCGGTGTCGGTGAATACTTCAACTATAATTTTTCGATCGATGATCAAAACAACTATCCATCGGAGGGATAGTCTACTGAACAACCACAACGATGGATGCTCGATCAACTATCTTCCATCAATCAATGCTCTAATCATCTATCATTCGTCAATCGGTGATGGGTTCGACACTTCGATAAATCTCCGAAATTTCTTCCTTGCATTAGCTCTTCCTTCAACTAATGATCGTCGATCCACTTCACTAGCCTTGGCAGCTTCATCATCTGTTCATTGACGATCCGGTCCTCTAGTCATTGGCGATCCCAACAACTAAACTTTTTCGATCGCCGATGATCTCATGCCTTTGAAAAAATTTGGAAATTTTTCCACTGCATCGGTTGTCGGAATGACTTTCCTCTACGGCATCAGCGGTCGGGGACACTATCCGTTAGAAGGATAGTCCACTAGCCAACCACAACGGTGAATTCCTAATCAACTAATTTTACCCGACGTAGCTCATCGGCAGTTCCATCACCTATTCATCGACGATCCCATCATCTAAAGTTTGTCGATCGTTAATGGGTTCCACACTTAAGCGAATTTTTTGAGGAAATTCCTCCTTCTTTTCCTCCGCATCGGCACTCTCATTCACTAATTCTTTCCAACGTTTCAGCAGTTTTCAGAGGATCTATGCCGCCGTTTCGGCTGTTTGATCAACTAAATGTCGCCGATCTAACTAATTTTGCCGCCGCCGGGGTCTGCATCGGAGGTCCATCTGTCTAAGTTTTTCGATGTGCCGACGGCCAACACTTAGAGAATTTTCTGAAACCAAGGCTGTTTGTCCCTTGTCAGGTGACCTTCAGACTAGATCTTCTGTTGCATCGAAAGAACTTCTCACTAAGTTTTTCGATGAGCCAATAATTCTGGCACTTAGAAATTTTTTGAATTTTCTTGTCGTTCACCCATTTCCTCCTAGTTTCTACTAGGTAGTAAGCAACCTGCCTCTATTAACTAATCTTTCCTGGCCCTCTAAGGCCCACATGATGCAACATAAGCTCTGTCAGTGCATCTTCATGGCCCATTTAGGCCCACGCTACAACTTTGGCTCTGATACCATACTGTAACGTCCTCGAACCTCCGACCGACGAAGAGGATGCTACCAAACAAACAAAAACCTCCGGACAAATATCCCCATGAACATGAATAGGAAGATAATGCTGAAATATAAAGATTAAAACATCAAACATACTAAGATGCATAATACTTCATATACATAGCAGAAGCAAACATACATTCATCAAGCATACCACATGTTCATCATATTCATTAATTAGTAATTATAAATACAGAGATGGAATAATCAAGAATACTAATCTCAAAAAGAATTCATCCTGCAACCAGCTACGTTGCTGCAATGTTCCACCCAAACATAGGCCAACGTCCTCATCAATCTCTCAGCAACACTGCCACCCCCGAGCTGGGCATGATTCCTCAAGGAATAAGGGTCAAAGCAGGCTTACACATAGCCAAGGTACACAAATCAGCCAAGCCCACACAATAGGGTTTATCAGGCTGTCAAGGATCTAGGAAAGGCTAAATGCTAAGTTGGTGGTCTCAATGGAGAGCTAAGGATGCCTACACTAGAGCTAACCTGACTTCTAAGACATCCACAAACCCAACACCAGGAATCAATCCCTTCTCTACTTCACAGTCCCTCAGGCCCTAACTTCCCTTTCCAATACTCTTCAAAGGTTGTGGAGAAGAAAGCCAGCAGTCTAACTCTATCTGAGTGGCTCCCAAACACTAGGTTTCTCAAGCATACCTAGCCTCTAATCCCACTCTAATAGTATGAATACCAACCACTGCACACCTGCAGTAAAATAATCAGTTCACAGCTGGGATAGGGAAAAACCAAACCTGAGTCATTCTTGGCCCTATCGTGGCCAAAATGACTCAATGTTAACCTACAGCATCTCAAAACATGAAAGAAACCACAGCCATGAACAATGGAGGGAAAACACAACAAGCCGCCAAATCAGGGAAAGAACTACAGTCCCGACTCAATGATGAAGTGACGGAAACATTACACAGTCCCAAAATGGGAGAGAAGTCTGATTCTCAATCTTGGACTGGGAAAAACAGGTACATGGACCACAAAATCATGAGGGTAACACACATACACACAGTCCGATAATACAAAAGGGAATTCGATCCTTTTCCCAAGCCAGGGAAGAACATAGTCGATCTCACCGTGAAGAACCACAGATACCTTTCACAGTCCGATAATGTAAACAGGGTCAGACTCTCTGTGTGAACGGAGGAAAAATAGAATGAATCGATGTGGGAGGAAAAACAGGTCCACCGACCAGCAATCGATGAGAGAAGGGAGAACCGAGCAGACCCTCTGCCTGCGTGAGATGGTCAAGACAAAACCCCTGAGTGGAAGATTGGAGATAAGGGTAATCGTTTCCCTGCCCCCAACGACGTGAAGAGGAAGAGTCTACTGGTGTAGTGGGCATGTGGGAAAGGACTGACAATCCTACCACACCCACCACTACTCAGCAATAACTGATCCCAGACAGCAGAAGTTTAAACGGGTGGCCAACACATAGCAAACTCCCAATGACCCCCACGGGTTAGACAACCCCCCCTTAACCTTAGGAGTCATGCCCTTTTCATTTAACATTGCACCATCATAGCAGGCTGTAGGTTTATTTTAATTAATGTCCATGTTTACATGATGCCCAAAACTATAATGTGCCGGATAGCATGATATACCATTGGCAACGATCCCTATTGCTGATACATACATAACCAAATCGATGGTGGGGATTTTGCCTTTAGCTCCACACCACGATTCATTTCAACATATACATCATGTATCTTTTAATGCAACTGGCGTCAAAACCAGGGATATTACAAACATTGATCAAAGCATGAAATTGTAAAGATATTTTCAATGTAGACCATATCCTAGCATCTAACATAGAAATTAAATACACTTTCAACCTATTTCTAATGGACATATCCCTAGGAATGTACTTCATTCTTCCTTTTAGATAACTTCAGTCCGATATCTTACTAAAAGGTTACAATCAAAACAGTTTTTGGTATCCTAGGTTGGTTAACACTAAAACATGTTTGAAAGAAGCCACTTAATGAATTCCTTTTAGATATGTTTTATAAGCATTATTTATAATCATTCTTAGAAAGGAAGAAGAAATTCCTCACACATTTTTTGATCCATAATCTCACCTTATATTGTGGAACAAGTAGTAGTGTTTTTTGTAGTTCGCTAAAGATCAACAAGATTATTGGAGTTCTATGGCTTTCTACATAAAGGAAAAATCCACCAATGAATTTAATAAGTGCAAGATAATAAAATGTAGAATCGTTAACAACAAAAATTATTGATTTTGTAGTAGAGGATCATGGGAACTTGTTATAGAATTGGAGAATATACATATGGAGGAATTAAGACCAAGGGGATTGTTTATGGGATCAATGGAAGAGGAAATTGATTTAAAAACATTTGTGGTTATCATTGAATGGTTTGAACATTCTGAAGTCAAATATTGGGGTACTTTATTTTAGCTCAATCCAAGGAGAGGAAGGAGAGTTTGAGCAATCTCCAATGAAGATGAAGTTTATAATTGTTGGTGGGGAATTCTATTAGTAATGGAAATTTTATGAACACCATTATGACAACACTAGAAGAGTCTTTAAGCATGAGTTCGGATCAATAGAGTTTATGAACATCATGTTTCCCAATACTTTGAAAAAAAAAAGATGGTAAAACATGGCATTGCGTAGTTGTTGGAAAAATGCGAAACATGATGCATTAGTAGAAAATTCCCCTAAATTTTCACCACATATACAACTCGAGAAAAGAGATATGTTATAAAACCCTAGTTGTTTCATGATAAGATATTTCCATATTCATTATACTAGTTATTCCTTCTCTTAAATGATAACATTTTTATAGATAGTTGAAAAAAGTGTTGTAGTATTTATTTATAATCAAAGGTTAACCATGCCTTCAACATTGTTTACGCTTCTTTATCTAGAGGTCTTGTGGAGCAAAGTGATTTGGATCAATGAAATCAATGATAATACTAGGTTTTTCTTTATAAGTACGGCAACCACCACAAGAGAACCAATATTATATGGGATATTCAAACACAAGACGGCTTGTCGACCAAGGAAATAGCATTTGCAAGAACTATATATAATTCTTGCTATTTGATCGTGCTAGGATCAAATGCAAGACGTTGAATTCTCCTCTTGGCGAATACCCATTTTGAAATCTAATCTTTGCTCCTATCTTCTTTTGGGGAAATACCCATTTGGAAAACAAGTCTTCAACTACTGTATTTGTAGTAAGTGGTGCATACCCACCTGTTGAACAACATTGACTAAGTTTGCAAACAAGGCCAAACCACCCCATTGTCTTACAGTCGTTGTGATATTTATTGAGTAAGAAAAAACAAGATGTGTCTGCAACCAGATTCCACTCCCAGCAGTGTCCCTCCCCCATGTGTTTCGACCACTTCTCCAAACAATATGTTCACATAATCACAGGTTTCTAATGTAGAAGAAGGCAATGAATCGAATTCTAAAATCCTCTTTGATGGTCTATTGGCTCAAAGAGGATGAGGGTGTGGGAGGGTCACTCTAAGGCTCAAACTCAAAACTTGATCAAAGAAAAATGCAATCAAAATTCTAGGATAGCCAAAGTTTTTCTTCTTTCCCAACTTGCAGTCATTGATTTGTTTCTTCATGTTCACTGCAAGATCGGTGCATCAATCATAAAATATGTTTTGCAAACATTCTACACCAAGGTGCGTGTGGTTGTGTGTATTCAAGTGTAACGTCACCACACCTACAATCCGTGTAATGGTGGTCACAATGACTTTCAATGGAAAACTTGTGATTTCCCCAATAGAAATTTGACTGACATATTTTTATGCTCCTGGTACGTAGCAGGTATTCACATAGTCTGGCACACTCAATGCACCAACACCATGACCTGAACCAGTTAACCTCACGGCTACCCCAAGACGCGATAAACCGGCGATAAAGTAGATATCTTCTACGGTGATGTCCAGTATCTCATCTTATAAATAATGATATTGTCACTCAAAATTAATTATTAATAAAAATTAAATAAATGTACATTACGTTGTCAACTTCATTTTTTATCTTGGAATCAATTTTTATAATCAACGCTTCATTTATGTAGCAAAACTTGTAATTTTTCCAAGTACTTTGTACAAAAATTATTTGATGTTTTGATTGAATCGAGAAGGAAATCCTTGTAAATAAGAATGCATGGGACCATTGTCATGATTGGTCATAAAATCTAGTAAGTCCAAAATAAGATAGTGTTCAAATGGTTCCCAACAATGCACCTTTTGACATTGAAAAAAGTTATCATCCACATAGAAAATAATATTTTTATTTTATTTTATTTTTAATATTAAAGATGTAAGCCAATGGAGATTAGAGCAATTAGTAACCACAAATTAAACCAAAAAGTTGTAAATAAAAGATCACATATTCAAATTCCTTCTAGATACTTAAAAAAACATTAAAGATTTAGTATTAATCTCTAATTATAATCTTAAAATGTATATAATATAAAATTCTAAATTTTTTATTTTCAATTCAAATACTAATTAAATATACGAATGAAACATACAAAACAAGAATTCATAAAATTCGAAAATTTTAATTTTCAATTGACATACCTATTAAATAAAAAGTGAAACATATAAACAAAAATTAATGTTTTTTAATTAATTATACACACATCCATCCACATCATAGTATTAACATCTAAATGGTCACACTCAACAACTAGCATGTAATATAAGATTCAAGTTCAAAATATTTGGTTTCTCATATTTCCCTTTAAGAGAACTAATGGTTATATAGATCTCTTAATGGTCATTCAATTCATTATTTACTTAGTATATTTTATCATTGTTTACCGTTAATTGCTACTCTTTAATTGGACATAATTTCTCACTGAAATTGGACAGGTTTACCACTGTTTTTCCACTGAAATAATGTATATTTTATTACTAATATTATTATACTAAATAATTATTGTTGTTATGATAAAAATGGTATAAATTTTATAACTTTGTAATAATAATAATAATAATAATAATAATAATAATAGTAATAATATATGTTTGATGTCTCATATAAGTAAAATAAAATAAAAAATTATGAGAAATCTTATATTTGAAATATCTATACGAGAACAAATAAATAAAGAGTGAATTATATATTTTTTTTAAACTATTTTATTGAAGGCTTTATGAAGATCAAATTTTAAAGAGGAAGAAAAAATAAACATATATTATTTAATGTTTTATGAAGGCAAAATTTTAAAAGGGTTTTCTTTTAAAGAATGGTATTTTTGGTTTCCACATGAATGTCACACTATGCACACCTCAAAATTCTTCAAAAGATAACCTTTGCTCAAAATTCATCAAAATCTATATGCCTAAACTCTCTTTTATGGAAAATGAAAAGATAATGAAAATGTGTATATAAGAAGGGCTATGTATTCATGGCTTGAGGTGAAGTACTAATGGAGATCAAAATGAACCCACATGTCATTAGAAAAGTGAGAAATGGATTAAAGGGTCATTCAACACTTAAAACTTTATAGATAAACATGTTTGACATGTTTAAGATGAAATAGGAAATCTTTATTATCAAACATGAATCTTGTAAAACTTATGGGAAGCTTTTGAGAGGATTTTCTCCATATTTAATGAGGATAAGAAAAAAAAATTACTTTCATGCAACAAAATATTGTTTAATTACATAATGCTAACATTAGTCTTAAAGTGCAAGTTTCTCTTTTCTTGGAATCTAACACCAAATTTGATGATAAGTGTCAAAACATGAATAATGATAATGACATTTTGCTTCAACAATTGGCCCGATAAGGAAAAGTCCATCCAAAGCTTGTGCAATTTTAATCAAATCCTTATACAAACTATAAGTGAAATCATAAATAGTAAGGGGAAGAAAGAAGAAGTAATTCACATATTGCAAAAGAATCCTCAAACGTGTTCTTAAGAAACTACTCCTGCATTTTTGTTACTAATTAGCAAATTGAAAGGTATTGGTTTTATGCCACTTTTCCATATTGAGAATAATGGGGGTGGAAATATATCACCATAAGATTTTAGGTGATTTACCACCCCAAAAATTCCATGACATCCCATTAAAATGGCCACTTCTATGATCAATTTGTTGCAGTTTGTGCAACTTTGGAAGACAGTCTTTACTTGTACATCCTACGGGAGTTTGAACTCGTTGTAATCCATCATACAAACCCTAGAAAGAACAATGTAAACCTTGGGGTGAAAAGCAAGCAATAAAATAAATAAAATAAAATTATCAAAATGTATTTTACTGCTCCCCCGAGAGAAGTCAGCCCCAATTATTTTTTCTTAGTGGAAAATCAATATATAGGAGGCGTCGCTCCTCATTATAACACATAGTCACACAAGTGAAAATTCCCATTACCAGAAGAGAGAAGTTAGCACCTGTAGAAGGAGAAGATTGTTTTGGGGTTTCTATATCTAGAAAATACTTCCATCTTTTCTCTCTCTTATTTGTACAATGATGTCAGAATTATTATCTCTATACGAAGGTTGTTGGGTTTTCTCCCATTTGGGTTTCCCAGGATAAAAATCCTTGTGTCATTGTTTTGTGCTTTGTCTTTCTTCTAGTGATTCTTGATGATCCAGATCTATTATATGCAGTTTTAATCTCAGTATATTTATTTCGTTTGTAATTAGGGATTATTATTAGAAGCATTATGTGGATGTCCTCTTTTTATATAGTTATTTATAGTATATTGCAATTGGAATATATAATAGAGACTTCATATAACAGAAGTTTTATACTATTCTAATATGATTTGAATTAGAGTTGGGGAATATGCGCGATTTAATTTCTACAATTGAAGGATAATTACCTTCACTTCAGGACTCGATAATGTCCAAGAATACTAACAATTCTGGGGTCGGATCCTTTCCAACCTTTTATAAAAGCTTTATGCCCAAAAATTTTCAACTACAGAGACTTAATAACCCCAAACTTCTTGAGTAAAAATTTGGAAAATATTCAGGTTCTTATAGTGCAGAAATTAATAAATATTATCATAGAAAACACTATGATCCTTTTCCTAAAAGTCAAGTATGAGGTTAATAGAAGCCGCATCCGGGAATCGTTTTGGACATTTTTGTTCTTTTGGGATAAAAGAGAGAATTTTCAACTAAAATGGAAGACAACTTAGAGGTGCAGGTAAACATTATATTAATAATGGGCTAATTATTCCATGTGCATGGCCCTATCCATGCCTTATTTATCATATCATTTCTAGCAAATATGTGGGTCATTGACCCTAAAATTGTTCTCAAGTACACAAATCATAGATCCAAGGAAAATCCATAGATCAAGGACAATAACTAGGAAAGGGGAGGATAAAACACATGAACATATAAGGAAATCAACCTAATTATTAGTCCACTAGTGGGAAAGACACAATCATGCACCTAAGCTAAGGAAAATGCTACTTATGGAGAGAAATTTAACACGTTCCATCAACGATAGTGGGAGGTTATGGTGATGACATCAATGATTATGAATTTCATGGTTCCATCACACATAAAATTAAGTGTGACACTACCATGTTGAAGATATGTGCATAATTAGCCTTGAGTGTGAAAATACATGCACTACAAGTGTGCCTTGGTATACAAAATAACCTTTATTGGCTATTAGACCATGAATAGACTATGAGACCCAAATGTCTAACATATACAATAAGTATATGAATGATTTTTGTAATTATTCCAGTCTTTGGTTTCATTAGGGACACAACATACCCTTATTTACAAAAGTGCTTTGAGCTAAAATCAAGTAGAGTTTGGGTCGAACAACTAGCGGTACTTAAATTCAATATTACTTGCTACACGTAAATGAAGTAGTACTGCTACATTCTCTCCCTTCTTAAGGTTTGTGATCTCAAACCCATGGTATATATTAACATTACTAGTGACAGAATTAATGGTACTCTAGGCCCTATTTATGCATCTATCAATATGTTGATCTTCACGGTTCTCTTTTACTATAGAGTAATATATTATAGCTATTATGGCCTTGATTTTATTTATGACAGGGTGGTCATATTAGATAGTGATGTTTATGAATATGATCTCTTCTTCATATCGTCACAATGATTGCATGCTCATTGAAATACCCATCACAAATAAATCCATATATGCACAACAAGGTTTATATCATGTGGAGGAAGAGATTTAGGAAAGTGATGTTGGGAGATGTTTCTAGCCTCTTCTACACCATCTATGGAAGGATATTGATTATATATATATATATAGAGAGAGAGAGAGAGAGAGAGAGAATGGATCCCTGTACCTCGTGTCACGCGAGTACCAACCCAGCTCCATATGTCGATTCCCCTAGTTACAATATATATATATATTGTAACTAGGGGAATCGACATATGGAGCTGGG
>LPNX010058088.1:97411-175015 GCA_001517045.1 Pseudotsuga menziesii | reverse complement strand
ATTTTCAATATTAAAAAATTACATTTCTAAACATATTTTAATTACTAATTCCAAGGTTACATTTTTAACTCAAGGTTTGGAAATTACCGAACTCACTTACTTAGATAGCTGGCTTTGGACTCAGTCAAGGAGGCTTTACAACTGCAAGTCTAGGCTATTGCGATATATTTTCATAAATCAAAATAAAAAAACACGATATATTTTAATCTTATTAAAATATTATAATTATTATAGTTGCGGATTTATTGTGTAGAGAGACCATCTACATGTTAATTCATCTAACAAAACAATAAAAAAGTAAAAATTTAATTATCCCCAAAAAATGTGGGTAAGGAAAAAAACACACTATGAGAGGAGAGACGTGGTAATGTTCCTACCTAATAAAATAATAAAAAGAAATTGAATTATCCCAAAAAGATATTAATGATAAAAATATTATAAATCAATAGTTATTATAAGATACACCAAAGTTGATAGGTTATTGAATCCATTTTTATTTTTATTTTTATTTAAAGGATCCAATTCTTTGAGCTAGAATTTTTCTCTTTTTTATCCCTTTCATTTAAATTTGAATTTTTCTAAGTTATATGTGGATAAATATTTTTTTTAATTATTTTTTTATATTTATTATTTTGTAAATGAAGCTGAATTTTTTAAATACCTTATATCTTTAGTAACTTAAAGTTAGTTTTACATGTTTCTATTGGTGCAATAACTCGATTATAGGAAAATAATCTTATTAATTTAAGTGTGGATTCATTAAGTATAACATGATTATAGGAAATCTTACATGCACCACTACCCACAATTTTATTTACCACCTCCAACGTCATAGTGCACTACATTTGTCTTAGAATCTAAGGAGTACTAAAGGTTATAAGGGTTATACATTTTAAGAAATCATTAGACTTAAGGGTGATATATATTAGCTTAGATCCATTTTAAACCGTGATTATCAAGCACAGAGAGGAATCCAATTTCTTGAGGTGTACATTTTTTTACCATTTGGATTCCTCTAAATACTTGATACATCAAGGTTTAAAATAAACCTATGCTAGAGTTTAATCTTTTATATTTATTTAAGTCGATATATAATTTATATTTTTCAGTTTTTATATTTTTATATTTTGTATTTATGTTGGACTAACTAGACATAATGCCCCCATACTCTGTTGGAGAACACCTCCCCTCTCTGGATGCAATTATGGGTTCAAATGTTTATTATTTATATTATGGGTTATTATGATTTTGTTGATAAAAGTTAACTCGATTACATATTGAGAGTTAGGTGTGAATGCTTAAAAAGGTTTTATGGAATAAGGAATCGTAAAGGTTTTATGGTACATACCATTATGCATTTTGTGTTAAAGGTTATATGTGGAGTTAAGAATGAGTGTTAGATGTTATGTGTTTTAAGGACCATGGATTCATGGTTAGACGGATAATAGTTTTTATGGATTGGAGGTTATTTATTATATATTAACATCTATAGGAATTTAATTTTATATCACGGTTTAAGTTGGTTTAGTTGTATGGGGCTATGGGAAATAAAGGTATTTGAACTAGGTTGTTAGTGACTATAAAAGTGCTTGTGAGAAATAGTGGTTATTGTGTAACACCCCATAATTAAGTAATTAGTATTCTTAATTATGCTGGAAATACTTTATTATTATTTTATTGTTTTGACACAAAAGTCAAGATTAAAACATTTTCTAACTAAACAATTTTATTTAATAAAAATGTTGAGAGGGGGACAAGAGTGGAGATAGTTCTTGAAGAGTGTTTGCTGACCTACAAGAGGAAAACACAAGTGGGAGGAGCTACTGACTGAGAAGTCAAGATGCAAGGGGAATCATCCCCAAAAGTCAATTCTGCACTCATAGTTCAGTGCTAAAGAGCAGGAGGTTAATAAATTAACATGTCCTAACAAAAATACTAGATAATATAGTATGTACGTGAGAAGCAAGAGGCTACCATTGGATGAGGATTAAAAATCTGTGAAATACAAGAGATGGTGCATTGAGATTTTTTCTCTTGTGGTTCAACGAATAGGCTCGGGGATTCTAGGGCAAGTAACTTGGATGTTCTCAGAGTTGGTTGGGAGGAATGACATCTCCACTCTTGTTTTCCTAGGTTGTTGGTGCAAGGTTTCTACTTTACATTTTAATGTTGCAGAATATATCTTCCCAGATATGTCGTAGTAAAACTCTAAATTGTTTTCGATTAACCTATTGATAATATACATGGATCTTACGCCAAAGAAGTAAATATATTTTCTAATCTACACATAAATTTCGATAACTGTCTGTATATTTCTTTATATGCTTTATCTTACTAGATATCATATTACTTTGCATTTCAAAATTAAGTTTAGGACTGGTCTTCAATGAAGAAAGTGTGTGGGGACATTTTGAGGTGGAGTTGAAAACCCTATAAATGATGGCACAAAGGCGATGGATTCTCCCTCCGTGAATACGAATGGGTAGGTGATGGATTCTCCTTCGATGAATGCGGATTTGCAGAGCTTTCTCGAAATGGGAAGGAACCTTACTCCGAGGTCCTATGTGAGCCTGCGGATGGATTTGCCGAGAAATCCATCTATGGGGTCATCTTCCATGACTCCCAAGAGATTTCCTTGCACGACGTTTTCAGTCAGGGCTACACCTTTCACGGCTCCCAAGCTCTCTCCATTGAAGCCCCTAGACGGCCAAGCTATACTTAAACTTAGGAATGTGGAAGAGAAAACCCAAGGTGGGTTAATTCTGCCTTCCAAATATTAGAAAAATCCTGAAGGGGGAGAGGTTGTCACTCTTGGCGATGCCAAGAAACTTGGCAAAGTGCAGGTTCCACTTTAAGTTCAGATCAACTGTGTCTTAGCCATCCATATCGTGACAGTTTTCACTATTGAATTAGGTCCAAAGACGAACAAGAACCCTTTTCCAATGTGTAATAAAGAGAGAGGCATAGGTCGCACTGGCATGCCCCTACACTTCAAGGGCCTATCTTTCCACAACGGGATACCGAGATTCATGTGCCAGGGTTGTGATTTCTCATGAGGAAACGATATCGATGAAGAACCTATCCAAGGTGAGAAGGCTACAAATGAGAACGCAGATGAGAATTATGGAAGCAAATCCTTTTCGATTTTTGTAAGATATTTAAAGAGGGTCTCTCTCTGCTTGCGTGTGAACCCATAAATCTACATTTTGTAGCTGAAATCCCTGATTCAACATGTAGATGGAACCCCTTCGGGATAACAGGGGCTTATCTATGTAGGACAACAACTCTCATACCAGCAGCAAATCCAAATCCTTGGGATCTCAAAGGACACATGCATCCCCATGGGTCTAGTCTACTGGGAGGAAATAACAAATCCTCTGCTTCTCATCCTAAGTCCTTCAAGGATGCAATGCGAGAAGGGATCTCTATCACTCAAAATCCAGTCTAAACCCCTTTCCTGGTCTACATTGTAGATAAATACGAGGAGGTCCCCTCTTTGGAGATTAAGCAACTGGAAGTCATCCAAAACCTTCTCCTGCATAAGGATAAATCATTAATATATAGATTCAATGGACTGTAGCCAAAAAAAAAATATCTCCTCGACTGGATCAACTCAAAATGGCCTGAGGACTCTCTAGTATTACTCTTCTCTAAAGGTTTTTTCCTAGTGACTTTTCCTTCTCGAGATGATCTTATTTCATTTATGAGCAAAGGGCCTTGGTTTTTTGGATCTGCTGGGATTTTCATAATCCCCTGGTTCTCTAAATTTGACCCTTTAACTATGGTAGTGACGAAGGTTCCCATCTAGGTACGTATTCCAAACTTACTAATCCACTTCTGGACTCATTTAGTCTTTGAAGGGATAGGAAATGCTTTGGGTTGCTACTTGTCCTTTGATGACACTTGCTCTACATAGGGTCTATTCTCCTTTTCTCACATCCACGGCACCATTGATATCATTTCAGGGCTCCCTGTTGTAATCTCATAGATCACACAAGGTTACTAATAATACATACTAAAACATGCATACATTACAAAGACAAGAGATAAGGACAAGTAGATAGAATAACAGATTATATTAACATGAGAGGGTCCATACAATACAGAGAATTAAACTGAGTTCTCATCTGGCTCAACAGCCTAATATATATGAATTACAAACAGTTACAAATAACTACCTGTCGGTTCACTCAACTGACATGACATTAGGTGGCTGACCTAATCTGTAACTAGTCGGCTGTCATTCAAGTCAGCCTACCAACATTGTCGTCCAACATCTCCCCCACAAACAAAACGTTTCTTCATCCAGAAGAAACAGGGAGGTACCCAAAATTCTTTGTTCGTCTAAGTAGTCATTCTTTGTGCTTAATCATCATGGGCTGTGAAGTCTGATGGTTGGTCTTTTCTGTACATAGATTTCGACAATTGCTTCAACTATCACTGCCAGCTGATGTTGGAAATCTGTCCAACTCCGCAAAATTTTTTGTATGTCAATGGTTAGTGTAGTTAGACTGGATAAGATCGACATTTTCTTTGGTATATAAACTTTTGCTATTTTTTCGATGTCAGGACCCATAAGATGGTCCTTTTTCTCCACTATCTCTAGTAATCTTTTCATCTGCGAGCAGATGATGTCTACTTTTTCTAGGTTTGGAATGGCTTGTTTCACCCATTGATGTGCTTCTCGCTCGAGATTCTGCAGTTTGGCTGTTTCAAGCACTACTTGATATTCAATTGTGCTTCTAAGTGCTGTGTCAGTGCTTTTCCTTTTCTCAAGCGCTTGGATCTCCTGTCGATTCTACCTGGTTTGTTGATAGACTCACTCATAGTAAGCAGGCCAGTCCTGTAGTATTTATTCTGTGATGAGAGACTCCATGTGATCTTGCAACACCTTGTATGCTTCTAAAAAGGCAATGTGCTGCTCCATCAATAGTTGAACAATTTCTTCTTTCTGCTCCTCTTTTGTGTCTTGAATTTGTGCCTGCAGCACTGAAACCATGCTCTCAAACAACTGATAAGCTCTTTCTAGTAGTTTTTCAATGTTGACCTTTGCTAGTCCTAGTATTATCGATTGTATAAGGTTTTTGCATTTGTTGAGGAACTCGACTTGTTATTTTCCATTATTGTCGAGCTCCTTATGGCTCTGCTAGCTCCTTGTCTTTGCTTCGACTGCTAGGGTTTCTAGGAGTTGTCCTAGCTCTACATCTCTCAACTTGGTTGCATCAACTATAGTGGTTGACCTACGTTGGCTGATATGGACCATTGTCGTCTGTTCACAATGATCCTTCTTCTTTTTCTCCTTCTTGTTCTTATGCTTGTATGGCTCTGTTTGTTGTGGCTATGTTTGTGGGGCAGCAGTGATGGATGGTATTTCTGGTTGGGGTGGTGGGATGATTGTTGCATCTTGTTGTGCCTTTGGTTGGTTGGATGCAGAGGGTCCAGAAGTGGATGTGGTTGTCACTAATGGTTGCAGTGGAGGTGGTTCTGGTGGAGCTGGTTGAATTAAGGGTTCTGAGTTGTGAGGTTTTGGTGATGGGGTTGGTGAATGGTCGGGTGCGATTGGGTTGGTGGAAGTGTGGTTGAGTGGTGGACTTTCGATCTTAGGGGGAAAATATAGTTTGGAGAACATTTGGTCAATTCCTTGACTTATGTCCTCCACCTTTTCTCCTTCCTCATCTCCTGTTGGTTCAGGGGCTGGTGGTTGGGGTTCAGGTTCAGTAAGAGTGGTAGACAT
Source organism: Pseudotsuga menziesii (assembly GCA_001517045.1). Lineage (NCBI taxonomy): Eukaryota > Viridiplantae > Streptophyta > Pinopsida > Pinales > Pinaceae > Pseudotsuga > Pseudotsuga menziesii. Next base: position 169,281 of record LPNX010058088.1, on the reverse strand, counting down.
GATCCAACATGCGACAACTTCAGCATCTTTGTCAGGGTTTCTCTCAAAGGTCGAAGTCACAGTTGCAAAAGTCTTTAGCCTCTAGAGTACTTGGACAGGTTATCTAGATCCACTAGCTTGAAACAAAGGGGATTTGGTAGAGAGTTTTTGTACTGTGCTGAATATTTCAGGGAGTTTTTCAATGTCTGCCTAGAGGTCTTTTTCACGGTCGTACTTTTCCTTCACAGCCTCTAACATAGCATTCTTGCATAAGTCCAGTGGACTCACTGAAATCTGTTGATGTACTAGCTCCTCTGTTATTTTTGTCAAAGACGGAGGTGGGGGTGTAGACACAAGATCCACAATATTTTTAACCATCGAAGTGTTTTTTCTCTTCGCCTTCTTTGGTCGACCTTGTTGTGCCCTTGCCTCGACAAATTTTTGAAATTGGGTCTCCATCAGCACTTTGTTTGTTGCAGCATCCTCTATTATGTCGAGGGTCGTAGCTGCCAATTCATCCTCATACTCTGAGGACTCTGTAATGATAAGCCTATGCTTACCTTTCCCTTGCTCTTGTTCCTGTAGTTTCTTTGTTTTTCTCGAGGCTGCTATCTTCTTCAACAATTTGGTTATATTGTCTTTGGTGAGAGCATACTCTAGATTTTCAATTTCTATTTCTCCCCTTAGGTCTTGGGTCGATATGAGACTTTCTTCAGCTGGATTGGTTACCTACTATTCTGCGTGTGTCTCTTCCCTTTGTGCTATCGGAGGCTTGATTATGATTTGTAGTTGGCCAGTGGCTTCGACCGGTGTCTCCTTCGACATAAAGGTAATGATGTATAAGTTAAGCTCATAATCCTCCTCCTTCTCCTGGTCTATCAATGGGTCCTCTATCGAGAATTTTGTTTCCTTTTCTCTTGCTGGTATTGGGATTTTTCTTTTAGCCTATCGAGATAGCTCCCGAAAGATTTCTTTGAATATCGAATAGTATTTGAGGCTCTTTGCATCTGGTTTGGCGCCCTGCATGTACCACACCGTGATATGGTCAAGCTCTAGCTGGATGTGGGCCTTTCTAGGTAGACTTCGTTAGATGTTCTGAGGCACCCTCCATCTGGTCATGCCCACTTTGAGCTGCTGGAGCCAGTTTTTCAATAGCACCTTTCCATTGGCAAGTTCCTTCATTGTTCCATTTTGGGAGAACAGTTTGAATCTCCACATATGAAATCTTGTTGGTTCTTGAAAAGTTTTCTCTCCTTTAGGGTAAATAGAGAACATTACTATCCATAAGATAAGGGATGGGAACCTGATAATTCCTCCCATCTGTTGGAATTTCTCACAGATGTTTTTGATAATGTTAGCGACATACTCAACCCATCTGTATACCTTTCCATTAGTTGTAATGGTGTCTACTACCTCTAACATATCCAGTTTGAGGTAAATTCCATGACCTTCCATTGTGAGTGTAATAGCTATGATTTTTTCCACAATCTGTGGCGTTTGAGCTATTATGTGACTAATAATTAACCCTTTCAAGATTTTGCCCAATACCGACCCTCTTAGTTCTTTGACCAATCCTTCTTTGATACCAACAGGTACTAGGTATCCTTTGTTTGATAGCCCTGTCAGATTGTAAATGAATTCCCCAGAGATGTCGACCGATCGGTCAAAGTAAAATCAGCCGTTGTGGTACTGACTTATGATAAATTTTACTGTTGTTACTTTTGCACCTACAAAAATGGCCATGAGCGGCACATTAACATAACTTGCAATGGTACTGTGTTGTATCTTCCCTGTAGCGGAGGTAGGCTTCTTGTTGACATAAGCCCACTCTTTTATCTCGGCCAATAGTTTTGTCCATGAGCCCTCTTGCATCTTAGCGTTCTTGATGTTCTTTAGTCTCCTAACTAATGGTCTCTCTGCAGTCTATAGTTCCTTGGTCTTAGCTGAGGCTCTGATCTATTTTGGTGCCATCTTATCGGTCTGCTGGTCGATTTTCCTTCGGTGTTCTTGGATTTTAGTTTTCTGGTTGCTCTATTGCTCTCTCTGTTTGAATCGTGGTGAATGATCCTTTGGCAGTTCAGTATTTATAGTTGAAGAATTAGATGTTTTTGTCGAGGAGTGTATTAATGGTGGACATGATGGTCTAGTAAGAACACTTGAGTGTGCATTAATGGTGATTTTGTTTTGGTGCTCAAAGTCATGAATGCACGATGGGACTATTGAGGTCGTTGGTCGATGTCGGTTATGAAAGTGGTCGATGGTATTGTGTTGATGGACATGATGTCAATTGTGAAAATGGTCGTTCCATGTCATAGTTTTGTGCGTGTATCGGCACTATTTTGATTTTTAGGATTTTTAGATTTTTATAGCTTTTGTTTAACCATTATGGTCGTTATATGTGTTTTTTTTAGATTTCTTTAATTTCTGTAGCGTTTTAGTCGGGCCCCATTAACGAGTTTCCAAAATACTACGCCTTGTAACGTCCTTAGGTAGATTGATCCATTGGCATGTATTTCTTCGACAACATAAGGTCCCATCCATTATGTATGTAGCTTTTTAGGTTTTCTTTTTACCTAACTATTGTATAGTAAAGCAAGATCTCCTACCGACAAGTTTTTTTTTTTTATGTTTCTTCGTGCCATGCTTTTTGTTGTTGTTTCTGGATTTCTTGATGTTGTATCACCATTAGTTGGTGTTCTTCGAGTTTACTTAGTTGCAATAGTCAGTCCTTTCTTCCTTGTTCAACATCAACATGTAAAATCTCTGTGATAATAGGTGTATATTGTCAAAAGTGTATTTGAACTACTGCTTCTTGTCCAAAAACTAGTCGAAAGGGGGTTTGGTCGATTGAACGTTTGTATGTTATTCTGTATGCCCATAGTACTACAGATATCTTTTCATCCTAGTCATCTTTTTCTGCATTACATATTTTTGTTAATCCTTTTTGTTAGTGTTTTGTTAAATGCTTCAATTGCTCCATTCGATTGAGGATAGTATGATGTACTCTAATGATGGTCGATTTGGAACTGGTATGTTAGGGTTTTGATAGTTCTATTGATAAAGTGTGTTCCCTGGTCACTTGTTAGGGTTAGTGGACATCCAAATCAGATGATAATATTTTCATAGATAAATTTTGCGGCTATTTCACTGGAACATGTGTCGACTAGTTCTGCCTCTACCCATTTGCTTACATACTCGACTGCAGTTATTATGTACCTTTCACCTGTTCTTTTTGCTGGTATGGGAAATGGTCCTACGAAGTTGATAGCCCGAATTTCAAATGTCAAACTTGGGTTTACTGATGTCAAAATCATTTCTATGCTAGGTAGGGGTCGACCCAGTCATTGACATCGGTCACATTGGCTTACAAATTTTTTGGAATCTTTGTGAAGTGTCAGCCACCACAACCCTGATTGTTGGATTTTCTTTGTAGTTGTGTATGCTTGGAAGTGTCCCCCAACAGGTCCGTAATGTGCTTCATGCATGATATTATTTTTTTCATGTTCAAGTACACACCTCCTAAGGCGACCGTCCAAACCCATTTTGTACAAGAATCCATTTACGATGCTATATGGTGTAGCTTTCATGGCTAAAATTTGTTTCTTATTTGTACTCATAACTTATGGCGCTTGTCCATCTTCTAAAATTGAGCTATTTCCTCTAACTCTGCTCAGACTGCTTCTATTCAAAAAAGATGTGCATCCGGTAAGTCATCTTCAACTCCTGTCAGTTCCTCCCCTGTTTCGATTCAGGATAAGTGGTTAGGACTGACATTTACCTTACCTAGTCTCACAATGACTTCGAATTCAAATTCTTCGAATAGAAGTAGCCACCGACAGATTCTTCCATGGTGTAGTGTCTTATTGACAAGGTATTTTAGTGCTTGGTGGTCGGTATAGAAGACAAATGGGTTAGCTAGTAGGTAGTGTCGATATTTTTGTAGTGCAAAGACCATTCCTAATTCTTCTCTTTCTATCATCGAATAGTTTCATTCAGCTTTGTTTAGTTTTCTGCTATTGTAAACTATAGGATAATCCATTCCATCTTCTCATGGTTGAGTTAGGATTGCTCCTATTACTAGACCTGATGTGTCAATGTGGACATGGAATTTAGTCGACCAGTTTGGAAACCTTAGGATAGGTTCTTTGATTAGTTTTCTTTTTAGTTTTTCAAATGATATATGGCACTCTTCTATCCAGTAGAACTCTTTATCTTCCCTTAATAGTTCTTCTAGTGCATAGGTCATGTCTTAATAATGTCTTATGAATTTTCTATAATATCCTGTATGACCTAGTAACACACTGACTTGATTTGAGTTCACTGCTGGTTTCAAGTCGAGGATGATTCTTATTTTTGCGAAGTCGACTTTAATACCTTCTTTATAGATGATATGCCCTAATAGTATTCCTATAGGAGTTAAAAATATTCACTTCTTGATGTTTAGTGATATTTGGATCTGTCGACATCGTTCCAGCATACATCTTAGCCATTTACAATACTCCTTTACTGTAGAGTATATTATCCAATCATCAAAATATAGTGCCATTGTTTTGTAAATGTACTCCTGAAATTTTTTAACCACAATCCTTGAAAAGACTACAGGTGCATTTTTAAGTCCAAAAGGCATAACCCTGTAAGCAAATGAGCCAAATTCACATACAAATGTTGTCTTTATTTGATCTTCTTTAGCTATTGGCACTTGGTTATAACCTGAGAATCCATCTGTAAATGAGTAGCATTCATGTCCTGCAACCTCATTTAAGATTTCATCTGCATAAGGAGTTGGAAATGGGTCTGTTAGTGTCACTTTATTTAGCTCTCTGAAGTCGAAACAAATTCTTAGTTTGGTCAGATCATGTTTCTTAGGTTAAACAACCATTGGACTTGCCCATTCTGACTCGTCAATAGGGTAGATAATGGTTGCTGCAAGCATGTTATCAATCTCCTGTTTTACTATCTCTTTGTATTTATGAGCTAGTTTATATTGTCTTTTCTTCATAGGTCGAACATCAGGTTTAGTGTCAGTTTTCATTTCGCCCATTTAGTGGACTAAACCTTTGAGCTTTGTATAATATCTGGAAAATACATCATAGAACTCTTTTAGTAAGTTCACTATTTCTGTTGTATGTGCTTCACTCCAATATTATCCAATCTTTGCCATTTTTGGTCGGTCATAATTTGAGCTGTCAAACTCTCTAATTTTGACTTTAGCATCTAGCCATTATGGTGCCTCGGCTTCATTGATTGGTTGACTTCCTTCCTAAAGTTGTGAGAATGTGGTAGGAAAGTTGGTTGCAGTCATTCGGTCGGTATCCTCCTTGTCGATTGTTTTGACTTTGAGTACTATGCGAATAGGTTTGGTCATTTCGACATGATTTGATTTCCATCTAAAGCTTTTCCCTTCTGTATTTTCATTTTCTAACTATAGTCTTGTCAATTGTGGTATTGTCCTGGTTTGTATATTGTTATAGTCCATTATCTGTCGGTTATCTTTTAAGGGTTTTTTTTCGATCGGCTGTATAAATTCTTTAATCTGTTTTGATGTTTCAACCAAATTCTCATCTTGTGGTATAAAGTTGAAATCTTTGATAAAATTTTCTCTGAGTTCATGCCAGAGGAATGTTTAACCCCAAGCTTCTTCCATATTGTACCATTTGTTCGGTAAGTTGATGAGTGTTGATGGAAATAAGTGTGGCCATGTACGTTCATCTTTATATCCTAGTCTTCTCCATTCTTTTTCACATATATTTATATGGTTTTCTTGATCCTGTCCTTGGGTAAATATAGGTATCTAATCCTGGTTGGTTAACTTATTTCCTCCAAACATTTCTACAAAATAAGTCGAAGCTGTTGTCCATGTTTGCAATCTTGACTGATGGGTATCCCACCATCTAGCAGCTTGTCTTGTAAAAGTTTCTACTAAACTTTGTAGTCAGCCGTGTTCACCGATGTTCCTATATACTTGCTATACATGCATTACTAGTGATTCTCTTTATTTATAACTTGGTATTTTTGTGATATTTATATTTGTTGTTGTAATGTAGTATATTCCATAATTTTCTTTTCAAATATTTTTGGGATGCTAGACACCACAAAGCATTATTTGACTGGTTCCTTCTATACTTTTTGAATAGTCCAACATCCTCTTGCTTTTGTTTCATAGTTCTCAACCTCCCAATCATATAGTTTTGCATCTGAATTGTATCCTATTGAGTCTCGGTTTCTTAAGTAAAGTTCACAATATGTATTAGGTTCTGTATAATCTTCATTTTTTTGTATGTGATAGAGTTGTCAGATGTCGACTTCTTCATCGATAGGTTTAGTCCAAGGTTCTCCTTGGGATGGATGAATAGGTACAATGAATTTTTGACCATTCTCTTTTAATTTGATTCTTTCTTTGTCCAAGGATATCGAGGCTTTCATTTTTCTCCCCCATGGTCGACCTACTAACACTAGGAAGGAACTAGATCCTTCCTTAGGGTTAATAATCTCGAAGTCGACTTTAGTCGATATACTTTTATCGTTGTGTCGACATTTTTCCAGATTCCTATAGGTTCAATTAGGCCTTGGTCTGTCAGTTTCAGGTATATGTCTAATTCATATAATCGAGGTCTTCCTATCTATTCCCTTGTGTCTCAAGTCATAATATTTACCTGTGATCCGAAATCCAGTACAACTTGTCGAACATGACATCCTTCAATTTCCAAGTCGACAAGTGGGTCGGCATCACTTTTATCTTTTTGGTGTAAGTTGTAGATACTATTTGTTTGGTTTACAGTGCTTTTGTTGTCTTTTATTTTATACAGTAAGTCGATGAATTGTGATATTGTTTTATCTTTTTGTACAAACTGTATTAGCTCTTTTACCATGTCCTGTTGATTATCATCTTCTTCTTCCTCTCAAGGAAATTCTCTAAATATATTTGTTGCATCTTTATATATTTGTTTTTATTTAACTGGGTCAGGATAAACATTTTTTTCTTTTATCTTGCTTATGTGGGGGTTATCATTCCCAGTTTTCGCCGCTTGTCAGGTTACGATATGTAAATTCTTTGTATTAATAATATCATGTTTTTGCACACATGACAAGACATTAACATTCTTCTTTCTATTTATCTTTTCAAGCATAATAGGGCAATACTCTAATGAGTGATCCTCTACACCAAAATTAGTATAGAATTTTAGGTTAGTCCTATCCTTGTATGGACAGTCTGCATGTCGGTGTCCTTCCTTGTAACATGTGAAACATTGGATGGGTCGACGTGGTCAATTGTCTCAATTCCCAGAGAATCGACCTCGAAATCCCTATCCTCTACGTCGATTGTCATACCAGCGCTCATATCTTTGAACTTCATATCTTTGATTGTTCTAATCATTTGGCGCATTATTTTGCTCATTATTCTGTGTAACTACATTGGTCTGATAGGCTACATGATAATTATGTCAATTCTTGAGATTCAGATGGCAGTCGAAAGTGTTATGATTTTTAGTTTCACAGATTGCACACCATGATGCTTTGCCGTTCCTCATATTGAATGGGAAATATTTTGTTGAGTGGTCTCCATGCTCTTGGAAAATATTGCAAAAACATTTTTTCTGCACAAGTCAGACATCCTGTGGTCTGATGTCCCGTTGACAGTTGTCTTTTGAATGTCCGGCCATCGAGCACTTCGTGCACCAGATATCCTAACTTTTTAGGTTTAATTCTTTTAATGAATTCTCTACAATATCAAGTTGTTCTTCTAGTCTGTGATTAGTGGAGTATGCTGGTATGTCCTCATCCATTTCTACTAGGAGAGCTTTTGTAAGCGCATCTTCGTCAGTATTGAATGTATCCAGACTTATGTGTCGATGAATTTTCTATGATAAACCTGCAAGAAACCACTTGATTAATAATTGTTCGCCAATAACATAGTCGAATTGGCTAAGAAGGTCTTTCCATCGTTTATCGTAATTGCGAACTGTTTCTCATGTCTTCTACGATGTTGTCTTTAGCTTCTTTGCTACTAGATGTTTTGCATTTTGGACTTTTGAAAAATGATAGGAATTGCGCTTTGATTTTGGCTTTGGTTACTCAGGGGTTTCTTTTAGAAAAGGTCATATACCAATTTAATTCCTTTTTCCTCAAGGCACTAGTAAACTACGTCATCTGCCTGTCTTCATCCATAACTTGGTTACCCTCCCAAGTCGACTCATAGACGAACCAGTGTCATATGGGGTCCTCATCACCCTCATATAGAGGGATGTGTGTTGACCCATGACCCATGTCAGAGTCACTGTCACTATCTTCTTTAGGAGGTGGCAGTGGTGGAGGTGGTGGTGGGGGTAGTGGGGTCATTTGCTTATTCTTCTCTATGGAACTATCATCGATGGAACTCTCATTTTTGTCAGATGTTTTAGTTGTCATTTCTTCTTTTATCAGTAGCCGGTTATTGTCGACTTCTTATGTCGATGTCCAACTGCAATTATTCGTTCGCAGTTCTAAATGTTCTGTGTTCTCCAAAGTTGTATTTGGCATGGGGGTGGCTCCTTCATGTGTCGGGTGAAGTAAGTGGATACTTCGGTTACAGGGTACTGCTTGAAGTGTAACCTAATTTTCTTCTTCTGGTTAACTAATAATTAGATGTCTACCAGTGTATGTCTCGTTGTCTAGTCGAATCCATACACCAAAGTCACCAGCTCCTAGTCTGAGGTCCTCTTCGATACTGGCTTGTATCTAGGTACTCAAATTCATCAGAGGTAGAGGTTTTACCTCCTGGGGAACTTCTAATTGGAGATCTTCTTACTACTCTATCAACAATTCTTCTTCCATAGGGGATGGCTCTTCTTCCATGCCTTTTTCTTGTCGGTCATGACCCGACTCTGGCGGATCTCTTTCCTAGTCGGTCAACCTAGTACTCATTCCTCTCTGCAGTGCTAAGGCTCTTTCTCTTCTTTCTTCCCTTATTTGTAGCCTCTTCTCCCTCTCTATTTTCTGGAAGTTTGTCGTACCTTTGTATGACAGTGTCCTCTCGATTTCCTTTTTAGGCTGACTTCTCATTACTGGTGATTGGTATCTTCCTTAGTCGACTAGAATCCACTCCACTTTATCTCGACATACGACCAGCTACCCCCCCATATCCTACCTGACGCTTTAGAAAGCCCAGATATTTCTGTCTACCTGCTTAGGAAGTATTCCCACTCCCTTTCGGTAATGAATTTTTCCCACCTCTTTTGTTTTTTCACCTAGTTAGGGTTTAATGGCAGTCCATGAAGTGATGGATGAGGTTCGACAATGTGACCCACTCCTTTCTCGATCAGGAACTTAAACAAGAAGGTCAGTAAGGAACACAAAAATTGCTTGGTAAGGTTTGTTTAGAATTTTTTTTTATGGTTTCCACCAAAGTACTTTCTTCTACTGCTTTCTACTCACAAAATTCGTCAACAATCTTTTTGAACCACTCTGACAAGTTTGTTCTTCCCCCTCGAATCAGTTTTTCTAATAATTGTTGATCTTTAGTTCCTTCTGGCTTTTTCATCCAGGAGTTTCTTCAACAGCTGGGGCACTGATTCTACAAACTTCTCATGTGTATCCGTAAATAATCTTTCCTTTTCTTGTGCGATCATCAATCTATGTCTCCGTGCGTAATTCTACAAATAATTTGCTACTTTACACTCCCACCAGTCCTTAATCTCTTATTCTGATATCATCTGCTTGCATACATCTTAGACATGTACTACCGACAACGAAACCAATGTTGTAATCTCACAGATCACATAAGGTTACCAATAATACATACTAAAACATACATGCATAACAAAGACAAGGGATAAGAACAAGTATATAGAATAACATATTATATTAACATGAGAGGGTCCATACAATACAGAGAACTGAACCGAGTTCTCATATGGATTAGTAGCCTAATATATATGAATTACAAATACTTACAAATAACTACCTGTCAGTTCACTCAACCAACACAACCTTAGGTGGCTGACCTAATCTCTAACTAGTCAGATGTCATTCAAGTCGGCTTACCGACTTGCTCCTCCAACACTCCCTGACATAATCAACCTGAAACTAGGAAACTCCATCTGGATTTAATCCTTAGACTATGAAAATAAAGCCTTCAGGTGCAAAGATTTGTCAACAAACGGGCTACCTTCTTAATGCATGTCTTCAAAGGAAACCCCGACAACAACAAACAATGAATATATAGAGAGCCAAAATTTGACAACCACATGAAGAAAACACTTAAGATCACCAGATTAATGAAGACACACCCCCAGTAGAATAGGAATAGGAAAAGATATAAACTCCACCTCTGCACTAGGTGCACATGCCTCTTCATGAAGATGAACACATGAAAAGCATCCCTCGATAAGGGCATAAAAGACACCATGAATCCTCCTCTTCATACTCTGATAACAAAATCCTTCTTGATTCCATAGATGCATTGCAACTAGCCTTAGTGTCCCCAACTTCTCAGTGATGGATACAAGTCAAGAAAAAAAAAGGAAAAAAATAAAAGACATGAGATTTAGCCCATTTAGGGCTCTAATTATCTTTTTCGTAATTTTTGAGTCATTGCTTTTCTCTCAGCTACCCTTTGCTATGATCCTATAGTGGATCTGGCTTTAGTGTTTAGCTATTCCATTTCAGTCGAATGTTCTAAGACCTTCTACTTGCAGTTAACCACTCCTTTTCGCCTCACTTGGCCTTTTGGAAGGAAACGGAAAGTTGATTGTAACATTATTTTTCTTTTAAGGAAATATAAGGTTCTTCTCTAACTTACAAAAAAAAAAATTAAGTTTACGACTAAAATTACTTTTCAATTCTAATTTATGTTAGAAGTATAGATCTATTCTTTCTAGGTATGCAAAAAAAAATCATTTTTACTTACATTAAACCATTGTCCTTATACAAACTATCAGTACCCATTAATGTTGTCATCATATATACCTGGAATGTGTAGTGAAATCGCAATAGGTTTTACTTAAATATTTTTCCATTGTAACAAAACTGAAGTCTTAAAGTATCTAATAAAGATTTGTATAAGTAAAAGCATGAAAGTAGTATTGTAATAACTTGTATAGGAGATACTACGGCTAGATAATATATATCTCATCTTCTTTGTCAAACTAATGATCTAGAAAACAACATAAAAAATTGTGATCACAAACGTAATTCTTCTAACTATGGGTATCCTAGATATCTATTCATCTTATAGATTGACAAAGAAGAAATTCATGGATCGAAGATCTTTAATTATATGTTATGTTCATAAATCGTTACTATATATTATATTTATATTAACCTTGATCTATTATACAGGATCGCATCACCCTCCATGTGATCGAAACCCTTAAAGTTTACATTACGAAATAAGGGTTTGGGAATCATTTAAACTTCCATTAGGAGGTACCAATAATAAAAAAAATGGAAGAAAATCGACGGAACTGATTGATAAATTTATTGCTCATTCCAAAACATATATAGTCCTGATGCTTAATACAAGATTTGTTGATGATTATTAGGGCCAGTTCCTTATAAAAATTTCATCCATACTCCTTGAAGAGATGTACTTTGATTAAACAAGTTTAAAAGATGTACTTTGTTTAAAACTAGTTTTAGAGAAAAGTTCTAAGATGTTTTGATGGATAGACACTCCTTACCATCAATAACATAAGCCAATATCTTTGGATTGTTTCAGAGGAAATTCATGAGTTACTTTTGACGATGTCGACAAATTTCATTGAGTTACGTCAAAATGATAAGCGTGAAAACTTTCCTTTGATCCATCGATGACATATGCCAAGATCCTCTGATCATTTCAGTGGTAACTTGTGAGTTTCTTCCGATGGTGTCGACACTCTTTACCATCAGCAACATAAGCCAAGATCCTCTAGTCGTTTTGGTGGGAAATTGTGAGTTTCTTTCGATAGTGTCGATTACATAGCCCAAGTTACCCTGACTTGTTCGAGGAAGAAGATAAGAATACTTAACCAAAATCTTCAACTTCTCAAACCTTTGGAAAAGAATCTAAGTGTGCAGGATGTACTAAAACATCAGACAAGATGGAAAGAAATCAGAAATATGTCTGTGGGTTGAATTATACTAGGTCTTAAAGTTGTTAAAAAGAGGTTAAGTAAGACACGGCTCGGCAACCACACAGTGGTTTCTTCTTGAAATGGTGATCCTCTTCAATAAAGATTATAGCTATAAAATAGTCATATATCAGATCGGACTTAAAAGACTCTTTTGGGTATAAAAAGGATTCAATCCCATGATTATAGGAGTACGTGGAAAATTACAATAACTGTTTCATTTTACAATGTTTACTGATGATCCTTGACCTCCATTTTTATAGTAGATCTGACAATTAAATTTATCAATTGCTTAGGTCAATTTCCTTTCATATTTTTCATCATCGGCACCTCCTAAGGGAAGTTTAAAGGATTCTAAGACCATTATTTTGTAATGTAAACTTTAAGGGATTTGATCCGATGGTGGGTGATGCTATCTTGTATAATAGATCAAGGTTTATATAAAAAACCCTCAAATATGTCATTAGTGTAACTTAGGTTTTGTTGTCGATACGGGCATTTTTTCTCTTGAAAGATGATCGAAACAATCTAAGTAACATTTAAATTGAAGTAGCATTGGATATCATTGAAGATTTTTGAAGTGTATTACCCATATTGTCAGTATTGATATTTCTCTTGTAGATCTCAATCTTAGGCTCTATCAAGCATCGAGAGGGATCAAATCTATCGAGGTGCAAACCTCTTCTTAGGTATTGCACTCAGTGAACTATCAACTTTGGTCTATCCTATATATAGCCATTTATTTGATTCAAACCAAAAGACACATCTTTTTAGTCAACATATATCCATTTTTATCTTTATCTTTATTTAAAGGATTCAATTTTTTGAGCTATAATTTTTCTCTTTTAATATTAAACTCAAGAGATTTGATCTCTTTATTGATTTATAGATAAGAATTTAAGTTTTATTTTTTCTATTTTCATATTTTTTTTTTTATTTTATAAATGAAGACAATTTTTTAAATACCTTATATATTTAGTAATGTAAAGTTAATTTACATGTTTCTCTTGGTGCAATAACTCAATTATAGGAAAATAATATTATTAATTTAATTGTGGATTAATTAAATATAACATGATTATAGGAAATCAAACATGTACCACTACCCCCAATTTTATTTACCACCGCTAGCATCATAGTGCACCGCATTTGTCCTAGAATCTAAGGAGTAATAAAGGTTATAAGGGTTTTACATTTAAATGGATCATTAGACTTAAGGGTTATATATACTATCTTAGTTCCATTTTAAACCCAAATCTATCGAGCACAAAGAGGGATCCAATTTCTTGAGGTTTACATTTTTTTACCATTTGGATCCCTCTAGATACTCGATAGATCTACGTTTAAAATGGATCTATGCTAGCTTAATTTTTTATATGTTATTTAATTCGATATATAATTTATATTTTTCATTTTTTATATTTTAATAATTTTATTTATGTCAGCTATCTAACATTACTAACTTTACATTATGCCCCCATAGTCAGTTGGAGAGCACCTCAATTCTCTGGGTGCAATTATGGGTTAAAATGTTTATTATTTATATTATGGGTTATTATGATTTGGGTGATAAAAGTTAACTAGATTAGATATTGGGAGTTAGGTGTCAATGATTATAAAGGTTTTATGGAATAATGAATCATAAATGTTTTACGGTACATATGATGGTTGATTATGCATTATGTGTTAAATGTTATATGTAGGGTTAAGGATGAGTGTTAGATGTTATATAATTTAAGGACCCTGGATTCATGGTTAGAAGGATAATAGTTTTTATGGATTGGAGGTTATGTCATATATTAACATCTATAGGAATTTAATGCTATATCATACTTTAAGATGGTTTAGCTGTATGTGGCTATGGGAAATAAAGGTATTTGAACTAGGTGTTAGTGACTATAAAAGCACTTGTCAGAGATAGTGGTTATGGTGTAACAAACCCATAATTAATTAATTAGTATTATTAATTCTAGTGGAAATACTTTATTATTATTTTATTTTTTGGATACAAAAGTCAAGATTAAGACATTTTTTTATTAAAATAATTTTAGTTAATAAAAATGTTGGTAGGGGGACAACAATGGATAGAGATATTGAAGAGTGTTTGATGACCTACAATAGGAAAAGATAAGTGGCAGGTGGTACTGACTGAGAAGTCAAGATGCAGGTGGTATCATCCCCAAAAATTAGTTCTGCATTCCTAGTTGAGTGCTAAAGAGCAGGAGGAATATAAATTACCATGTCCTAACAAAAATACTATATAATAGTATGTCCATGAGAAGAAAGAGTCTAGCATTGGACAAGGATTAAACATCTGTGAAATGCAAGAGATGGCACTTTGATATTTTTTCTCTTGTGGTTCAATGAACAAGATCGGGGGCTCTGGAGCAAGTAACTTGGTTTCTCTAGGAGTTGGCTGGGATGAAAGAGATCTCCACTCTTGTTTTCCCAAAGTATTGGTGCCGGGTTTCTACTTTACACTTTAATGTTGTAGAATATATCTTCCTAGATATGTAGTAGTTAAACTCTAAATTGTTTTCAATTAACCTATTGCTGATATACTTGGATCTTGCGCCAATGAAGTAAAAATATTTTCTAATATGCACAAAAATTATTATAAGTGTCTGTATATCTCTTAAGATGCTTAGTCTTCCTCGATATCATATTACTTTGCATTTCAAAATTAATTTTAGGAGTAAAATTACTTTTCAATTCCAATTTATGATAGAAGCATAGATCTGTTCTTTCTAGGTATGCAAATAAAAATCCTTTTTACTTACATTTATCCATTGTCCTTATACAAACTATTAGTACCCATTAATGGTATCATCATATATACCTAGAATTTGTAGTGAAATCGTGATAGGTTTTACTGAAATGTTTTACCATTGTAACTAAACTGAAGTATTAAAGTATCTAATAAAGATTTGTATAAGAAGAAGCATGGAAGTAGTACGGTAATAACTTGTATAGGAGCTACTATGGCTAGATCATATAGGTCTCGTATTCTTTGTAAAGCTAATGATCTAGAAAATAACATAACAAACTGTGATCACAAAAACAAATCTTCTAACTATAGGGATCCTAGATATCTATTCACCCTATAGATTGACAAAGAACAAATTCATGGATCGAAGATCCTTAATTATGTATTATGTTCATAAATTGTTACTATATAGGACATATGAGGTTTTTCATATTAACCTTGATCTATTATATAGGATCACAAAACCCTTAAAGTTTACATTATGAAATAATGGCCCGAGAATCCTTTAAACTTTCCTTAGCAAGTACCAATAATAAAACAAATGGAATATAATCGATGAACTGATTAATAAATTTACTACTCATTCCAATACATATATAGTGTTGTTGCTTACTACGGGATTTATTGATGATTATCATGGCCAGTTTCTTTTGAAACTTTTGGCCATACTCCTTCAAGAGAACGGTACTTTGTTTAAACCAGTTTAAAATACATACTTTGCTTAAAACTAGTTTCGGCGAGAAGTCCCAAGATGTTTCGACAGCTCAGCACTCCTTACCATTGACAACATAAGCCAATATCTTTGAATTGTTTTAGAGGAAATTCATGAGTTACTTTCCATGGTGTCGACGGATTTCATTGAGTTACGTCAAAAGGATAAGTGCGAAAACTTTCCATTCATCCATCGACGATATATGCCAAAATCCTTCGATTGTTTTAGTGGGAACTTGTGAGTTCCTTCGGATGGTGTCGACTCTTTATCATCGGCAACTTAAGCCAAGATCCTCTAATCATTTCATCAGGAACTTGTGAGTTTCTTCTGATGGTGTTGATGACAATACCCAAGTTACTCTAATTTCTCGGAGGAAGAAGGTAAGTAACTTAACCAAAATTTTCAACTTCTCAAATTTTTGGAAAAGAAACTAAGTGTTTAGGATGCACTTAAACTTTAGAGGAGATGGAAAGAAAGCAAAACTCCACCTTTGGGTTGAATTATACTAGGTACTTAAAGTTGTTAAAAAGAGGTTAAGTAAGACACGACTCGACAACCACGATGTGTTTTCTTCTTGAAAATGTGATCCTCTTGAATAAAGATTACTGGTGTAAATTAGTCATATATAGATTGGAATTAAGAGATTATTTAGGTATTAAAAAGATTCGATCCCACGATTATAGGAGTATGTAGAAAATTACAACAATTGTTTCATTTTACAACAACTACTAATGATGCTTGACCTCCATTTTGATAATAGATATGATAGTTAAATTTATCAATCAGTCATGTCGATTGTCTTTTATATTTTTTATTATCAACACCTCCTAAGGGAATTTTGAAAGGATTCCGAGACCATTATTTCATAATGTAAAATTTAAGGGATTTGATCCCATGGCGGGTGATGTAATCTTGTATAATAGATCAAGGTTAATATAAAAAACCATTAGATATGCCGATATGGTTGTTTTATCTCTTGAAATATCATCGAAATAATCCAAGTCACATTTAAATTGAAGTAGCATCCGATATCATCGGATATTTTCGAGGTGTATCTCCCATATTTTCAATATTGATATTTCTCTTGCATCGTCCAACTTTGGTTTTTGTGCCAAGATTAACATGTATAAGAATAAACAAGTCATAATAAATTTGCAAGTGAAATTGCTTGTTGAAATAGAGAATAAGCTGCTTAGGTGCAACGTACAATAGAAGTAATTGGCATGCTAGATCAAGAAATGTATAGTATCCCATGCCATAGGCTAGGACATCCTAAGTTAAAGACACTCATCTTTTAAAATGGTTTAAATAAAGTACATCTCCTTAAGGAGTATGGATGAATGCTCCAGAAGGATCTAGCCATCATAATCATCATCAAATCCTATAGTAAGAAATATGGATATATATGTATTAGAATCAACAGTAAATTTATCAAAGAATGCTACTAATATAAGGATGAAAATAACAGATGTAAATTTTTTTTATCTACTATTTTTAGGTGTGTTACATATAGGTATAGGGGTTAGGAGTTATGAGTAATAAGGTTTAGTCACTAATAAGGTTTGAGGATTAGAATTATAGGTTTATGTGTTAAAGTAAATTTTATATGAATTATGATTGAAATTCTACATGAGTAAAGTGATTATATGGATTTAGACTTAGACGATATAAGTTTGGGTTACCAATAAGATGTTATTATTGTTATCCTATTAGTGTTTTAGGGCTTATATCCTATAAGCATTCAATTTGTATGAGAGATAATAGTTATATTAGAGGTTATTTATGAGATGCATTATTACAATTAGATAATATAAATTATATGGTTTATACTTGGTGAACTTGGTTTAAGGCTATTAATTATTACAATGGTTAGTGATTGTAGATTTAAACGGGTGGCTAGAAACATATGATAGATTTTATGGTTTTCACGAGTCATATGTGTTTATGTTTGTAGATTTTTAGGGTTATAGTCGCTACGAGTTAGAGTTTATAGGGGTTACGTATTAAGGATTATCAAGATTATGTGTGAATATTTTTATGTACTATGGGTTTTGTTAGATTTTATAAGTGTGTTGGGTTATACTGATATAGAGGAATCAATCAATGGAGTCTGGTGCATGGAGATTGTAATATCCCCATTTGGTCCCTTGTTGTATATATTGGATTGTCATGTGAATATTGTGCATATGGGATGTATGGTTCATAGAATGGATATCAAGACCAAGGCCCTTCTATTTTATGCCCAAGTTATAGATGAAAGTATTATTTATTTTATATTGATGTTGTAGTAAGTCATGTGCAATGTAACCGCATGTAAATGTTTGTAATATGAAATAAAATGTGCAAGGTTGGTTATGGAGACAACAACGAATCATATTGAGGATGTGAGTGTTATCCAATAGGGAGAGGTAAGAGGGCATGGAAAATTCAACCCTGTAACTACCATGTGTCATATTATGAACACAAAAAGGATTTCTTGTCACTCTTAATTCCTACTGTAAGAGTTAGATCATAATTGAATCTTGAGTTAGTGGGCATGGCCGTTTCATTTTGTATTAGGAATGCCATGCATGGGTTGAATCGATTAGTTGCGGTATATTTAAGCAAAGGCCCACATGTGATCGACCCTAAACACAAGAATGAAGCCACATGTGAAGGATAAATTAGAGGGGAGATCTAGGAGGAAGAGTATTTTAAATTTAGTTTTTCATGTGTTGCATACCCAACAACGATCATGTTGAAACCATGCATCCTTAGTAGAAGTTGAACAAGGAGACAATTGAGCTTGTTTGGACTAGAGAAACTAATGAACACATGAATATCTAGAGGCTTAGTAGTAAGAACCATCCATACTTTCCAAGGAGAGTGTTGAGGTAAGGGGAAATCGACGGACTATATAGCACATAAGGGGACCTTACTACGGATTTTATTAGAGGTTATGGGGTGTGCATGATATATGAACCTACTTATATTCCTATAGATGTATGACAGATCCCATTGGCTTAATATCCACCTTTATAATATCTATGTGCATTTGACAAACTGAATAAGTGGTTAACTTAGCATGAGTGAATATCTATAGGGATATGAAAGAGCCCAAGTGTACATCTCCTTAGTTGAAAACCCAATTCAATTGATGGTTGGTCTCTCCATTCATATAATATAGGTTTGACAAAGACCTACATTTGAGTGGAATGTTTCACTGATGTAGCTAGTCTTTTAGATAATTTCATTTGAAAAGTTAAGTGTTTTGTTGTTTATGAATTCCTATAATTTCTCTGTAATAGACGATTAAGTGTTTATGTTGAATTGAATGAAATATTAGGTTCAATTATGTTGTAGAGTGTATTGGATGTCTTAGAAAGGAGTTATATCTTTGCATGTGCATTATTGTTTTTATTCATGTGATGAATAGATAGTTGATGCATGGATTACAATTTTGTTTTGTTATGATTCCATTGATGAATGACCTCACTTGGGCATGGATTGCATTCATAGTTTCATTCCATTTTTTATGTGGTTATGTTAAATTCAAAATTTTGAAATGTGTCGTGGTTAGAGGCCAAGTTCACCATGGCCATGTTCTTGAATAAACTAGGGAAGAAACCTCCAAATCAAGAGAAATATGTAGAGTTTCCATGGCTAAAATTGCAGTGCAAAAACCATGAAAATTTGGCTAAGCTTTGAGCTAGCGATGGTCACTGATGTCTCGAAAATAACTTAGGAGGTTGTCGATGAAGGCTTCATCTGCTTGTGTAAACATAGAGAAGTTATTCATTTCTTATGTTAACACTGAGAAGCTAAAACTGAAGCACACAATCACAATTGGCATGGATGCAAGTGTGGAGTCAGAGATATTGAGGCCATATTAGATGAGTGTCACTGATCAATATCCGAGTTTTCATTTTATACAATGTTTTCACCATGAATTCTAAAAACTGAGATGGGGATGATATCCAAAAGAATACATGGCTCACAGATATTGGCATCAAAGATACAAAGGAGAGTGGAATTACTAGTTTCAAATTTCAACTCTTAACTAGGAAGTTGGTGGAAAAATCAGAATTGGAGGTATGATGGAGGGGTTAAGTTGGTGGTCCTGAATTCTAAATCCCGATGTCAAAAGCTTTGGGTTTGAGAATCCAGGGGTGTTTTGAGAGAACTCAACTTCACCGTGTTGACTTCCAATTCTTGACATTGTAATATCCCAAACTTTGACCTTGATTATATTGGGAATGAGTCCCACTACAAATGACTTACTTTGATTCTATATTTTATATTGGGTGTTTTCCACACTGCACATGAGTTATGTTGGTCATATAGATATACTGGAAATAAGCTCCCATGCACATGTGTTACCATTTTGCTATATGATTATATATGGGGAATAGTCCCTGTTGGACAAGGACTATTGTTGTTGTAGTGGGAATATATCAACGTTTTGAGAACTACGAATATAACCCCATGAAATACCCATAGCATTGGTTGAAAGCATTCTTTAACCATTAAAAATAATTAAAAAAATTACTTAGCCATCCAGATAAGAGAACTAAGGTATCACGATAACCAACCAACCATCGAAACCCATAAGAGCTACAATCATTTCCCACGCTCCAAGAATTGGAATGTAATTGCATAAACACAACATTAACATTTAAAAACAAATAACAATAGAGATAGCGATTTTCATGTGCGTATGTATTAAGAAAAACAAATAGAAGAATCTTCCAATCCAACAGTAATTATAAATAGTCCCATTGCTCTCAATGTAACTACCAATTGTTGATGTATTTGTAACTTTGGAATGTATTCACTTGTATATCTTATGTATTGTACCCCAATGTTTATTCCATGGAGTATCTATAATATAATTGAGTCATGTCATGCCCCGATGATCCAATCGGGAGATTTAATAATGTAAAAAAGTCATGTAAAGTCATAGAGTATAACCCTCCTTATTTATCAAGGGTTAACATCCCTACAGTTGTGGGGCCCTAGGGTTTTTAGACACTCCTAGAGAATTTGGCCACACGTCTATCAGACCTACTTCCTTTTCGGGGGTCTATCATGGAAGAATTTCTAAGACAAATATTAGTGTGAGACTGGATAGATCCCCAAGATAGTTCTCTAGACTTCATGAGTCTTAGATATTTTACATGGTTTATAATAACTCCAATGTGGACTTGAAATTAGTTTCCATTTCTATAGTCTATCAATAATTAAAAAATCTCATATTTGATCCAATTTTACCACACATGTTTTCCCATAAGGAGTTGCTAACTTTCAAAGAATTTTGAGATTATTTAGATTGCTATATTTCCAATCGTCCAATATTGAGTTGATTTACTATAAGAAAATAACAAGAAAAAAATGAATCAAAGTATATCAGAAAAGAAAAACTAACTGAAGAACGATGAAAACGAAAGTTTATTTATGTACAAAGTGTTTCTACAACCTAAATGAAGTAAGGTTGGAGTAAAAGGTCATTTACAGGAAGACTTTCTTCCTTTTCTTGTAAATATTTCACTTTTAAAGGTCGAGCTTCTTTAGCTCCTTTTGGAGCAAAGGCTCCAGCTTAGGGTGTGTTTCTATAATTTGTTGTTGAAAGGGATTTTGTCTAGAGTCACCAAAAACTTTCATTTTTTGCATTTATCTCAGTGGCTTTCCTCAGACATTAGAGGAAATTTCAATTTAAATTGGGCCTTCCAAAAATAATACAAATTCAATGTCATCATTTATTAGCCAATCAAAATGCTTTAAAATTCAGAAAGGGAGAACCTTTTAAAAAAAAATTTAATATAAATTTGGTGATAAGTATCATAAAAAAACAAATTTTTTGTTTGCATTTTTGACATATCTCTCTCTGTTTTTACTCAAATTTTGATCAGAAGAGCTCATTAGATGCGGAATTAAATTTTGCATCCAATGAGTACCCACTCAACATACTTTTGATGGGCCCTACTATCCCAAAAACAAGAAATACATGAAAAAATGTGATGATGATGTCATCATCACGTTTTGTTTAGGTATTTCTTGTTTTTGGGGTTGCAGGGCCCATCAAAAGTATGCCGAATGGGTACTCCTTGGATGCGGAATTTAATTTCTCATCAAATGAGCTCTCCTGATAGAAATTTGAGTAAAAACACACGGAGATATGTTGAAAATATGAACAAAAAGGTAGTTTTTTCTTTTCTTCCTCTAAAATTAATAAATATTATTTTATTATTTTGACTATTATTTTATGAATTTTCCTTAGGAGGCCGAATTTGAGTTGAAATTTCCTCGAATTCCATGAACTAGAGCTTCTGCAGTGTTATTTGTATATTTGAACTCTAGTATATAATATAGGTAATGTTTATTTCTTTTGGGAACAACAAGGACACAACATGCCCCTGATCCCTCTTGCATTTTAGAAACATCAAAATAAAAGATCCAAAATCTATCTTCTAAAACTACTTCGTTAGTATCATTCTGTACATTGGTAACTAAATTTACTATGTTATAATCAATATCAGAATCCCATGAAAATCGAAGGAGATTGAATTGTTTATATGATTCATAAATTATTTCCTCATCTTGGTAATTTCATGGTTCTAACTCTAAAAAATAGTTTCCTAAAACTAAAGATGAGAAATTCACATGTTCGTTCTTTCCTTCCAACTGAGTCAAATTCTGTTTCATATGCAGTTGTCTCAATATCTTAATCTGATTTTGACTGTTTTCGTATGGAAGCCACATGTGAGACCAATCAATTGCAAAATAACCATTAATTTTTTATCACTAGTCCCTTATCAATATTAATCCATAGGCCTCATCTATATTGACCACCATGGTATCTGTGAATTGACACACTCTATGATCTGTAGACAGTTTGATTAACACATATTTTGTCTCCCTTATAACCTTGACAACTGAACTATCTAGAGAAATGATCTCAGAGGGAGATGATGTCAGTTTTCCATTAATCTTCTTACAAATAGAAAGAGGCTTAACATTGGATGAGGCTCCAAAATCTACTAAACAATTTGAACATTATGGTTAAAAATTTCAAATGTTAACAGGAAAGGCAATTATGAGATTTCAATATACAACTAATTCTTGCTTCACTAATCTCAGTATCTGAACTGATGGATTTTGAAGTACTACTAGGTTTTCATTCAAAAGATTCCAATAGTTTCTTTATTTCCTGAGGAAGAATACATCATTAAAATAAAGAGATATTTTCTTTGGTTTTCTTGAGATCTTCCACAATATCATATCCCATGTTATACTCTTTATTTTTTTATGTTTTGTTTACCACAGTTTTCATAGGTTTATAAATTAGTGGACTAGTTTCTTTCATTCTCTACGAATTAACCTTATGTTGTATTTGATTAGTGCAAGTAATTTTATTCAAGGTTTCATTTATTTTCTTTGTTTTAGGAAACACTAAGCTTTGATCCACCACTGGTCCTTTACTACTAGTTGTAACATTAACAAATGATACTTACACTTCCTCATTCTACTCATCTTCGTTCAATCCTAATGTGGGTGCCCAATCCCATAGTACCATTGTCTTTTCTTTTGGCTCATTTGTTTGTTCTTCTTCTACTTCAGGCTCTATCAATTGAGCGTCTAATAATTGATTTATTACCAATGCAATTGACTTTATCCATTATGGGAAACTCTCTTTTGTTATAGCTGATTTTACCACTCCAGGTGAATCACACTTGTATGGCCTTCCCCTGTCCCTCTGCAGACTCCTTAGACCCCTTGGACCATTTTTTGTCCTTTCATTTTTCTTTGACCATCCCTAAAAACATGTGAAAATTAATACACGCAACTTTTAAACCCCTAATTGTGTATATACATGGGCTTGACCCCTAAAACCGCGTACATTGTGATGTGTGCATAATCCAAATCCTTTTTGGAGTTTTCCTTGACATGGATCCAAATCACTTGACTCCTGGCCTTCCCTATGCCTTGACATCGCTCGAATTCAACCTTTCATTACCCCTTTGAAAAGCTATATAAGGAGCTCTATGGTACATTGAAAGCATATGAGAGAATTGAGAGCAAAGAAACTATAGTCCATTGTTGTCGAAACTTATTCTTGAGTTTGCATCCCTTTGTCCCTTGGAGCAATTTTGTGTTCTTCCCAAGCTTGCCTTTTTCTTGTGATCTTGCTATCGAGAGATGGAGGATTGAGGTGGTGGAGGCCCAAGTGGGGGATTCAGTTTCTTCGATTTGCAGACATGCCGATAGAGGTTTTATCCATTGTAATCTCCGATTTTATATTAATAGAAATATCTTTTCTTTTCCAATAATGTATGTTTGAATGAATATTTTATCCATGGATGTTTTCAAATATTTATACATTGTTGATTATATATGCTAGAATAGATATAACACCAATATATATAATATGCTTGTATTGTTTACTTGTTGTTGAGGAAGTAATCTATCAATTCAAGATGAAGTTGGAAAGCTCAATGGGGATCTACTTCAACAGTCCGGAATAAGGTACGAGGTCTGATCCTTTAGTGTTAGATATTTAACTTTTATTGCATATTGGAAATTATTGATTTCTGAAGTCAAGCTGTCTGTTGTGGTACCCAAAGCCATAGGAATTTTTGTCCATAACAGAATTGGCAACTCCGCTGGGGAGTTCCTAGTAGATTTCCTTTGGGGGTTTTCTATCAGCATTCAATGACTTTGAATTTCTCTTTCTCTCTTGTTTATGTGTCGAGTCTGGGGGCATGTTTTCCTGGTAGTGTTAGATTGGTGTGAAGTTTGTCTCAGTTTGCCTGTTTGCCTTAATTTTTATGCACATTTCTTCCTGTACGAAATTTTTGAACTCACAGTCGCGTATATATGCGAGTTTCTCTACCATTTCCTCGTATACTTGCGGGTTTACTACGAACAGTCATGTATTCCTTTAGTTTTTCCTTTTAGGGAAGTTGAATGGTTGTTGGGTGAATTTTTATGATTGCTGAGTCTCCTTTGATACTACCAGACTCTGTATACACCTCTATTTTTTATCAGAGGCATTCTTTTAGGCTAAATTTCTTTTTTAAGAATGTTCTTGTCATTTTATTTTCGACTTTTTGTTTTGGGATTAGTGCATTAGACTTATTTTACCTTATCACTTTGCTTGAGTACTTCTTGAGTGTGCTTGCAGAGTCTGAGGATTGTAGAATCATTCTTTTGCTTTTTATATCTCATTTTATTTCAAAAAATCCAAAATATTTGCTTATCATCATGCATTGGATTTTGGATTTTGCATAGTACTTGCACTAGATTTGATTTGGACTATTAGTTAGGATTTCATATAGGAAAGATTGTATTTATCATTTGAAGAAAATTGTACATTTCACGTAGTAGCATGCCCTGTTTTCATAGACACAATGCATTTGCATTGATTATTAGCTGTGCATTTTACTTCATGTTGTGTCAAAACACGATTAGTTGCATGGCCATATCCCTCTTTTGAGTAATAAATCCAATTAAAATCAATGCTTAATTAAACTGAACTACACTATTTCATTTGATAGGGTTCACCAACAAGATTAGGTTTTAGGGTCTTGGAATAGTTCATTGTGAGTAAATTCTCCAAGACCACTAAACAACAACATGTATGTGTCTGTCCATGTGAGTGTGTGAAATTCCTTGGTATAACCAGTGTTTCTCAGGATCCTCCTCTCAAAAGGAAGTTAAGCACGAGGCAGTGTGAGTGGTTATTGATTAGGATGACCCCTAGTCATAAGTGAGTAGCACTGAATATATTTCCAGGATTGTATTCGTATCTGGGGGGCTCTTTCGAGAGTTTCAGGCTTTGCTACCCTACCCATATGGTCAATCCCACTTGTGAATGTCTTCCTGAGCATTGATTATATTGAGGTGACCGTAGTGGCCTTACCTAGGATATCAAGGGGGTACTTCACAGGGGTTATTCTACAGGTGTCCCGACCAGGTTGGGGTCGGACAACACAATTGCTTTAAGAATTGAAGATGAGGGCCACAATAATTGGTTATGTACCTCTGCTTGTTGTGTATGGGAGTCTCATGTTGGAATATATTAAACCCACTCACAACTTAGGATAAAATAATTAATCATTATTTGATTAATTATTCACCCACTAGCTTAATTAGTTGGCATCCACTTGCACCTTAAAGTCAATACATGCCATATATATCCTAGGAATGATTTATTTCCAACTCAGGGTTGATATTGAACACCTTTTGACCATCTAGATATAGTATACAGGACTTTACAACAGATTCTGCTTTATTCTTCTTTTTCTGCTTTTCCTGATTTTCTATGGATAAGATAAAAGCTAGTGAACTAGGAAACTGGGAGCTTTTGTTTCCAACCCATCCTCCATTATATTTTCTCCATTTTCTAGGATTAGCATGGTATTTTCATCTCCTTGACATATTACTCATGCTTTTTCCAACTCGTGAGGTCCTTGATAGATTTGGTAAGTGCTTTAGCCACATATGGGGGTTTGCTATATTTTGGTAAGTCATCCTTTTTGAGCTTTATGAGTTGTTTCCATACAATTAGATTTTCCTATGAGGGATGTACTATTTATTTACACTATTATTCATAATTATTCAATGGAAGGATAAACACCAATATTCATCTCTTTATTCATGTGATTCAGTCTCTTTTCTTCTCTCTATTTTTCTTGTGTATGCTTGTGAGAATTCTTAGTAGCAAGATCTATTTCCTGTGATTCTTTTTAGCATCATTGAACATATAATTGATCTATTATTTATACATGGTATCAAATCAGCAAGTTTTATCAAGTTCTATAGAGTTGAGGAGCACATCCAATCTCCTATCCCTCTCTAAAGAAGAGCTTGTCTAGCTTACAAGATTTTCTCCTAGTTTGTTTTGCAGGTTGCAGAGATTTTATTCTTGAGCAAATAAATTCATCAATATTCATTCTTAATCAGCTATAATTATTAATTCCTTCAAATACCATGAATGGAAATCCAAAATCTCCATTCTATTGCACAGTAGAGGATTATACAGAGTTACACTAGCTTTGGAAAATGAGCCCAATGCTATGATTGAGAAAGCTAAGTGGCATAATAGGTTGGATGAAGCCTATGGATTGCTTTGCCTCTCTATTTATCCTAATATAATATTTCTTCTAGATTTTTTTACCACTCCAAACCAAGTATGGAGTCAATTGAAGTCTCTCTTTGGATTTCAAGATGAGCTAAGAGTGCATCAATTGGAGATTGAGTTATTCTCATTGAGTCCAAGCAATTTTGAATCTCTTCAGGGTTTCTTCACCAAGTTCAAGTCACTTGTTCTAATTATCAATAAATGTGGGATTGAGAAAGCATATTATCAATTAATCCTTTCCATTCTTTCAAAATTCAGTCCCGATTACTCATTTTTTGTGTCTAACTTTCATGCAACTAGGCTTGTTGTTCCTACGTGGAAAATTCCTTCTTTAAATTCTTTTCTTGATTCACTAACAAAGGAGAAAGATAAATTGATAAATGTGGGTGTCCTTAATTCTTGAAAGGGCAAGGATAATTCTCTCTTGGTTCAAGGAAACAAGAAATTCAAATCAAAAGAGAATCAAATTGTGAAGAAGCCAATGTCAGAAATTGAAGATGAAGATTCATATGAAGATTTAATGAAGAAAGTTAAGAAGAAAGGGAGCACATCTAAGTGTTATTATTGCAGAAAGGGTTTTC
The DNA here is from genome assembly GCA_001517045.1 of Pseudotsuga menziesii. Taxonomy (NCBI): domain Eukaryota; kingdom Viridiplantae; phylum Streptophyta; class Pinopsida; order Pinales; family Pinaceae; genus Pseudotsuga; species Pseudotsuga menziesii. Next base: position 142,034 of record LPNX010058088.1, on the reverse strand, counting down.
ATTCATAGAAGAAGTGTTTCAATAATAATATGGAAATAATGTCTCGGCTTCTTGAGAAGCACAATATCGAAGTTCCAGATGAACTAGAGAAGCCTGTTGATTCCTCAGAACAATGTCATACTGCACAGTTCCAAGGTGATATAACTTATGCTTCGAGTGCCAGAGTTCTCTCCTTTTCTCATATCTGTGATATAGATTTAATCTCTAATATATTGGAATCATAAATATAGGAACATTTCTTTGATAATCCTCCTCTTAGTCTACTAGATTCATCTCCCAAAAATTGTGATTTTTCACTAGATATTGAATTACCTTTGAGCAGCTCTTCCTCACAAGATTTTATATTTGATTTAGAAGATTGTTTGTAGGATGATATGCATGTCATGACACATATAATACCACCATCCATACCATCTACCATACCTCTGAATAATCCAAAGACTATACAAATCCCAAGATCACTAGTTGATTCCTCATTGGTCTCTTATGCAGTGATATTTATCTTACATGGTTTGAAGTCTTTCCTATCTTTCACTAGCTGGTTATCCATGTCCTTAGTAATATATGGACTGATATTAAACATTTTTGGATCTATTCTAAATACTTATGGTTCAGATCTTATGCCCATCCATCATTCAGATTTTTACGCCTATCAGTTTTCCCTAGTTGTTCATAATTTTCCTAGTCTAGCCCTATATCCTCATGGAGCCACTGAAGCCTTTGTATTTGCTGTTACATATGCTAATGTTTTTGGTATACCAGAGTTTTATCAGCCTCATATCAGATCTATTCAGGTGCTACAGCAGATTGGAAGATTTACATGTGATTCACATCACAATTTTGCAACTATTCAGGGAATTGGGTGTGAAATAAATTGCCGTATTTTTTGTACTCTTTGGGAAGGAGTATGCACAGATCTCTTCTCCATTTCAGATTATGTTTTCAGATCATATTTTATAGTAGCAAGAAGCATTCAGATAATGCTCCTACTTTATCAGATGATGAGATACAAGGAGTCTCTCCTCTTCCTTCTTCCAGGTTATACACTCCAGCACATGATCATGGAGTTCATGATTTCTTCAACAAGTCTTCCATCCAGAAGCAGTTCACTCAAATGAATCAAGTGAATATAACGATATGATGAAGACACATTTCAAATTATATGTATTTTCCTATCTTGAGGGAGTATTTTCCCGATGTGGTTCTGCCTCTTTCCCCACTTTTCTGGACATAGTAATTGTTAAAGGGTGACCACAGCCTTGTTGCTGGGCCCTATATGCATCCATATTTTTTGTCATACCATCATAAATTCAGACTTATAGGGGGGTGTTGGAATATATTAAACCCACTCACAACTTAGGATAAAATAATTAATCATTATTTGATTAATTATTCACCCACTAGCTTAATTAGTTGGCATCCACTTGCACCTTAAAGTCAATACATGCCATCTATATCCTAGGAATGATTTATTTCCAATTTTTGGCTAATCTTCACCACCTATTGACCATATAGAATTAGTATATAGTACTTAACAACAAATTCTGCTTCAATCTTTTTTTTCTGCTTTTCTTGCTTTTCTATGGATAAGATAAAAGCTAGTCAACTAGGAAACTGGGAGATTTTGTTTCCAACGCATCCTCCATTAGTTTTTCCCCATTTTCTAGGATTTTCATGTTATTTCCATCTCCTTGATAACTCATGCATGCTTTTTCCAACTCGTGAGGTCCTTGATATATTTGGTAAGTGCTTTAGCCACCTATGGGGGTTTGCTATATTTTGGTAAGTCAACCTTTTTGAGATTTATGAGTTGTTACCATAGAATTTGATTTTCCTATGAGGGATGTACTATTTATGTACACTATTATTCATAATTATTCAATGGAAGGATAGACATCAATATTCATCTCTTCATTCATGTGATTCAGTCTCTTTTCTTCTCTCTATTTTTCCTGTGTATGCTTGTGAGAATTCTTAGTAGCAAGATCTATTTCCTGTGCTTCTTTTTAGCATCATTGCGCATAGAATTGATCTATTATTTCTACATCTCAAGCCTCTCCTAGGTGATACATACCTACTTCATTCGGGACCTCACTTATCCTACCCTTGATTGCTTGTATTTGGGTTTAGATTTTATTGGTGATTTCTCTATGCACGTTAGCATGCCTAGGGTTTGCGTAGATAGAGGGTCTTTTGTATTTTTTGATTCATTGTGGATTTGGGTGTGGATCCCCACCGTTCTTTTCATTTAGTAGGACTTTTGCCTTCTACATATCCTCCTCTTTTGGGAGTGAGAAATAGACAGTCCAGGCAGACTACTTCGCACATTGATTCACACACCATGGGAGACCATATAGAAGGTATTCCTGAACCACTCTCTCCCATTCATGTGGAATATGGTGAGTTTACTCCTAACTATGATCCTTCAGTCGACTTGACTGAGTTAGGTCCTGTGATTTCTGAGATAATAACCTTTCATGATAGACCTACTCACTCTAGTGTTGATTCCCCATTGACATATCGTCGGTATGGAATGTCAGAGGATGATGAGACTCATTTTGAACCCACAAGAACTACTTATGGTAGTTATGGTATGTCTAGTTTTTCCACACATGATTTGGAATTTCATTTCGAATCTGAGTTCGATCCTAACACTATGCCTGGGGGCACTCTCATTCCTTACCATGCGGAGAGGTTTGGGAGCACTAGTCACATTGCACCTTCCATCCCGGTGGTGGAAGCTACATCACATATTCTTCCTAGGTCTAGGATTAGTGATCCTATTAGGATACCAGATCCAAGATGAGTGACTATAGGGAATAGTACATACATAATTGCATAGATCCCTTCATCCTCTTTCCCTAGTTCTTCGAATGTTCACCCTCCACCTGATTCACGTGGTCCTTTAGGCCGAAACGTTGCTACGAGTTATGTACATACTACGGTTACTAGACCAGTTGTGCCTCACCTTCATGCACCACTCGTTGTTTTGGGAGGCCATGCTCATACTTCTAGAGGTCACATTCCTACTTCTGGAATGTATATTTCTACTTCCAGAGCATATGTTCCTACTTATGGAGTGTCTCATGGGACATCTCATGCGATAACTTATGGACCCTATTATGGGACATAGTATGGAAAAGGTTCTTCACCTTATGGGGGTAGGTATCAACAACCTTCTTACTCTCCAAATTACAGCTTTGTAGCTCTGAATAGTCAAGGTACACCACACTATGGTGCTTCCATGCCACCCCATATAGGTCAAATGGGAGGAGGGAACTATGGCTAAGGCCATGGTGGTTATGGTAATCAGACCTATGTGAATCAAAACTATTAGGGAGTGGTCCATCGACATAATCATCCTAGGCTCCCTTTCCTCGCAACGTTGAATCTTCCTGACTTGTCAAGATTGACGAACGATCCTGTAGCTCATGACCCGACTTGGCTGGTTGTCCCTACTAAGCTTCCCTCAGACATACCCAAGTTCGAGGGAAAACCGAGAGAGGATCCAAGTGAACATGTTACTACCTTTCACCTATGGTGCTCTTCGAATTCCTTACACCAAGACTCCATCTGTTTAAGGCTGTTTCAACGCACCCTTATAGGGCCTACCGCAAAATTGTATATAGAGTTACCTAAGGGGGCATTCGATTTGTTTGATGACCTAGCGATGATTTTTCTTAACCACTTCCAGTTACCAATGCATTATGACATTGGTACTAAACTCTTGTCAACATTTCGACACGATAAAGCCACACATATCTCAGATCATATCTAAGAGTGGCGTAGATGAAAGAGGTTAATTAAAGCCTTTCTACCCCCGAAATTCATCCTTGAATGGTTCCTTAAGTCGTTATTGCCAGATATAGTGAGGGATGTTTCTACATCCAGAGTGCAAAATGAGGAACAAGTGATTTTTAGGGTGCATGAACTGAATTTCATTTATGCTCAATCTGGTGTGTTATATGAGATCATTCCCAATGCTTCACGTTCTAGTTTCGACCCCAAAGTTAAACCTGGACCACATGCCGATGGAATTGTGGGTTGTGTGAGTGCTAAACCTGTGGATTCAGTTGCAAAACAAGTTAGTCAATTGTCAATCAACCAATCTGCTTTGGGACAAGCCATGGCTTTGTCTTAACCCACCCAAATGGTGAGTGTAGTTTTGGTGCAATCGTTAGACCGGAAGGGTAACCAGTAGCCCAGACCGATTAAAAAGAAGGATTCAAATAATCGTAAGGGTGGGAATAGGAATGAGAATGCTAATAATGACAAGAACACCCGTAATGTTGGGGGGGACAAGCAAGCTAAATGTAAGGTTAAATTCCCTTGCAAGTTGTGTAAGGACGATCACCTCACTTACTTGTGCACTCGTATCGATGAAGCCTCTAGATTCTTGGCACATGGCCCAGCTATGCTAAATAACCCTTTACCTCATAATAAAAATATGAAATCAATGACCCATGATCGGTCTGGTGGTGATCAAGATCCACCGGAGGGTAGTGGTCATGGTTGCATTACAATGGTACATGCTGTGAAAGTTGTGACCCATGCAAAGGACTATGGTTTGTCACAACCCAGCCCAGGAAAGGAACCTGATCCACCAGGGTCTCCTTTGCATATTGAGAAACCTGTGGATAAACCTGAAGCTACACCTCACATTCCTAAGGGATTCCTTAAGCATTCGGGGAAAAATCCTAATGCCCAAGCTGCCCATAGCTATTCTGTTGTCGAGGATTTGGGCCACACTCATTGTGCGATGTCTACACAGGAAGTGCTTCAGAGTTGTCCTTTGCAAAGGAAGGCTTTACTTTCTGCCCTTTGTGTGAATGATGAGGATTCTTCCTCCATAATTAAATTTGAAACCATAGAAGTTCAACTTCGCCTGCCTTACTATGTGTCTCTTTTGATTCACGTAGAATCTCTTGACATGACTTTCAAGCGCACTGGGATTGACGAAGGCACTACCACTTTTGTGATGTCTTTATCATGTTGGAAGAGTTTAGGTTTCCTTAAGTTTTCTAAATCAGCGACCATGTTAACTATGTTCGATGGAATATCATTTAGGCCGCATGGGATCCTTCCTTCCCTTAAGGTCCATTTGGGAGGGAAGACCGTTGCGATAGAGGTCGAGGTGGTTGATGCGCCCCTTGACTACAATCTATTGTTGGGTAGGAATTGGATGTACAATATGCAAGCCATAGCTTCTTCACTATTTCACATTGTATGATTTCCATTTAATGGGAAAATAGTCACAATTGATCAAACATCATTCAAGACTCCGTCAGTTACCGCAACTTCGGGAGCTTTGATCCCGATCGTTGAACACTCTCAACCGAGAACTGGGAGTGTGGGTGTAGGCATGTATCCATCCCTCATGGGAAGTTTTATTTTTTCTGCATCGATCCTTATGATAGGGTCTAGTTTTGGTGAGGCTTTGACATCTATGAGATCGATGTATTTTCGCACGAGTCATATGGAAGATCCTTGGATTCTTCATACACCAAGTACTCCGAGTGAGCCCATCATGACAGATGTGCCATTTCCTGCAACTATGATAGCTTATCAAGCTAATCTTGAGTGTGTTGTAGAGCCCAGTCCTTCCTTTTCATAGATGGAGGAGGACGACCCTTATGTACTGTCGGCATGGGAAATGCAGTCTTCTCATGTGCATGACTTCCTTGATAGTGTTTTCCCTTCAGATGAAGCGATTATTGTGGCCATGTCAGGAGTTGAGATACCATGGGAGGAACTCCATCATAGATCTTACTTTCTTCACAAGCTTGACCATTTGCAGCGTGAGGACTTTAGGATGGTTCTTAGTGAGAGAGTTGGTAGTCCTATGGTTCCATTAAGCTCTCCTGGTCCGATGGCTGATGGAAAAATGGAAAAAATATCTTTAATGATTCTTATCAATATCTCTCACGATCCTGGCAGGATAGAGAATGTCTACATTAGGGAAGAATGTTCCCATGTTGAAATTCAAGAATACACCAAGTTGTTCAAAGAATTCCGTGATATCTTTGATTGTTATTATGATGAAATGCCAGGTATCGACCCTCGTATTGTCGTACATGAGATTAAGACTTATCCCAGTGCTAAGCCTATTCGACAATGCTTGCATGCGGTGAATCCTAGGAAAGTACCCATGATGAAGGCAGCGATAGAGAAACTATTGAAATTCGGTTTTATCTATCCCGTTCCCTTGACGAAGTGGGTTTCAAAACCCGTTCTGCTTGATAAGAAGCAGGAAGCGATCTGCATATGTACTGATTTCCATGACTTGAATCATGTCTATCCTAAGGACAATTTCCCCACACCATTTATTGATCATATTTTGGATGAGTGTGCAGGTAGTGAGGTTTTTTCCTTTATGGATGGATTTTCCAGATATAGTCAGATACAAATTAAACCTGTGGACCAACATAAGACTGCATTTATTTGTCCTTGTGGAACTTTTGCATATCAAAAAATGCCTTTTGGCTTTAAGAACGCTGGAGCTACTTTTCAGTGGGCAATGACCTTGATCTTCCATGATCTCAAGTTGATTATCGAGGTATTTTTGGATGACCTTGCTGCTCATTCTCGTATGAGAATGCGTCATTCCTATCACTTGAGATTGGTATTCGAAAGTTGCCGCCATTATTTGGTTAGGTTAAATCCTCACAAGTGCATATTTTGTGTGAATTTAGGTCGCTTGTTAGGATTCATCGTTTCTAAAGAGGGTATAAGAATCGACCCTTTGAAGGTTGAGGAAATACCTCAGTTGTCTCCCCCAAAAAATATTCGTCATATTCAATGTATTCAAGGCATGGCAAACCTCTTACAGATATTTGTTGTCAATTTTTTGAATTTGACTAGAGGATTCATGCATCTTTTGAAGAAAGACACCAAATTTTGTTGGGATGGGAAAGCCCAAGAGTCCTTTGATGCACACAAGCAAGCCCTAGCATCAGCCCTAGTGATTAGTCCCCCAGACTATAGTTGTGATTTTCTACTTTATGTGGCCGCATCCATGGAGATGATTGGTATGGTTTTGGTTCAAGAGGATGAGGAGCTCCAAGAGCATGTCATATACTATCTAAGCCAGAACCTTATTGACGCAGAGATTTGTTATTCTCATGTTAAGTTTGCTTTAGCTACTGTACATGCGGTTCAATGGTTGAGACATTATATTCTCCTTCGCTAGACCTTGGTTGTAGCCCATGTCAGTCCATTTCAATTCGTCCTCACTCAAAGGATGATTGGGGGAAAATATAATAAATGGATTGTCATCCTACAAGAATTCTATCTCGAGTTTGTTTCGGCAAAGTTGAAGAAATCGTTAATTTTTGTAGAGCTTCTATTGGATTTCCCAAGCGAGGCCAAGGAGTTGGTTTGTGAAGATACGTTTATTGATGAAAACATTTTCTTAATATTAACTTTAGACCCATGGTATGGGGATATCATTATATATTTACAAACATTTAAGGCCCCTAATCACCTCTCACAGGATGAATGACGACGATTACGTCACATGTCTAAGAATTACCTCATAGTGGATAACACTTTGTACCACTGTGGGGTAGATTCCATTTTACGATGTTGTTTAACTCATGAAGAGGCTGAGGTAGTGCTAAATGATTGCCATAGAGGGGCATGTGGTGGTCATTTATTTGGGCTTTCTACAGCCCAAAAAATCTTAAGAGTGGGTTATTTCTGGCCGTCGATCTTTAAGGATTGTGTAGATGCGATCAAGAGGTGCTACCCTTGCCAGGTATTTGCACATAATATGTGCTCGAAACCTACCCCATTACATCCCATCATCATCACCGGTCCCTTCACCAAGTGGGGGCTTGATTTTATGGATTGCAACCCAGCTTCGGCTGGGGGCATCATCATATCATAGTGGCTGTTGATTACTTCATGAAATGGGCTAAGGCTATGTCTATAGTTAAATCCAACGGTGAGACAGCTGTACACTTCGTATTTAACCAAATTATTACTCGGTTCAGGATTTCGAGAGAGCTTGTCACTGACCACGGCTCGCACTTTCAGAATCATATGATGGAAGAATTGGCATCAAAGTTAGGGTACAAGCAAGAGCATTCCTCCTCTTACTACCCTCAAGTGAATGGATAGGTAGAAGCTATGAATAAATCACTCAAATCCATTCTCCAACGAACCATCGTACATAGCAAGAATAATTGGCACATCATGTTATATCCTACTTTTTGGGCGTATAGAACCGCTGTTAAGACTACCATGGGTTTTTCTCCATATCAACTTGTACATGGAGTGGAGTCGGTATTGCCGCTTGAATGGAAGATTCCTTCTTTGAATCTAGCCATAGAACTCTTACTAGACACTTCACCATTGGAGGAGCGTTTGGTCCACCTTGAGCAACTTGATGAGCAACATCGAAATGCCTTGGTGGCTCTAGAAGTAAATAAATGTCGCATAAAGGTCCAGTACGATAGTTCTGTCTGTCCAAGGAGGTTTAGTGAGGGAGACTTGGTAATTTTGTGGGATCAACCGAAAGAACCCTTGGGGGTAGGAAATTTTAACCCCATGTGGTGTGGTCCTTATGTCATCAAACGTGTGTTAGATAAGGGCACTTATGAGTTAGTGGATTATGAGGGAACAACCTTAGCGGAGCCTAGAAATGGGCTCTATCTTCAGAAGTACTATGCATGATTTTCAATCAAGGCTAGTTATTGTATATTATTGTATAGTTTTACATAGTTAGGTCTTTTTCTTATAGTGATCGGGTTTGTTATTAGTTTTCATTTATTTTGGCAAATGTCAATGGAATCTTCCTCCTATATAGGATTTGCGGATGGTGTGAGCCATCACACTCAACACTCAGCCTCTGCTACTTGGGTGATTTATACTGCTATGGGCCAGGTACTCTCTTCAGGAGACGTATGTTTGTGGCCATCTTCAAACAATGTTTCTGAATATAGTGCTGTTATTGAGCTTCTATGGGATTCCATTTCACATGGTTGTCTCTCTTGAGGTACGTTTTGATTCAGATTTAGTAGTGTCACAGCTTAATGGTTTGTACCATGTTAGATGTCTGACGTTATTAACAAGATTCTTACCTGTGAGATTATAACAATGGCAATTTGACAATATAACATACATACATATTCCAAGAATTAATAATCAAGTTGCTAACTCATATGCTAACTACGTGTTAGATTGCCATTTGTTTCATACACAATAAATTCATCACAAACACAAATTTTTACACATGTAAATAAATAAACCGATCACCATAAAATTTTTATGTAACATCCAAAATGTTGTAATACATAGTGTCATGATATAAAAATGGGTCTCTCGAGCCACCAAGATATGATACACGGTAATACAAAATGTATAACTCCCAGGTATCTAAGCCTATGGAGAAAGAGGGGAATTGTGATCATGGAAGGTCACTACGGCTCTAGCTAGCCGTTGGAATAATCACACCCATGCTCATGGTACAACCACCACCTAGCACTGCATAGCCTCAAGCAAGTCCTCGACTTGTGCAATGGGAACCCTATGTGCCAACCTCACAAAGTTGGTATGAATGCTCTTGAGCGTCTGCTGTACATCCACACCCGTGATGTCATCTCCTCTTCCCCTCTGTCTATGACGAGGGAATCTTTCAGGCCATCATGGTCCCACATCTGCATGCAAATGGTATATGTCACTATGTATTGTCACCCAAAAAATATATGTCTTTTGATTCCATATAATCAGAAAACACAAAAAAAATTAAATAACTCAAAAATTTAAAGAGAGGGTTGAGATTCGTTACCTATGTCACCATATGTCGATCCTGGTAGTAGCAGTATGTCGAGGTCCCCCTGAAAATCAATCCCTCCATAGGGGTAGTCATCGATGGAAACTATCTATCGTCGCCACCACGAAAAGAACTCAGCTGGATAGGAGTTGGACACCCTACCTCCCCCCAGTCTGTGCATTGCATCTGCCCAATGCCATTGGGTTGGATCTCAAACCCCGTGAAAAGGAACGTCCACTCTAGGTTTCAATCCTGGAACACACTCGAAGAAAAACATGCTTCGTATGTTGCTGAACCCAAAGTTCTGCACTCTGCCCATCTTACACTCACTGCGATGATGTTTCATGTTGCTCAGTAGTGCAGTGCTCCATTCATAAACCATGGGTCTCATGCACTCCACTGCATAGAACATCAGAGACCGCGAGGCCTGGTGGAGTGAAGACAAGCTTGCTATCTTGCCTAATGTTAGTAGGATGGCCTTTAGGCCCAACACTTGTATAGAGTTGGTTGGTACCTGACTCCCCACCTTCTCCATGTCTAGATAGCAGTACACTACAATGTACTCATCTATAGTCAGACCACCTTCGGTCCCACCGTGAGAATGGAGGTTCACTACTTCCCCTCGTCGAGAAAGTCCAGTAATAAAGTTTATGTCCTCCACCTCTATGGTGAGGGACATCCCATCTATCTGGAAGGACTCAGAGTCTGGATCCCAGTAATCCACCAGCATCTTCAATTGTCTTTGTTTGGCCCTTAAGCCACCAAGACACAAAAATTTGCAGATCCCACATGCACGTAGCGCTTGTTGATCCATTATATCAGCCCTTAGTACCTCCTCTACATCACCATGTTTACGCTCTATCCATTCTAGGACAATCCTGCACAAAAAATTACAAGTTTTCCCATTAGAATACTCAAAAAATCTCATGCGCAGCCGCATACGCGACTGTTTTCAAAACAGCCATGTATGTACGTGACTGTGAAGACATTTTCTGCATATATCCATCCCTATACATAGAAAAACCCTTGATTTCCACGTGGGCTATAGCACCCTTTTTAAATTGGCCTAGAAACCTCAAATGACCATGGAATTTGATAAAAATTGCATCAAAATGGAAGAGAAGAGCATGGGTAAGTACCTAGAAGAAACGGTAGTGGATTCCCCTAGCTGGATCTCCTGGAATTTGCTGTTGAAAATATGAGCTCAATTGGGTAGAAATTTCAAATGTTTTATAATGTTTTGAATTTTTAACTATTTATAGAAATTTTTCAAATTTTTTCAAATTTTTACCCCCTTTCCTATAGTTTGGACCATTTCTAATCATTTTGGATCGTTTTTGACCTAGTTCATGATGTTGGAGACCTTTTTGAGTGCCATTTCAGCCATTGGATTGATCCATTCATGTCGATCTCAGGTATCATGTCTAAACTAGGATACAGGTTAGGTTTCATCACCGTTTACATTTTGCATGACCTTATGACCGTTTCATCATAGCCTTAGGTACGAACCAACTCTATTATGTCACAGAACCTTCTTGTTGTTTTAGAAGTGGCATGGTATGAGTGGTAGAGCTTGACCTTACATGGGTACCCTAGTTAGCTTCTTATCTGCATTTGGTGTCCATGCTGATGTTTTGTCCTTTAGGGGGTGGGAGTCCGTTGTATAGTACTGCCATGACATTTCGCAAGAGCCTCAAAATCCTCTTGATCTTTTGCTAGTCTATTTCCCTCAAGACTCCTGTATGTCAAGTTGTAATTGCATTATCATGAGCTTTTCCTACCTTATTGAGCTTTATGCTGGCTTCCTTGACATTGCGTTTCAGACATATAGCTCGAGCTTATCTCATGCCTAGCCATGTAGAGCCATTTTATATATCCTTTGCAGCTTGATTCCCTTTTTACCGGGAGGGTATTTTCCCTCGAGTGTATATATCCTACACATGTGTCCTTGCATTGAGCATAGGTATGTTCCAGTGCTTATAACTAGTTTGTTTTCCCATATGACACTCATATCCTCCTATTCTGTAACTATAAAGTAGTGTTATTCTTTTTCAAGATTTTTAAATATTTGGAAAAGTCCAAAAAAAAAATCAAAAACCCAAAAAGCCGGACAAGGAAATATGTTATCTTTGGCAGCTGTCGAGTCATGTTGCCTTCGAATAGAGAACTGTATATCACATCCATTGGCGGGGTTTATAGTTTCACTTTAGGAGCTGTACTCGTTTATCTGATTTTATCTCCACTAACTGGTTATGCTTCCACTCCCATGGAGCCTCTGTTGATGCATCCTGTGTGACAGAAATGTCCCAATTTGTATATCAAGTCTATGCTACCTTTATTCAGTCACCGTTTGCTGTTATGCTCTTGTTTGAAGGAAGTTGAAACCTGAGTTGGCCATTCCTTAGTTATCTGGACTTTATATGTCGGCCATTCTCAGTACAGTTACTGGTTCATGCACCTTATGATTGATTCCTTCCACATTATACAACTTTGCTGAGTACCTCATGTTGGATGATGGGGGATGCCTTAATGCCCTCCTTCTAGCGGATTTCATCCCATAAACTTCAGATCATTTATTCTAGGATTGGAATCTAGAGTCATTTTGAGTTCCTTGAGACTTGCATTCATCAGTGGTAGGTTATCTCGCCATCGACAGTCTTTGGGAATACATCAATGTCCCCTGATTGATGGATCCGCTCAAGTGTTTGACCTCAACACATTTATTCACACTTGGTAGTTTTCACTCTAGTACCTTGATTCCCATTTTCATCGTCGGTGAGTGATCCCGCATCTGTTAACGGTATACATCAATGACCGGTAATCAGACGATGGAATACTATGTTCGACCGCCGCACCTCTATTCACATAGAAGGACATGTACTCATAGCGGTTTGTGTAGAAGACCTTCTATATTGGGGGCATCTCTTATATGCTACCTCCTTCATCGTTCTAGTGTTCATGAGATTTCAGCTCTCGTGACTTGATTCCAGTATATGTAAGACATTTCCATCCATTGTGGAGATCTTGATCCATTATATATCTTCAGCCATTATGGAGATGATGGTCCTTTGTATATCTCCATCATGGAGATTCTGATCTATGTATATTGTATGTGTTGATGACCACTTACGTGATATCTTGTATCATGCCTATTCATGGTCCTTTGTATATCTTCATCATGGAGATTCTGATCTATGTATATTGTACATGGTGATGACCACTTACGTGATAACTTGTATCTTTCCTATTCATTGCCATTGTACTCTTATGTATCTGGGACTACTATATGTATTTGCAGTTATGTGCAGAGTTGTATCATTGTACTATGATGATTGGGTGGTTGGTATTCCATTTGGGATCCTTCATCACTCCACTTCTGGGATGGAATTATAAAGTATTTCAGCCATCGTATGACCCCTCTAACCTCACACATTAGAGGGCATTTGTTATAGCTGATTTTACCACTCCAGGTAAATCACACTTGTATGGCCTTCCCCTATCCCTCTACAGACTCCTTAGACCCCTTGGACCATTTTTTGTCCTTTGATGTTTCCTTCACCATCCCTAAAAACATGTGAAAATTAATACACGTGACTTTTAAACCAATAATCATGTATATACGTGAGTTTGACACCTAAAACTGCGTACATCTGGATGTGTGCATAATCTAAATCCTTTTGGAGTTTTCCTTGACATGAATCTGACTCACTTGACTCTTGGCCTTCTCTATGCCTTGGTATCACTCGGATTCCACCTTTCATTGCCCCTTTGAAAAGCTATATAAGGAACTCTATGTTACATTGAAGGCATATGAGAGAATTGAGAGCAAAGAAACTATAGTCCATTGTTGCCAAAACTTGTGCTTGAGTCTACATCCCTTTGTCCCTTGGAACACTTTTTTGTTCTTCCCAAGCTTGCCTTTGGCTTGTGAGCTTGCTATTGAGAGATGGAGGATTGAGGTGGTGGAGGCCCAAGTGGGGGATTCAGTTTCTCCGATTCGCAAACGTGCCAATAGAGGTTGTATCCATTGTAATCTCTGATTTTATATTAATAGAAATATCTTTTCCTGTCGAATAATGTATGTTTGAATGAATATTTTATCCACGGATGTTTTCAAATGTTTATACATTGTTGTTTATATATGCTAGAATAGATATAACACCAATATATATAGTATGCTTGTATTGTTTACTTGTTGTTGAGGAAGTAATCTATCAATTCAAGCTGAAGTTGGAAAGCTCAATGCGGATCTACTTCAACCACCTGGAATAAGGTACGATTTTTTATCCTTTAGTGTTAGATATTTAATTTCTATTGCATATTGGAAGGACTGATTTCTAGATTGAAGATGTTTGTTGTGGTACCCCAAGCCATAGGAATTTCTCTCTGTAACATCTTTAGAATGGTGTTCTTGATGAAATGTACATGAATGGTCCATACCAACTTCATTAAAATTCAAAATAGCAAAATTAAGTAGAGGTGGTTACGGTTGTACACTTTCTTCTCTTTCATTGTAATAGGTATTGAATGGATTTATTGATGAACTAGCTCCCTTCTCCTTCTTTGTATCTACTATCTTGTTTGATAATTTATGCACCATTTTCACCACATTTTCTAGCTCATCGGTGAATGTTCTTCTTTTGTCCTAGTTAACAACAAAGGTTTTTTACTGGATGTTGTTTTCACTTCTGAATCTGAAATATGTATTGCAATACTATCAATATCAGCATCAACCGATTTGGATTCTTCATAATTTTATACTAGTATGGGCTTAACTTCCATTTTCAAAAAATTTATATTAGTGAGTATAGTGTTGTAGTATAATAGTATACCAAATACTCTTCATATGGTTTTGTTGCAGCACTAAAACTATTTAAAAGAGTTGCAAACCTTTGATTGAAATTTTGAAATTTTTCTTTCCTTTCCATTGTCATAGACAATAACTTTTTCATAAGGGTAGATATATATTTTTCGTTGTCAAATTTACTTCTAAACATTATCCCAAATGTATCCTAGTTTTCTATTGAGTTAACGTGGAGACTGAAATACCATGAAGACGCTCTAGGATGGAAACTATATGGGAATATTCTGCAAACAACATCTTCATGCTCAATGTTGAGAAGGCTTAGTGTGAGGTACAAAATTTTCACATGATCTTCAGTAGAGATACCCTTTCTAGGATCAAATTTTTGTAGCACTCGTTATGGGTACTTAGGTAAATTGTGTAATGGGGCACCCAAGTTGAGTGACATATTGGCCTTTCTTGGGGGTTAATTAATAGTTGCAGCCATAATTGGAGGTGTATATTGCAGTGGAGAATGTAGAAATGCTTGAGATATAGGGGATTCCGGTCCTAATTGATTAAGAGATTGAGTGATTTCTTGGATAGATAAATCCACCAAATCTTCCAAAATTTACACAACTAATGAATCTTTAGTACATGAGACCGCTTTCTTGGTAGGTTGCCTCGTGTGTAACACAGGAATTACTTTTAACTCTCCAAGTTTCCTAATGTAAGATCTTCTATGCCTATGAATATGATGAATTTCCTCAAATGGGACATCGTAAAAACCTTCTGAGTGTTCTTCTTCCAAACATACAATTTATTTTTCTTCAGATTCAAGAATAAAATCTTCAGGGAAAGTAATTTCAAATGTCATCCAATGGAATTTTTTCTTATAAATAGATTTCCTCTACGAGACATGTACCGGATACCCTCCTTCTAGCGCCAAATTTGTTGATGCTTCGAAAAATTCTGAGGTACCTACAGTAGGGATTCTTCTTGATAAAAAATCCTGATTATATCCTCCATTTTTTTGTGTGGATAATACATCCTGTTAATGATCTGACTACTATATATTAAGTTGTTTAAATATTTACCGGTTACGTCCCAGACTACACTTTATGTTGTTTTCTCTTTAAAGATGACATTTAAGTTCCCAAACGCTTATAATTGATAAGAATAAACCTCAAAAGTGATGAATGGGTTCTTATCTCTTGTCTTATCATTCCTTCCTTATCAATTATTCTTCGAAATGTAAGACTAAGCTAGTCTATCCTATTATAATTTATCCTCTCCCCGCACGGGGAAAATTTAAAGTTAGAGAAACATATTGGAACTATTCATATTAATATCATAGATAGTTGTTTCAATTTCATATGCATATTTATAGCATAAATAATATCAAATGTATCTCTGAATTAATAAAATATTGATTGCTCATTTCATACACAAACATTTATATGGAAAGAAAAATCATACATCACCAAAAAAGTCATTCAAAATAGTTAGAACGATTTCACAGTTGCATGGAAACCAGAAGAACTAATTCCACATTGTGACTTTTAAACATTCCAAGAAACTTCCTGTCCAACCTTTCCCAGCAAAAGCAAGTCATTCTTTATTTGCATAAAATTAGTTCTCTTACAAATAGTCTAGCCCGTGTTTGTGCTAGCGAAAAATTCCTTCTATTGTACTTTCTACCGCTATTTATTACAATATGAATTTTTCATTTTGTGATCTTTGACCTTCCCTAACCATAGAAATTCCCACAATTTGTCTTTTAGTGCTTTACATGGGAAAATAAAGATGGTTCCATAAGAGACAAAATTTGGGTGGTCCCTTCAATGCTGGAGACAAATATTTCAGGCGTGCTAGTCACCTCTGATAGTGTCTGTGGATTTATTTGAGTCATGCCCAAATATTCTTTTCTTTCAATAGGAAAACATTTTAGTAGAAAATACTAAGTATTCTGCAACCAAAATCCTTCGATCATTTCAATGGGGTTTCCTGAGTGCTTCTAATGGTATAAGCGGTGATTTCTGAGTTTATTCTAACCGTGTCAATGGAAACAATTTAGTATTTTTCAACTGTGTCAGTGAGAACATGATGAAATCTCCCAATTGGTTTTGTCTCTTATTTTTTTATCAACCATGACCATATCAACAAAATTCCTAAATCTCCCTGAAAACTGGGCAGCAATTAATCGTTATAGACATTCGATATCCTTATCCCAATTTCTATGATCCGAGGACATGCAACTATTTCAATAAGTTTCAAGGTTTACACTTCAGAGAAAAATTACAAGCCTTCACCACCCAATTTTGCATGAGACTCTTAGTCGACCTGAAACTTTGCATCCGGTAAGACTCCCATGCACCTCTGACCGCATTGGTAGAAACTAATGAGTTTCTTTCGATTCGATTTGTCGTTGATTTCTTCTGTTGGAAAATTTTCTTTAAATGTGACCGTATCAGCCAAAAACATTGATTTTCTCTTAAAATCTCAACAAATTTTAATATTGATACAACTTGCTGATCTCTCCAATCATTTCGGAGGTGACTCATGAGTTGCTCCCGAGAGTGTTGACGCATTTCGCTAAGCTATATCGAAACATATTTTTGCCAAAAAATTACTTTATCCAAGCCAACTGTGTTAGAGAGACTGGATGAGTTCCTTTGATATGTCAGAAGAACTAGTCAAGTTCCTCTGATGTGTCAGAGAAAAAAAGTGAGTTTGTCTTAGTCAAAATTTATTTGTTCAACTTTTGAGATAAAAACTAAGTGTTTAGGATGGACTCTCTGGAGATGGAAAACTAGTCTAAGTAAGCTTTCAATAAAACATAACGAGGGGCTCTAAAATGTAAAAATTTTCAGGAAGTAGTTGCAGCAGCAACTAAAATCTTATTCACTACTCGATGCCATGCTTTGCAGAATGCATAGCCTTCCCAAATACTCAGACTTCATGACTTAATGGGATCCTATATCTTATCACATCATTGCCACTAGACAATAATTTAACTGGGCCCAAATACTATCAGTTGTTTTGAGGGTTTTTATTTCGCAAGCAAATAATACCAAATCACCAGAAATACCCATGCTTTATCTTTCTTCTTATGTGGTAGCTATAACCTACTCCTCCTTTTCCTTCCCTGCCATGAATTGGAAGTGGACCAAGAAAAATCCACCTGTTCACATCTATTGTTCAACCTTATGGGGGGGACAATTATATTCCTCTGATTTATGAGTCTTCTTGGAAAAATATTCGCCAAATTTTTACAATATTTTATAACTCAGTTAAATATTCACTAGTTTTACAATTTTTTTAATGAAATGAAATATTTGCCAAGATTTTACAATATCCAATAACTTAGTGAAATAATCTCCAAGATTTTTCAACAGTATATAATAAAATCAAAGATTCTCCAAATTTTTTATATATACATACTATATTATTGATAACATCTCCTTCAAATGTTTATATATATCAAAGAGATTCACGCATTTTTTAAGCATATAAATCTAGGTGGGTTATTAAAACCATCCCTGTAAGACATCCTAATGGAGGGACCTTCTTGTCCAATGAATGCTTGATTTTTTTTTAATGAAACAATGCAAAAAGGGAAGAACAATTCCCCTTTTAGGTAAGGAGGAAAGGGAGCTCTAGAAATGATTGGAAAATGGGAAAATGATGAGAAAGATGAGTGTTCAAGCACCATTTTTTCTTCCTAACTTTTCTTTCATATATTCTTACAAATAACATTACCATGTATTTATTTTATAGTCTAATATGTGGCCAAGAAAAGACAATATCATAATGTGAACCCTGTGTGTGAGAGGAAAAAATCAAATTCAAATGAGTAAGAGGAGTTTTCATGAGCCATCAATGTGTTATTAGTGTGTGATATCTCGTTGTTTGTGTAAGAAACATGGGTATTGAAGGAAATTCCACATGACAATGCCAACATTGTTATAGAGGACCGCACTGCAACATAGTAACAATACTTTAACTAGTGTTGTTTTGATTTTTTGCTATTTTGAGGTTGTATTGAACTCATGCTACTATTTAGACCTTCTAAAGGTTCCTTATGCTATGTGCATGTTGTATGTTGATGATACCTTACCATCTGAATGGAGAAATTTTTGCAAGTGTGTGAGTTTTTAATGATAGCAGAGGCCCCCTAATGTATTAGGTTTAGAGGGTACTATAAAGATGATAATGCATCATTATTTATTGTTTTCTTTTGTAAGTTATTGAAACTGTGTGGACAAGGGTGACCATCCCAAAGGAAAATGTTCTCCATTTTTTTTGTTTTTATACAAATGAAATGGGAATCTCCATGCTCATGAAAAGATTCTAGAATGGATACAAATGAAGAGATGAACATGTCTCTCATAAATTGTTGATGGCATGGAGGAGGGTTTCCTCAAACCATTCAAGAGTACATCAACCTCGAATGGTCGTAACTTGTGTTGAGGAAGAAGAACTATTTTGAATGTAAAATTTCCCTTAGAAGTGGGAATTTGGAATGAGAGTGGATCCAACAAGGATGAAAAGTACCATATTTGTTGCAAATAATCATTTTCAAACATGAAAACTGCTACCTTCATAACATATGACTCCCCCTAATGCAAATAAATGATTTCTTGTCAAGCATAGGGGAGACTACTAAGGTAAAGAGAACTAATGACTCTCCTTACTTAGTATGAGGAAAGCACCTATAGTGATTGAAAGGAATCCCAAGGTACCACTTCTACTTATTCAACTCTTGGAATATGACGATTTTTCCTCGATGAGAGATAAATATCCATTACAAGCCATGATCCTTATTTGAATAATCGATATCATACTATAACTAAGTGGGACTGACTGGCATGACAAAATACTAGATGATAAGCATTGGATCATACCTCCTTTGATCGATGATATACTAGGGGGTTCTATCCATTAGAATTTACCGTTGGTGGTGAAAGGATAATCCCATTGTAACCACACAGCCAATCTTTTGGAGGAAATGTGGCTTCTTTTATACCAGAGAGGTATCTCTCAATTGATAAACATAAATGGAAAATATTTTGAAGAAATAAAATTTAATAGTAACAATGGTTGAAATTGGTTGTCATTAGGAATGGGGTCAAGTATTAAAAGCAATTAATGATGCTTCGTTTCAATGGAGTTCTTAATAGAGGAAGGATAATTACTCTTTTACAATCAAACTGTTGGCTGTCTTATGATAACAAAGAATAAGAAACAATCCATTAATATGGGCATCTTAATATGAATCCAATATTAAATTTAGTGGAGAAAGTTTGTAAATGCTTGAAATTAAATGATCATGTCATAATATTATTAATTCTAACCCAATATACACTTATTCAATCATGAAAAGATAACATAATGGAAAGGTAAACATGAAACAAATTGACATGAAGGAAAGAAAGTACAGACTCTAAAATAAGTAACCAGAGAATTTCTGCTAGAAAACTTGGCTCGGAAATGTTTATTAATATTTTATCTCTCTTACAAAAATCAATTCTTTCTCACAAGTTCCAACCCTCAATACTTTGAATTTTTTTTTCTTAAATACATCAAAATGCTCCTTGAGTTGATAGCTACCTATATGCTACAAATAGGAAATAGTAGCTACCTTATTACACTTTCTAGTTGACTCCTAATGAACTAACTACTTAAAATATATAAGATTATTCAAAATAAACTTGTCTTCAAAATTCCTTGAGTTTATAAATAAATTCTTCACTGATGTAGTTTGTACTTTGCTCTTCCAAACTTCTCAATTTTCTTCCACTGGTCAATAGATGGAATCTCTATATTTACCATTTATTTTGATAATTCTCTCAATTCCACATGATCTACATGAGAAATGGATGGCAGTTGGGAACAAACTATTATGAAAGTATTAGTTATCTCAAAATCCACTACTAATTTGTCAACTACAGTTTTGGCTGGTAGATATTGGTTCATATCTTCAAATTTCTTGTGATCAAATCTACATTTGACCAACAAAGTCTAATATTCTACCTGAGAAAAAATTTTAGTATCTTCTTCCCAAAATGAAGGAGAATATTTTTGAAAAAGGGACACCAATGAGCTTTCGAAAATCTTCACCTGGTGTTGCATTATGTCAATTTTTGCTTGCAATATTTCTATGTGTCGATACTTTCCTACAACTTTCTTGGCCTCGGTGACCACTGTAATTCTTTCCTTAATTACTATTGTCCTCAAATATTCCTCTGAAAAAATATTTAGAAAATTAATTATATTCTTAGTTGTTTCCACTGGATTTTTGTTCAAAACTTCTTTTACTACATCAAAAATTTGTCTAGCAGTGTTTAATACCATCTATTTCCGCAAAATAGAATTTAAATATGGTCTAATTTTAACAACTTCAACAATGAAAATGTCCCATATAAGATGTCGTGCTCCTTGCATTGGAAATTTCCCAAATAGTTTTTTTACTAATTTCTCATTTCTATCGAACAACTCTTTATTCTTACTCTCTAATGCTTTCCTTTCCTCTTCTTTCTTCAAAATTGCATCAGCCAAATTTTGATTCTGACTTTTTAAACCAACAATCTGCAAGTATCTCAAACTCACCTGTTACATAGCTTGTACAATATATTCAATATTTCTTTCTGCAACAAGCTTAATTATTTGTAATTCATCTTCTTTGCTTATCTCTTCCTTCTCTTTTCCTAAAACAAACTGTATTTTATTTAAACATCAGTTTTTGCATTTAAAAGACCTTTCTCTTTTTCCCATTCCTTCTTTTCCTCAACAAGTTTGGACGAATTTTATTTACTATCACTTGTCTCTTTAGCTAGCAAATCTCTTTCCTTATCTAACTCGGTCAATTCTAAAACTAGAATTAACTGTGTTACAGGGATCTTTAAATATTTCCTCATGAACTAAATTATATTTTATTTCTCATCCATTATATTCTATGTCACTTCACCTTTATTTTCTTGATTATTAATAGTCGAAAAATCTCCTTGAAGCTTCCTGATTTGTTGCTGGTGCACGTTATTTTCCATCTTCTACTACCTCATTTGATTTTCTATTTTATCCTGTGTGTATTGCAACTTAGATACCTTTAAGGAATATTTCATCAAGTAAATGTAAATTAATTCCCCATTCTACTTATGCAAATGAATAATGTTAGGCACTCGTATGTCCTTTAGGTCCAAACTCATTCCAACTATTCTATTCTTAGTGGCCATTGATAAGTTTAAACTGGTGCTACTATGATCTTTAACAGTTACCAGTGATACCTCTTTACTTGACATATTTTATACTTCTGAATATAGCTTTGTATATTCTTTCAAAGAGATCTCTTTGTCATTCTTATATTTGCCATATAAGTCAGTCCTCGATTTAAATTTTTTAGTCGATATTTCAGGAACCTCTGAAAATTTGTACTCATGCACTTTAAAAGCTGGTCCTCTGACTTTTCCTTGATTTTTCATTATTTCTAGCTTAGTTACTTCTACCATGTGTCCTTTAGACTCCATTTTTTCTCTTTTGGTTGTTTCTGAATTTTCCTTTTCCTTTGTCTCCATGGAATCTAAATAGGTTCTCTTACCTATTACTTCAAATTGGATTGCAATATAAGTTACTATTGATGTATTTATAAATTCAGAAGAAATTCTAATGTATATTATGAGTCTATGTTGTTGAACCACCATTGGATATTTGTTTACCTCCTTGCATGATTTCTTAATCGTGTCTAGACCTTGAGGAACAACCTCCAATGTAAGTAGGGCAAATAGTCTCAAGTCTAACATCATATAATGTGTATTTGGAGTCTCTCTAGAAGAAGTTGGTCTTATTAGCGAAGGAAAGTGGGCTTGAGTCTTATGTTTGGTCAATAACTGAAAGGGTATAAATAGGGAGGTGCTATCCCTCATTTATACATGCCTCACACTCTCAAGTTTGCATGAGAGAGGGAGAGAGAGAGAGAGAGAGAGAGAGAGAGAGAGAGAGAGAGAGAGAGAGAAAGGAGAGCTAGATAGCTGTTGAAATACTTCATATTACTTTATTTAATCATGTTACTATTATGAGGAAGCCTGCGGGGTTTTGTCCTTTACGGTTTCCCTAGTGAAAATATTTGCATCTCATGTATGTTTTATATCTTATGGAACTTGTTCTGCTTGTTATTATTTTAGATAAACTTATGAGATCTAAAGAAAAAACCAACATGGTATCAAATCTTCTTGAAAAGAGGGAGTTGTACAATAGTGAAAACTAGGGCTTCCTAGTTGAAGGTGTCCTCTCCATAGAGCATCAAGAAAAGAGGGCTAGGATAACTCACCTCAGTAGGGTGCATCGTTTTCCGGAAGCGATTTCAACATTAAAGAAGTTTCATTTTTTACCCTATCACTATTGCTGGGAGGAACTAGGGAAACAAGTTTCAAACTCATCCAGCCTCAATTTTCATAAATTGACTAATGCAGTAGCATCTGGATAACCATTTCAAATTCCAAATTCAATGTTATTTCAGGCCAGGAAGGGGTCTCCACATTTTGAGTTAATAGCCCTTAGAATATTACATTGTAAATAACCTATGTTTTTATCAAATTTCTTGATAGTGATGAGTCATTCTGCTTAGTCATAGTCTATTAGAGCAATAGGAATAATGGTGGGTTGTGACTCCCTACGTGGAAATCAGCCGTTGAACTGTTTATTTCGATAGAGATGTTTTTTCCTTATGTGTGGTATTTTCTATTATAGAACCAAATCAAGGTGGGAAGCATCACCTTAGGATAAATAGCTAATTTTGAGGAGTGGTAGGGGTTCTACTTTCAAGGTAAGGATTGCAAATTTGCAGAGGGAAGAATAGACTCCATGTATGTCTATTTGTAAATGGGTTGTAGAGACTAAAAGAGAGATAGTTGTGTGTGTTTATTTTTTTTATTGTTTAATAGAAATATTATTAATGTGTATTGTAGTATTATTAACTTAGATGTATGCATTGTTGTGAATGGTGTCGCTGTGTAGAGTTGACTATGGCGGTTTTCTGAACATTGACATGTTTTCATGAAACTTTTGGTTCAAATTCCAAATTGATTCTTGAATGAACTAAATTATAATTAGATGCATACATAGTGCTACTAGGTTGATAAATCGTGCAGGCTAAAGGATGGATTGATTGACCTATGGTCAATCCACGCCCAAATCTCATTTTTCTGCCTTAATGATTTTTGAAGAAAATGGATGACAAATATTGATATTGTAGAGGAAAATCTAACAATGGGAAAAATTATGGGTGAAAATTTGCAGATGAATAACTTTGGGAAAATCGGAATCATGCATCCCACAACCCGAGTGCAGAAGAGGAATTGTGGAGGGACAACTTTGGAAAGTTTCCATCCTGCATCTCACAGCCCGCAAGTAGAAATAGATTTGTAGAAGGATAATTGTGGAGGGAAATTTATAGATTATTGGCATTATGCATCCCACAACCCCAATGCGAAAACAGAGTTGCGGGGAGGAAAAATTGCGAAAAGGCAGGTATTGAGGAAAACTTGCAGAGGGACAAATTTAGCATAGAATTTGGAGGTTAAGATAAATTTGGTGATCCTCCCAAGTGTAGGACCTTGAAGATCCTGGAGGTTTTGGTCTAACCCCCTGTACCAATTTTTTGTATCAGAGCATAAGGTTGAGTATTGTGTTTTATTTTTGAATTTTGTGGAATTGTTAGTGCTAAGGATTGGAGTAGTTTTCTTGAAAAACAAAATCAAGATAGTGTTTACTCATGATTGCTAACAAATTCAGAAAATAAAAGATATTACTAATAGTAAGTTTGTGTCAAGAATTGACTTGTTGTTCCAAGAGATGGAACTGTGAATCGGGAGAGGTCGAGGCAGGCGAGGAAGACCTATTGGGAATGCAGATCAGAGAGAGGAAATAAGAAATTATGTAAGGGAAATATTGGATGTATTAGAGACACAAGTTATGAGGAAGTATTCAAAGAGGAGGAGGATACAACTACTAAAAATCCTGAGGTAAAAATACTAAAATCAATATTTGGTGCAGGTTGAAGTTCGAACGCTGATGTACTATTTTATAGTGGGAGCTTGGATCCAGAGGAACTAATTCATTGGATTAGTGCTATGAATAAAAATTTTGATTATGTTGAGATAAAGGAAAATAGGAAAGTAATATTTGTTGTCACAAATTTGAGAGAGAATCTATCCTTATGGTGGGATGGTGTGCAAGAGGAGAGGATCTTGAAACACAAAGCCAATATCAATAGCTGGCGCAAAATGATAGCTAAGTTAAAAGGTAAATTTCTTCATAAATATTACACGTTGATTTTGTTTAGGAAAATGAAAAATCTTAGACATAAATAAATGATGGTTAGGGAGTATATAGATGAATTCTTTAAGGTGAATATAAAATATGGACATATAGAGGATACAACAGGGAGAGTAGCTAGGTATGTCAATGGTTTGAGATATGAAGATGAATTGAGTTTGTTGTCATTAAGGTCTATTGAAGAAGCATATCAAGTTGCTTTGAAGGTTAAGGAGAAGCTAATGAGGAGGTAGAGTCAGTGAGAAAAGGTAATAAGCTTTGTAGGAAAGGAACAACAAAAAAAGGGTGAAGCTAGTGTTTCAAGCCAACAAGGGAAGCCTCACTAAAATAATCAGAATAGAGGTGGCTGAAATTCTTCAAGAGGAAGAGCCAGAGGAAGAGGTGGAACAATGAGATGTTACGCATGTGGACAGCTCGGTCACATGTCATGGGACTGTCTAGAAAATGTTTCCAGATGGGGAGAAGCACAAGTAGTACAACCCGAACCTAAATCTCCACAAGAATTAGAGGAGGTTGCGGCCTATCCCAAAGAAGGTGAAGCCTTATTGATGAGGAAAATAATTGAGGATTTAATCCAAAGGAGGAGCTTGTTTAAGTCAGTTTGCAAGGTTGAAGGTAAGTGCTAGAAATTAATTGTTAATAGTGGTAGTACTGGTAATTTTGTGTCTACAGATGGTGGGAAAATGAAATTTGAGGAATATAGCACATCGAGAACCATATAGAGTTGCATGGCTGCAAAAAGGTCATCAATTTCTTGTGAAAGAACAATGCTAGGTAAAGTTTCATATTGGGAGATATCAAGATGAGGTAAGATGTGACATTATTGAGATGGATGCTTGTCATATTTTATTAGGTAGACCTTGGTAGTTTGACAAGGAAGCAGTGCATGAAGTCAAGATGAATGTTTACTCCTTTGAAATGAATGGGAAGAAGCATAGTATTCATCCACTCAAGGGTAACCAAGAAGAGGCTAATAATCAGTTGTTGATTATGACTGATAAGAAAATGATGAATGCTTGAGGAAAATGATAATGAGGTTGAATTAACTAACATTATGTGCAGTGGTTTGTTGAAGGGAAAACCATACCAACAAGAAATTCCCAATGCAAGTATGGCATTGATAGAGGAAGCACAGTATGATTTTAATAAAAATAATGGGAAGTGTATGGTCACTGAGATTACCAAGAGTGGTGATGTAATAGTAACAAGCAAAGGAGAGGAATGACAAAGAATCCAAGAAGAGAATTCTTGGACATCAAGCATCATTATGCTAATAAATTCTCTCTTTACTATTGTAATAGGAAGATTGAATTGTTTATATGCAGGTAGAGGAGAACCAATTGACAACTTGTTTGCAGGGAAAAGAAAAGAAGAACTAGAATGTTCAAAGAAGTCTAAACACATGCTGGAAAAAGAAAAGAACAAGTTAAAAAAATAGTACTGGAAAACATGGATGAAGAGGAAAAAGGTTTGACCCTATAGTACACTCGAGAAATTCTCAGCAAATGTTGATGAGCTAGAGATGCCTACAAGAATTCCTGTGACATGACCATTGAAATTTGGGGCCATTATAGATAGTAAAGTGACCAAAATTACGAGGAAGAAGGACCATATGGAGCATTTAGTCAAATGAAATAAGTGACCACCAAAATATTCTATGTGAATGAGTGCAAATTAGAAACCAAGGGTTGCATTGTAACTAAACTAATGAATAGAGGGTTCATAATTTTTCACCCTTGTGAGTTTGATGTAGGAGCATCCAAATAAGCATTTCAAATTCCAAGTTCAATCTTAGATCAGGCCGAGAAGGGGTCTCCACATTTTGTGTTAATAGTCCGTAGACTATGTAAAGTCTGTATACTATTACATTGTAAATAACCTATGTTTTTATGAAATTTCTAGATAGTGATGAGTCATTATGCTTAGTCATAGTCTGTTAGAGTAGTAGGAATAATGGCACGTCATGACTCCCTACGTGGAGATCAGCCGCTAAACTATTTGTTTGGGCATATATGTTTTTTGCTTATGCATGGTAGTGTCTATTACATAACTAACTAAAAGGGGGAAGAAGCATCTTAGCATAAATTGATAATTTTGACAAGTGGTAGGGATGCTGATTTAAAGGTAAGGATTGCAAATTTGAAGAGGGAATAACACACTCCATGTTTGTCTATTTGTAAATGGGTTGCAGAGACTGAAAGAGAGCCAGTTGTGTGTGTTTCTTTATTTTATTGTTTAATAGAAAGATTAACAGTGTGTTTTGCAGTATTATTAACTTAGATGTATGCATTGTTGTGAATGGTGTCATTGTGCAGAGCCGACTATGGTGGTTTTCTAAACATCCGCGTTTTTTCATGAAACTGTTGGTTGAAATGGAAAATTGATTCTTGAATGAACTAAAGTATAGGTAGATGGATACATAGAGGTGCTAGGTTGATCAATTATGTAGGCTAAAGGTTTGATTGATCAACCTTTGATTAATCAGTAGCCAAATCCATGTTTTTTTCCTTAACTAGTTTTGTAGAAAATGGACGATGGAGATTGAGGCCGCAAAGGAAAATCCAATGGTGGGAAAAATTGCAGAAAATTTTTGCAAGTGAAAAGTTGTGGAGGAGTAAATTTGGGGAATGGCAACATCCTGCATTATGCAAACTGAGTGTAGAAGAGGAATTGTGAATGGACAACTTTGGAAATTTTCCATCCTGCATCCCGTAATCTGCAAGGGGAAACTCTGTTGCAGAAATGGAGTTGTGGAAGGAGAATTGTGGAGGAATATTTATGAATTATGGTAATTCTGCATTCCGCAACCCACATGCAGAAAATATGTTGCGAAAACAGATTTGTGGGGAGGAAAAATTGTGGAAAGGCATGTACGGAGGAAAAATTGTGGGGGGACAATTTTAGCATAGAATTTGGCAGTTAAGCTAAATTTGGTGATCCTCCCAAGTGTAGGACCCTGAAGATCCTAGAGGTGTTGGCTGGGTTGTTTTTCATCTAATACCCTGCACTAGTCACCTTTATGAGAAACCCTCTTAAGGAGATGCATATTTCTATCCAAACAGAGTCCACAAACTCCAAGTTTGGAAAATCAGGGTTTCTCTAATAAACCCTAGGTCATCCAGGTCGGAAACCAAGTCCAACACCTCAAATCAATAAGATATAAATCTTTTCTTTTTCCATTTGAGGTTCTCATTTGAAAATATGACTCACCATACTCAACTTGAGGAAAATCTTAGAGGCGCTGATAACTTTCTAGGATGGAAGTAGAAAATCTCCTTGATCATTGAAGAAAATGACTTGTATTAGTTTATCTCTAGAGAATTTCTAGAACTAGATGGAGATGAGGATAAGGATTCTCATAATAGAAGAATGGATCAAGCCAAGAGAATCATTTCATATTCTATTAAGGATCAACTCATCCCCCATGTGTATTCATTAAAGACACTGAAGAAAGAATATGATGCTTTGACAAATATTTTCAAAGGAAAGAACATCAATCAGAAGATGACTTTGAGGAAACAGCTCAAGAATGTGGATATACAAAACTATGAGAGTATATAGTCTTACTTCAAAATGATTGCTCAAATCAAAGAACAACTTAAAGTAGTTGAAGAGAATGTGAAAGAAGGATAAATCGTAATGACTATCTTAAATGGTCTCCCTATATCATGGGACTCATTCATTCAAGGGATTTGTGCAAGAAGTAGGTTGATCTCGTTCAACTGACTCCAAGAAGAATGTGCACAAGAAGAAGCTCGACTCATGAAAAGAGAAGAGAATATGGGAGAAACTTAATATCAATCTCTCACAATTCACACCAGGAAGAACTTAAAAAGAAGGAGACGAAGGAAAATTCTCATCACAACAAGAAGAAGGACAATAATACAAAATATAAAAAGAGATACTTCAAATTTTTGATGGTACACTTGGGATGAAAAGGGACATTTTGAAAGAGTTTGACCCATCAAGAAAATGAGACACCATGCTCATGTTGTTGAAGATTATTAACGAATAAAAAAAAATAGATGAGAGAAGGATGATTCATATGAAGAGTATGTGCTAGCTGCAGAACTTATGGCCACTCGCTCACATGAAGAGTAGTGATTGGAATCATTCGTAAATATTTCTGAACATGATTCACCACAGAAGGTGAAACTTGGGGATGATTATCAATACGCCATAAAAGGAAGTGAATAAGGTTCATATAATCCTGACTCTGGTAAATCCTTAAAGATGAAGGATGTGTTATATGTTCCATGTTTGAAAAGGAATCTTCTATCCATCTTTGGACTAGATGCAAATGGAATTAGGGTTCCATTTGTCGATGGCCAAGTTATAATGTGGCCTAAAGTAAAGACAATAGAGGATGCAATAATGATTGCATAATATTACAGAGGCTTGTACAAGCTAAAGGGATATCTTGGACAATCATTGGCTTATGATTCAATTGAACCAAGCAAACTATGGCATAGAAAGCTTGTACATGTACACTACAAGGAATTATGGATGGAAAGCAAAGTAGTGCCAGGATTGCCAGAGATTCATGAAAAGCATGTAGGAATTTTCAAACTATGTGCACAAGGAAAAGAATTCGAAGAAAACACTTTCTAGCAATGAGAGAAAGGACAAAGGAATACTGGAGATAGTACACTCGGATGTATGTGGACCCATTTATTCTAGCTCATTAAGTGGGTATGTGTACTATTTTTCCTTTATAGATGATTTCTAATTTAACACTTGGATATATTTCTTGAAAGGGAAAAGTGATGTTTTCAGTAAGTTCAAGGAATAAAAATCTTTGTCAAGAACCACACTAATAGGAAGATCATAATTCTATGGTCAAATAATGGCAGAGAATTCACATTGAATGAATTCAAGGAACTATAGAGAGAGTTTGATATTAAGAGGGAGTTGAGCACTCCATAAAATCCTAAGAAGAATTGGGTTGCAGAACAAAAGAACTGAACCATCATGTAAGAAACAAGAGCATTGTTGCATGAGCAGGATCTTCCTATACACTTTGGGAAAAGGAAGCAATAACAATATCATATGTACAAAAATGTACTCCTCATGAAGTACTTCACAACAAGCCTCTTGAAGAGGATTTATCATGAGAGAAACCATAATTCAGTCATCTCAGAATATTTGGTTGCTTACTGTACATACATATCTTAAAGGATAAAAGGTCCAAGATTGATCCTTCTGAGAGGAAGGGTATATTTGTAGGATATATTGAAACATCAAATGCCTACCAAATATACTTATGAGTATTCAAGACGATCAACATCAGTAAATATGTAACATTTAATGAAGACTCGACATACTTCAAATCTAGGAGGAAACCTATCCAGGAAGTCGAGGACTCTAGAGAGATGGGATTCTGAGAAATGGAAATTTGAAAATAAATTCCAAAGTACCATGAATATCATGACATGAATAAACCATAAGAACATGTAAATATAATCATCGAGAAGGAATCCCACAAGAGGAAACCATCATGGGCACAAGAGCTCATACGAGAAGTTGAAAGGTATGGCTCTCTAGAATGGATACATAGAGACAGAGAAAGAGGGAAAATCCCTACATTAGCTATGTGTCCTTGTTGTGTGACATCATTGATAGATAACCTTCCATTTATGAAGAGGCTACATAAAAGAAGGAGTGGAAGGATGTTATGATCAAGGAATATCAATCGATCATGAATAATGATGACTAGGAGATAGTTCTGAGACCTAAGAAGATATATGTCATGAACTCAAAGTGTATATACAAGATCAAGAATTTTGTAAATATAAAAATAAAGAAATACAAGGAAAGTATCATAGTACAAGGATTCTAACAGAAATAAGGCTAGACTATGTAATACATTTGCACTTGTGGAAAGGTAAACTTCCACTAGGACCATACTTTCATTGGAAAGAGTTATGAAATGGATAATACACCAGATGGATTTCACGACATATTTTTTGAACAATGTAGTCAAGGAGGAAGTGTATGTTTAACAACCATTGGGATTCAAGACACATGAATGTATGGCCCATGTGTGCAAATTCAAGAAGGTCTTATATGCATTGAAGCCAATACCAAGGACATGGTATAGCAAGAAGCATAACTTCTTGATGAGATTGCGATTTACAAAGAGTAAAGTGGATTCCAACCCATAATTCAAGGTGGAAGACAAAAGACCAATTAAAATCCTGCTATATGTTAATGACTTGTTTTTGAAAGGTGATGATGAGCTAATTAAAGATATAAGGAGGAGACTTGCTACAGAGTTGGGATGAAACACCTAGGTATGATGCACTACTTCTTAGGCATAGAGGTGTAGCAAAGTGTAGATGGGATTTTCCTTGGTAAAGGAATGTATGCAGTGGATATTTTGAAGAGATTTAGAATGTTGGACTGCATGGAAATATCGACACCTATAGCATCTAGCTTGAAGATTATGAGTGATGCTTCATCTGAGTTGGTTGTTGACACAATGTATCGTCAGTTGATTGGCTCATTAATGTATCTGACGAATACGAGACCAGCCATATGATTTGCATGAAAAATTTTAACCAGTTATTGATGGATCTTAGACACATTCACCTAATGGATCCAAAGCATGTTATGAGGTACCTAAAATGTATAGTGGATTATGGGCTCAAATATGATGCAAATCACAAGATTAACATACATGGTTATGTTGATTCTGATTGGATAGGTAGCATCACTGACAAGAAGAGCACCTCAGGTTGTTTCTTCAGTTTGGGATATGGAATGATCTCTTAGTTCAATAGGAAGAAATCATGTGTGGCGTTGAGTACAACCGAGGTAAAATATGTTCACGCTTGCTCGGCTAGTTGCAAACTAGTGTTGCTATGAAAGCTACTGAATTGTTTGATCTCTAGCTGGATGTGACTTGTATCTTCTGTTATAATCAAAGGTGTGTGAAACTGTCAAAAAATCCTATGTTCCATGACAAGTTGAACCACATTGAGATCAAGTTCCACTATATCATGGATATGCTGCAGAGAGGACTGAAGATTGAGTATGTGGAAATGGAGGAGAAGATAGATGATGTGTTGACCAAGCCTCCATCTAGAGTGAAGTTGGAGTACTTTAGAGAAAAAGTTGGTGTGATCGAGATTGAGACCCCTCAAAAGAGGGACTGATGTCTTATAGCATAGCTATAGATATGTTTTATGAGTGTAAAATCCTAGCGAAAATCGTAGTTTTCTCAAACGTAATCAGTCATGGAGGTTATCCTTGGATGTAATAAGTCCTAGAAACGATCGTAGGTTATCTCTAGATGTAATAAGATTCTATAAGATTCTATGCTATAAATAGATGATATAAAATATCATGTCAAAAATGTGATAGGTTATATGAGAAGGAAAAATCCTAGTGAAGCATGATTCCCAGGTGTAATTAATCGTTTAGGTTGTCCTCAGATGTAATCATCCATCCTCCAATTTAATCATTCCTGGAGAAACTCATACATTATCCTTGGACATAATCAGTCCCTTTACATGTTATTTGAGTGTAAAAAGAGCAGGGGCATGGTACATAGGTTACTCGAATGTAATATGTCCTATGGTTTGTATGAGTGTAAAAATATCCCTAGCGTGGTATGTAGGTTACTTAGATGTAATATGCCCCAAAGGTCTTCTGAATGTAAAATATCCTGGACATAGGTTGTTCAAATGTGATAAGTCCTTGTAGTTGAACTGCAATGTAAAACATCATGATGTAGCAAGTTGTTTGGTCGTAATAAGTCATTACATATATATAGGTGTCTATATTTCTAGGTTGAGATGATAACGTCAAGAAGAACGAGAGGTGCACCTATGCAATTCTCCCTTTACTAGTGGAACACAAGTTGATCATGTAGAAAGGTAATGCACTAAGTGTGATCCTAGGTGATTTTGCATAGTAGAAGCTAAGGGTTGTCATAACGACATGAAAATATGCTACCTTACTCCTATGGTGAAAGAATGTAGGTGGTATGCATCTAAAAATTTGTTCTTTGTTTTTTTATTTGCAGCACAAAAGAGATGGTTTGGATATGAGAAGACGAAGGTAGGAGATGCAGGTTATTGATGTGGAAATGTAATGAAGGTCTTGATCCATTCCTATGATATGGATTGGTGAATATGTGATGAATAACTTAATGAGGAGTATGCCTACACCCATTCGAGAGAGGGTTGGGTCTGCAGAAAATTTCGATGACATATAGTACCATTTGATGATCGATAAGAAGATGATGATGGAAGCAGATATGATGATGACTGAGTGACTCCGCGATGATGAATCTATGATGAATACTTGACTAGCTCTGATGATGAATGTTGAAGAGAGAGAATACCTTCTTATTTAATAGGGAGTGCTGATCTATTTATAACTTTGAATTATATTCTCATTTGTATTATCATTGTATGTTGTTGTACTACCATTGGATATGTGTTGACCTTCTTGTGGGATGTCTTAACTATGTATATACCTTGAGGTACAAGCTTTGTTGTAAGTTGAGGCAATAGTATCGAGTGTAACATCATGTAATTTATATCTAGATTCTCTCTAGGAGAAGTCGCCAATGTTAGAGAAGACAAGTGGGCCCTAGTATTATGTTTGGTGAGAAACTTAAATGGTACAAATAGGGAGGCTCTCTTCGTCATTTGTACACATCTCAAACTCTCAAATTCACATGAGAGAGAGAGAGAGAAAAAGGAGGAGAGATATATAATTGTTGAATACTTCTTGTTACTTAATTTGATCATCTTATTATTCTAAGGAACTTTGTCGAGTTTTCTCCTTTATGGTTTCCCCTATGAAAATATGTGTGCCTTCTGTATCTTTTATATCCTATGCATCTTGTTGTACTTGTTATTCATTCAAATAAATATCCTAGATAAATAATCATATCTAAAGAAAAACTAATAAGGTATCATAGCTTCTCTCAAAGAAGAAACTGTACGATAGTGAAAAATAGGGAGTCCTAGTTAAAGGTGTTCTCCCCACCCATCATCAAGAAAATCGGGCTAGGATAACTCAACTAAGTAGGCCGCATATTTTGGTGGAATAAATTTACAAGTTGAAGAAGTTTCAGTTTTGACCCTATCATTGGTGCCAAGAGGAACTACGGAATCAATTTTCGTAGGTTTCCCCCCTCAATTTTCAGAAAGATACGTTACCAAGAAACTCATCTCAAGGAAGCGTATATTTCTATCCAACTAAATTCCCAAACTCCAATTTTGGAAAATTAGGATTTCTCTAACAAACCCTAGTTCCGCTAGCTATAAAACGAGGTCCAACAACTCAAATGGGTAAGATCTAAATATTTTTTATTTCCATTTGAGGTTCTAATTTGAAAAGATGACTCACCATAATTAGCTTGAGGAAAATCTTGTAGGGGATGATAAATTCCGGGCATGGAAGTACAAAAACTCTCTTATTCTTGAAGAAAATGACTTGGATCAATTTATCGCTAGAGAAGTTCCAAAACAAGAGGGAGTTGAGGCTAAGCTAGCTCATAAGAGAAGCATGGATAAGGAAAAGAGAATCATTGTAGATTCTATTAAGAATCACCTCATCCATCCTATGTATTCATTAAAGACACCAAAGGAAGTATGTGATGCTTTGAAAAAGATGTTCGAAGGAAAGAAAACCAATCAGAAGATGACTTTGAGGAACCAGTTGAGGAATGTGATGATACAGAACTATGAGACTATACAATCTTACTTCACAAGGTTTTTTAAATCAAATAACAACTTGAATCAATTGAAGAGAATGTCTAGGAAGGAGAAATTGTAATGACTACCTTGAATGGTCTCCTTAGACCACGGGGCTCATTCATTCAAGGTATTTGTGCAAGAAGGAGCTTGATCTCTTTCAACAGACTCTGAGAAGAATGTGCACAAGAAGAAGCTCAAATCATTGCAAGAGAAGAAAAGATGGGAGCAACTGAATATCAAGCTCTCATAGTCCACACGATGAAGAACTTCAAGAAGAAGGAGAAGAAGGAGAAATTTAAATAGGACACGAAGAAGGACACGAAACGAAAGAAGACAAAAAGAGATACTTCAAATTTTCAGCGCTACACTTGTGATTAAAAGGGATAGTTTGTAAGTTTTTGTCCCATCAGGAAAAATAGACACCATTCTGATTTTTCCAAAGATGATGAACCGACCAGAAGAAGATATATATGAGAGAAGGATGATTCAGATGAAGAGTATATTCTAACTGCATCACTAACCGAGAACTCTCTCACATGAAGAGTAGTAATTGGAATCATTTTGTAAATTTATCTAAACATTAGTCACCACACAAGGTGAAACTTGGGGATGATTAACAATACCCTATGTTAGGTCATGTTTTTGTCTTCCATTATTTTTTATACTTTTATTCATATTTTGAATCTTGCCATTACTTTTTGTTTCTAGAAAATTTTGTTGATAGGGATAATGTTAATGTTACCCTTTAACTCTTATAATGCTTGATTTCTTAGCTTATTTTTACACGTTTTTCTTTGATTTTATAATTGAGGGGCTTATATAAGGCATATATGGATTTAAAACGTATAAAAATAGCATAAAAGTTAAATTAAGACTCCTAAACCAAGTTCAAACTCTTATCATTAGCTTAATATTGTGAAATCATTAATTTGGACTTTCTTGTAGCGCAAGACAAAAACAGATGCACAAGAGCACTACAAGAAAATCGCGCAAGTCAAAATCATCATTTTTTTGGGTCCAATTTCTTCGGGATTCTCACACATGAGGTGTCAATCAGATTGTATGATGGTTTTGATATGTGTCTTCTATAGCTTAATCACCAAGGTAGGTGGAATATTATCATAAGGGAGAAATCGTGGCATTCGTTTGCAGAAGCTGATATAATAATGATATCCAGAGTATAATGGAACAAAGATGCATGGAATGATGTTTTTCTTTGAATTGCATGAAGAGTAATTGAAGATCATGGTGAGAAATCAGTTCTTGATAATTGAGATTTTGAAACTAAGCGAGAATTAGGGCTTGCAGGAGCAGTTAGCTGGAGTGGTCTAAGTGGTCAAAGAAAGTGGGAGCATGCAATTCGACACCTGACAATTGAAATAACCATTTTCCGGCACTCAAATTGGTCATCTTAATAGGTTGTCCATGTGCCATTACCAGGGTCTTTAATTTAGGGATTTTTATGAAAAAATGAATAATCAGAGATTTGAAGACAAAATACTAGTTTTAGCCTAATCCATGTTAATTGATGAGTTATTAACCAATACATTTAAACAGAGGAATTCAGAGTAGAGCTTTTTCGAGGTCCCTATACTATATTGTAGGTCAGCTTGTTAAGATTGGAAAACAGTCAGACTATGGTGTATTGATAGAAGTTATTTAATCATAGTAAATATGAAAAAGAGTGTAAAAACCAACAGGGTAGAACCCTCAGACTTAAGCTGGGTAAAGAATTTTCCAGATTGTGCATAGTTGTTTGCAAATGCAGTATGGTTAATGTTCTTTTAAAGGATTGATGGTCAAATTTCATACAAATATACTCAATGTTTAGACAAAGATATAGTGTCTTTTGACACCTTCAAGTTCAAATTAACTAGAGAGTTAATAGCTGAAGCAACATGGATTTTGGATGAAAGAGAGTTCTGGTTCAAAAAGGTTCCTTTCACCTTTAATGCTCAAAGATACTTGCTTCTTGGTGTAGTTGCAAACTGGGGAAAAGGTGTTCCAATTCAAAATTTTAAACTTGAGTGGATTGAGCCTATTAATGTCTTGTAGAGCTATGTCACCTGTGAGGGTAGATTTGCCTTTGTTTTCAAATATCACTTTAGGTTCCTCCAGCATCTTAGTAATGAGTCTAAAATGAATTTACCTTTATTCTTTCTGAAAAGCTTACAAAAGATGTCATGTAGGATGAGATAGAACCAAGATCACACAAAGCAATCTTTTTTTCACCATGGACACATTAAGCTCATCATAAGTACTATATCGCAGAAAAGAGAGAAGACTTTGGAGCATTTCATTTTTTGGTCAGGTTTCAAGACTGGTCAAGAGGAACAATCTTAGAGAAGACAAGTAGATAAAGGTCAAAATCTAATTAAGAAGCTTAGAAAAAAGGTAACAATCAAGGGTGAAAAAAATGATAAACTAGAAGAAGATTCAAAACATCAAAATAAAAGCTTTGAATTTGAGGGATGAGTTAATGATGAGGATAGCAATATTTTATAGTCACAAATTAAAGAAGCTGAGCCTATTGTAGATTTTTTACCTGTAGAATCAATTCAAAATGTAAATGAAGATATTGAGGAGAAAAATCAAATCCCTATTACAGTACTATCAGAGGAGGATGAAAAATACCTATCTGATGAGGCTAGAATTCCTATTACTAATGAAGCTATGGTTTGTGCTGAGCAAGAGATTCACACTCATTATGATGAGGAAACAGTTTCAAAAATGAAAAAAATGAAGGTTGTTGAGTTTGCCTCAATCACTCATCAAGGAAAGACTCTGAAGCTTTTGGGAGAGATTGCAGCACTATGGAGACCTAAAACAAGACCTAAAAACAAGCTTAGGTTAAACATGAAAAAGCTACCGAAGCCCAAATTGGCTAAAGCAAAGGTTACAGTAATAGAGGATTCATCATCTAAAGACAAATTGGATGATAGTGAAGATGGAAATAAAGATAAAAAGCCAATAGAATCAAAAGGAAAATCTGTCATGACTGATACTAAGCTCTCTGATATATTTCTGGATATTTGAAATCAAAATTTTCAAGAACAACAACAAAGTGAGCTAAAAAGTTTTGGTTTAGATAAGAAGGAAATTGTTGAAGAAGAAGTTCCTTTCAATGCTGAAAATGAAAAACATCCAAAGTTTCCTATAATCTCCACAGAACTTATGAATGAAGATGAAGAAATCTATAAAAGACTGAAAATACCATGGACACTAGAACGGATGCAAACAATAGCAGAAGACAAATGTATTGATTCTGAAAAAGAAAACGTACAAAGAAGCATTAAGAAATATAAGTATCAGATTGAATATATGCATGAATCTAATGATGGGCTAGTTACGGCAAACACGAGACTTAGATAAGATTTGAAGGAAGTTAACAATTATTACCATGAGTTGATTACAGTTTCAAGAGAAGCACTTAAAAGGAAAAAGAAAACACAAAGTTAGTTCACAGAGTTAAAGCAAACCATCCAGGACCTGCAACAGCATAATAAAGAGCTAACAAAGAGGATTGTAGACATGGAGACATCCCAATTGAAGGTGATAAGGAAATCTCAAGACTTGGAAGGAATTGCTTTACTTGCTGAAGCAGCTAAAGATTTGTAAAGTTAGTCAATAAAGTCAATTATTAGTTATGTTTGGAAATTTTTTTTTTTTTTTTGTATAAGGATGATTTAGATTGAACTATTCGAGAGGTAGTCTTGAAAACAGTTAGGGTTCAGTTATTCAACTGATTTTGAAGAGTATGATAAATGTAAGTCTAAAAGAAGACAAATGGTTTGATTTTTTGCTGACAAGGAGAGGCTATCAGGATTTGTTTATGAGCTAAGTAGAAACTCTTATGTGTTATTTGAAGATTGAACTATGAAATATATGCACTATATGCCCTTCATATTATTGTCTGGTTTCATTTATAATTTGTGTTAATTACTCGGTTGGTATATTCATTTCTTGTTTAATGTTTTTATGCCTGGAATGCTTGCTAACTGTGGGTGAAATTTAGTATTGTGTTTTCTGTTGGATTATGGTTTATGTGTTATACATCTCATTCATTCAAATTGTCATGATTTAGTGTTTATTTTGGTTTTATGAATGTTTTCCCTCTTGTCTTCAAACTTCTGAACCAAAAAACCTTGAAAACCATAGAAAACAATATTTTATTTTATTGTGATTATTGAGATTGTGTTGGCTTGTTCTCTTATAGTTTGGGAACAATTTCACCTTGGTTGAAGCCTATAATTCCTATCAGTGATTTTCAAGTTTTCATCAATCCTCAATCCTTCAAGAAAGCAAAGACAATATCTCCTGGTAAAATTCCTCTATTTCATCTAAAAGTTGCTAAAACTCCATTTCAACCAAGTTCCAGTCAATTCTTTCCATCACCAAAACTAGTCAACTTAAAAATGGCAGCCCAAAATCAACCATTAGATATGATGGACCGAATGGTTGCAGCTAGGTATGCACCTTTAGTTTTTCTTCAGCCTGTGAATGCACTTCCTAGAGGTGATTACCAAAAATACCTGCCTAGGTTTAATGGACAAGGTGAAACTACAACCGAGGAACATTGGGAGGCCTTTCTCAGTCAAAATATTGAAGATAAGGATGTATGGATGAGGATGTTTGTACAAAGTCTTTATGGAGATGTCATAAAATGGTTTAGGGAGTTTCCTGCAAATTCTATCACTATCATAGAAGAGCTTCCGTACCTTTTCATGAGACAATGGGGAGACATCAAGGATCACACCTATTGTATAACAGAGTTTGGATCCCTTAGGAGAAAGAGGGATGAAACAATAGCTGATTTTTCAAAGAGATTCAATAAAATGTATGGTAGAATTCCTTCTGAAATAAAACCTTCAGAAACATATGCAAATTCCTTTGATCATGAATTTTCCTTACTTCTAAGAGAAAGAAGACATGTTTATCTACTGAGCATGCATGATGCAACATTAGAAGTGGAGTCTAATATATTAGCTTAT
The DNA here is from genome assembly GCA_001517045.1 of Pseudotsuga menziesii. Classification (NCBI taxonomy): domain Eukaryota; kingdom Viridiplantae; phylum Streptophyta; class Pinopsida; order Pinales; family Pinaceae; genus Pseudotsuga; species Pseudotsuga menziesii. The sequence goes on along the minus strand of LPNX010058088.1, from coordinate 102,437 downwards.
AATAGATTGAAAGGAAATACAGATCAACAGATATATGACAGGAAAGGTAAGAAAGAGGCAGTTCTAGGGGTTTCAACATCCCACTCAGCAGAAGGTAAAATTGATGAAATGGCCAAGCTAGTTAAGATCCTCACTGCAAAATTAAACAAGTTGGAACTAGAAAAGAATTCAAGCAAACCTAATCAAGAAGGTCAGAGAAACCCCAACAATAAAAAAAAATTCATAAGATAGTTTGCACCTCGTTTCATAATGATAGGAGAAAAACTGAGAATCAAAGAGTACCACCCCCTTTTCAGAATAATGTTGTTGATGAAGAAGAAATTGAAGAAGAATTGTTATTGGAGGATACATACTAGGATATTAATTATTTTGGAGAGTAGTTAACTAAGGGTTTTGTCATTGAAGAAGACTTTCTAAATTCAGAATACTATGATGCAGATATGTTTGAAACAGAAAATGATTTAAATCTTGAAATGACTGTTGTAACTATTGATGCATATCAGACTAAGCCGAAGAAAACTTTGAATTTGAGTTTAGGTCCAAAGCAAGTAGTTCAAAATCCAATAAAAGGGTAGTTGTACGTACTAAACAACAATCTGATCCTATGTTAGAGAAAAAACAAATTCAAGATAAACAAAAGAAAAATTTGGAAGTTGAAGAGGTAAACAGAAGTGTGCAGAATTTTAATCTGGAAAATGAATTAGGAAAAATTAAGATTCCTATGCCTTTTACCGAGTTAATGAAAAATCCTTCTTACAAAGATTCAGTTTTTAAAATGATTGGTTCAGCAAATAGTCAGCCTCTTTCTAATACAGTGAATTTACAAGAAGAAAGAGCTAAAATCTTTATTGGATCAGCTTTAGCTGAAAAAAATGAGAATGAAGCTAGTGCAGCACCTCCTTTTTACATCACACTAACTATTCATGAACAAATGATACATAACTGTCTTTTGGATTCAGGAGCATCACACAACCTAATTCCAAAGGCTATCATGGAGGCTCTAGGTTTGATTATAACAAAACCCTATCATGATTTGTATGCTTTTGATTCATGAGTTGTAAAATGTTTAGGAGTTATTGAAGATATGGTTGTCAGTTTGGCTCAACTACCAATGAAGAGTGTGATTATGGATGTGGTAGTAGCAGACATTACACCTAAATTTGGATTACTCCTCTCTAGATCTTGGGCAAAGAAAGTTGGGAGAACTTTACAAATGGATTTAACATATGCTATTATTCTTGTATTTGGAGGAGAAAATAGAAGGTTATACAGAGAACTACATTTTGCCTATATTGTGACAGATGACAAGAACCCTACAAATCATCCCTTGTATGCTATTGATAAGGACTTGGGTACTTGTATGTTACATTTTACTGATGATGATAATACTACTGGTTTGTTACAAGTTGAAAAGGAAAATCCAGTTAAATGCATTAGGGAACAAGAAGATGAACTTTGGCATTTATGCTTTGATGGATCATATTGTAAGGAAGGTGCCAAAGTAGGCGTTCTTTTAATATCTCCTCGTGGTGAATCAGTGAAGATGATGTATAAATTAGAGTTTATTACCACCAATAATACTTCAGAATATGAATCTTTGTTGTTAGGTTTTAAAGCTACCAAATATTTAGGCAATCAGTAGATTTCTATATATGGCGCCTCCGAGTTGGTTGTTCAGCAGGTGGGGAACAACTATCAAGTGAAACAATATTTGCTGAAAGTTTAGAGTAATGAGGTATGGGATATTATAGTCAATTATTTTGTGGCTTTTAAGATTACCTTTATTCCTATGGTCTAGAATAAGATTGTTGATTCTTTGGCCTTAGCAGCCACACATTTTAGGATCCCCAAAACAACACAGCTAAAGTATCCTACTAAGGTTAGGTACAGACCTTCTGTGCCTAATAAAGTAAGGAAGTGGAAATTTTTTGAAGATGACATTGAAATAAAAATAATTTTAGTGCTGACTGATGAGTTTTCCAATTCCTTGATTGATCAAGAAGAGGTTGATGAGGTTGAAGATTCTGAAGATATTGCTGAAAATGAGATTGTTGGCCACAAGATTATTGAACTTAAAGGTAATTTCATTCCTAAAGGTTTGGTGCCATTAGAAAGAATATTTTCAAAAGATGATACACCTTTAAAACTTGTTGTACAATCTTTGGAAGAAAATGTGGTGGACTGTCATATTGGTACTCCATAACATCCTAGAATAGTGAAGATTTCAAAAGTGTTGATGTATATGTAACTTCAGAATGTATTCTTCTATGTATTTCATATATTGTAACCGGATGTTTATTCCGGGATGTTTCTATTATGTATTTGAGTCATGTGGTCATGCCCCGATGTTTCGATCGGGAGGATTAATAATGTAATCTAGTCTTATCAAGTCATTAGGTAAGTCGCCACAGTTATGGGGCACTTGAGTTATTATACACTAATTAAGGTGTAGGCTTGAGTAGTAATTATTAGGTCGAGCCTACGTGTGAAATGGTAATTCAAGTGAACGGACTAATATAAATAGAGAGGGTGAGTCTCTCTATTTGTCACTTGTGAATTACATCACTTGCTCTCTCAAGTGTGGCGCACCATTGGAGAAGGAAATACTTTGGCTTGACAGAAGACAGAAGGCTGCTGTTGTGTTGGGAGGTCATCTTACTGTTTTGGGATCACATCTTGTGGTGATACTATCTTAGAGGAAGTTGAGTGTTTTTCTCCATTTATGGTTTCCCCTCCTAAAATATCTGTGTCTCTTGTCTCTTGTGATGTGCTTATGTGATTGCTGTGCTTGTTATTCTCTCAGTGAAAAGATCTTATCCTAATGCTAGCTTAAATATTGAAAAACTAACATGGTATCAGAGCTAACCTGAGAAGAAGACATTGTGCAGCTACAGAAACTAGGGCTTCCTATTTCGTGGATATTCCTCCACATATTTTCAGCAAAAGTATGCTAGGATGACTCTCCATTGAAGGGTCCATCTTTCTGTCGATGCAGAATTCAATTTCAAGCATTTTTAGTTTTGATGTGGAAATTAGGGCTTTCTATAGAAGAGGATTTTTTGAGTGAGACCAGCATAGGATTGTTCTCCTCATCAAAACCAAAGTTTAGAGACCTGGATCAATAAATTTGGTTGGGTAAGTCTATGGGAAAGTCAAACCCTAGTTTGACCCCTAGCTAGAGAAACCCTAAATACTAAAACTGCTAAGTTTTGGTACAGTCGCTATATTCTGAGATTGGATAAGTCTCAGAAGCTAAAAATATCAAGGGCCGAAGATACAATCCTGATGAACACTGTGTCAAAATCTCAGCCTCATATTCGCTATATTCTGGGAGATATGATCTCTCCAAGTTAGGATTCCAGCCTCTTCCAGAAATCATCCATAAACAGGTCACCTGGGGAGATCTGTAAATCTTGGGCTACAGAGGTGAAAATGGAATTCCTGAAGATTTTCTGGAAAGGGCATGGACTTTATTTTCTGTGGTCTGAAGTTCAGACTCAGAAGATGAACCAGTGACACGTGGAAGGCCGTACAACTTCGCTGTTTTGAACAGTCCTGTAACAGGTCACCTTGGGAAAAGGATCATAAATCCCAAATGGTGAAACCAATTCTGATGAAACCTATGGTGTTGGATCAAGGACACGCGAGGTTACCTCAGTAAGAAATTTCAGACATAGAGGAGCAGTAATTTCGGAGATATCATAGAAACAGTAACAGGCATTTCTGCAGAAGAAATCAGAAAACTAGGGCTTCCTATTCCGGGAGCTTCCCTCCACTCTTTTCAGAAAAGGAGTACATTGGACAGATCCATTTGAAGAGATATATCTGTTTATTCAATCAGATCTGAAAGATTCCAAGTTTTGGAAATTAGGGTTTCTGTGACAAACCTTAGATCAGCAAACTCCGGGACAAGGATGGACACCTCAAATCGGTAAAATCTAACTCTTTGCTATTTCCATTTGAGGTTCTCATTTCAATATGATATATCACATCAGCTTAGTGAAAAGCTTGTGGAAGTTGAAAACTTCCAAGCCTATAAGTATATGATCTCTCTAAAGAAAATGGATTGGACACCTACATGATTATAGAGGTTCCATTTTCAGAGGGAGACGAGGCCATAGAAGACATCATGCTCATGCTGCAGAGGATGATGAACAATCCAGAAAGAGATCCAGATATGAAAGTGAAGATTATTCAAGTGAAGATGAATATGTTCTGATATCATCTCTCACAGGTAACATTACTCATGGAAGTGATGATTGGCTCATAGATAGTGGGGCTTCCAAACATATGACGAGATTCAAGGAATCCTTTGTGATACTGTCAGAACATGAATCACCTCACAAGGTGAAACTAGGAGATGACTACCAATATCCAATAAAAGGAAGTGGGGAATCTTCATACAAGCTAGACTCTGGTAAGTCTCTAACAATGAAAGAAGTATTGTTTGTTTCAGCATTGATGTAAAAGGAATGCGGATTGCATTCATAGATGGTCAAGTCATCATGTGGCAAAAAGGAAAGACTATCGATGATGCGGTAGTTATTGGAGAACAAGAAGGAGGCTTGTACAAATTGAAGGGCCATTTAGAACAAGCCTTGATCCAAGACATAGTAGAGCCAAATGAGTTTTGGCATAGAAGGCTTGCACATGTGCACTACAGAGCACTACCTATTGCAAGCAAAGCTGTTAAAGGTCTTCTAGAATTTCAAGCTATTTGAAGGGAAGAACAAAATTAGAATATGAACTAAAGAAGCGGTGAAGAATGCAGAAGTGGTGATGGCCACCTTGAATGGCCTCCATGGATCGTGGAATTCATTCATTCAAGGAATGTGTTCCAGAAGGAAGTGATTACATTCCAACAGACTTCAAGAAGAAGAAGAAGCTCGATTCATAAGAAGAGAAGGGGAGATGGAAGAATTTGAAGATCAAGCTCTTTCCATCCAAAGAAGATCCCTCAAGCAATGAGGAATATGAAGAACTCGATTCTTGAAGAACTTCTTATCACTTGGATAAGAAATGATGC
>LPNX010058088.1:42176-97122 GCA_001517045.1 Pseudotsuga menziesii | reverse complement strand
GATGAATGTTGTATTGGCTAAAGTAGTTGCATGATCATATATTTATGCATAATCATTTGCCAGTATAAATATTCCTTATGAAATGTTTCTAACCATACAATTGCATTTGACTTGTAGGAAAGATCGCATACATAATCGCCTACAAGCAAAGAAGAATGAAGACTTGTTCCGAAGAACAAGTAACGACAGTTCAAAGACAAAGAATAATATGACGAGTGTAGTGACATCATTAAGAAGAAAGGGAAGATAAGTTCAAGATAGAGGATCTTAGTATCCAGTGATCCTAGATGGATACTACTTGTCACTCCAGTACAGAATGTTTCAGTGCATAGAGTATGGAAGACAGAGGGAGTGATTGCAGAAGATCCTGAGGTTCGACATGGTACGACAAGATGGGCAGATTACTGATGATTCTAGGCTTTACTGAGAGTAAAGTAGATTCCAACCTTTGATCCAAGGTTGAAGGTGGAAGACCAGTGATGCTCCTGTTATGTGTCGATGCACTATTGTTCTAGGTATGGTGGTGTGGTAGAATACAGATGGAATCTTCCTTGGACAAGGGAAGTATGCAGTAGAGATGCTGAAGAGGTTCAGGATGATGGACTGCATGACCACACCTATGGCATCGAAAATGAAGCTATTGAGTGATGCTTCATCAGAGATGGTTGATGCTACGATGTATCGTCAGATGATTGGGTCCTTGATGTACCTGAGACTAGATATTTTCTTTGCTATGAACACATTGAGACATGTTCACCTGATGGTTACAAAGCATGCAGGGGTATAATTGATTATGGGCTCAAGTATGATGTGAATTAGAAGATTAACTTGGAGGGTTATGTTGATTCAGATTGGGAAGGAAGTGCCATCGATAGGAAGAGTACTTCAGGATGTTGCTTCAGTTTGGGATCAGGTGTGATCTCCTGGTTTAGCAGGAAGCAATCCTGTGTGGCACTGAGTACAGCTGAAGCAGAGTATGTCGCAGCCTGTTCATCTAGTTGTGAGGCAGTATGGCTGCGGAAGCTACTGTCTGATATATTTGATCTCCAGCTGGATGCTACCTGTATACATTGTGACAACCAGAGTTGCATGAAGTTGTTAGAGAATCCAGTGTCCCATGATAGGTCGAAGCATATTGAGATCAAATATCACTATATCAGGGATATGGTGTAGAGAGGAGCAGTGAAGCTTTTGTATGTTGCGACGGAGGAACAGATAGCTGATGTACTGACGAAGCCTTTGGCTAGGCTGAAGTTTGAGTACTTCAGAGAGAGACTTGGTGTTCTCCAGATTGAGGCTTCCTCCCAGAGACAGTGATGAGATCCAGAGCCATTCTGACATGGTGAGAGGACTGGTTCCTTCCATGGTCAGATGTAAGGGATGAGAGATTCCGTCATGGTGAGAGGATTGGTTCCTTCCATGACTAATATGAGTATTGAGATCCATAGCCATTCTGACGAGCAGGTCAGATGTAAGGGCTGTTCCATTCTGTTGATGGCTAAAGGATTTAGTTCCTTCCATGTCAGGTGTAAGTGCAGAAATCTCTCTTCATTGTGGTTGAGAGTCTTCCATCATTGGATGGGATTGTGCCATTCTGACAAGTAGGTCAGATGTAAGGGCAGAGCCATTCTATTCATGGCTAAAGGATTTATTTCCTTCCATGTCAGATGTGAGTGCTGGCCATTCTATCGAGTAGGACAGATGTAAGGACAACTGCCATTCTCTAGGAGAATGGAGGCGCCTGGTCAGTTACCAGGTAGCTCAGTCGAGGAGGACTGGGGGCCATTCTGATATGATTGTTGGGATGTGTTCCCCTCATGATCAGATATGAGTGCATGCCATTCCATCATTATGAACAGGATGTGTTCCCGCCTGGATGGATGCAAGTGCTGAGCCTTGTCACAGATGATAGTAGGTGTGTCCTATCATGCTGATGACTGTAAGTGCTGTTCCATTTCACAGATGATAGTAGGTCTGTCCTATCATGCTGGTGACTATAAGTGCAGTTCCATTTCACAGATGGTAGTAGGTGTGTCCTACCATGTTGGTGATTGTAAGTGCAGAGCCTTTTCACAGATGGTAGTAGGTGTGTCCTACCATGCTGGTGATTATAAGTGCTGAGCCTTTCCACAGATGGTAGTAGGTGTGTCCTACCATGCTGGTGGATGTGAGCGCTGTGCCTTTTCACAGATGATAGTAGGTGTGTCCTATCATGCTGGTGGTTGTAAGTGCTGAGCCATTTCACAGATGATAGTAGGTGTGTCCTATCATGCTGGTGAATGTGAATGCTGGGCCTTTCTGATATTATTGTAGTTTACTACATGATCAGATGTGAGTGCTGGGTGTGCCTTTCTGAAGAGAAGGTCAAATGTAAGTGCTGGGAAAAGACCTACACGAGGGTAGGCTTACAACCAGCATGAAAAAGGGTTGGCTCTGTAGAACTTCCTATGACGAGATAGTATACACATGATGATGACCAGCGGAGATATAGATCGAGCTATGATCCAGATCCAGTTATGATGACTCCGAGAGATCCAGATCGAGGGATGATCCAGATCCAGCAGTGATGATCCAGATTGAGTGATGATCCAGATCCAGTCCAGAGAGATGATCCAGATCGAGTGATGATCCAGATCCAGTCCAGTGATGTTGATCCAGATCGAGTGATGATCTAGATCAAGTGAGGCCATTTTATGATGATCCAAATCGAGAGATGATCCAAATCCAGATGACTTGAAGATGAAGATGAATTGAAGACGAAGATGACTCAAAGACGAAGATGATCCAGTTGATGCAGAGAAGAAGACCAGTACTAAAAAATTGTGTCGAAAGAATACCTTCCTAGTTAAGAGGGAGTGTTGATGTATATGTAACTTCGGAATGTATTCTTCTATGTATTTCATATATTGTAACCTGATGTTTATTCCGGGATGTTTCTATTATGTATTTGAGTCATGTGTTCATGCCCCGATGTTCCGATCGGGAGGATTAATAATGTAATCAAGTATTATCAAGTCATTAGGTAAGTCCCCACAGTTATGGGGCACTTGAGTTATTATACACTAATTAAGGTGTAGGCTCGAGTAGTAATTATTAGGTCGAGCCTACGTGTGAAATGGTAATTCAAGTGAACGGACTAATATAAATAGAGAGGGTGAGTCTCTCTATTTGTCACTTGTGAATTACATCACTTGCTCTCTCAAGCGTGGCGCACCTTTGGAGAAGGAAATACTTTGGCTTGACAGAAGACAGAAGGTTGTTGTTGTGTTGGGAGGTCATCTTACTGTTTTGGGATCACATCTTGTGGTGATACTATCTTAGAGGAAGTTGAGGGGTTTTCTCCATTTATGGTTTCCCCTCCTAAAATCTTTGTGTCTCTTGTCTCTTGTGATGTGCTTATGTGATTGCTGTGCTTGTTATTCTCTCAGTGAAAAGATCTTATCCTAATGCTAGCTTAAATGTTGAAAAACTAACAAAAAGCACTCATAGCAGAACAGAGAAACAAGTACATTAAGTTGTTAAAGAAGTATGTTGATGTTTTTGCATGGTCTTATGATGACTTGAATACATATGATATTGGGATTATACAACATAAAATAGCATTAAAACTGAATGTTAAATCTTTTCGATAGAAAATAAGGAGGATAAATCGAGCTTTGTTTCCTGTTTTGAAAAATGAGTGAAGAAGTTATTAGATGCCAATATCATTGTTCCTCTTAGGTATTCTTCATGGGTTGCAAATTTATTTCTTGTCAGAGAAAAGAATGGAGAAATCAGACTTCGTGTTTACTTTATAAATCTAAATAGGTGTTCATTGAAGAATAATTATCCTTTGCCTAAAATAGAACAAATATTGCAGAAGGCTTTTGGGGCACAAAAGATTTCTATGGTTGATGGTTTTCGAGGATATAATCAAATTTCCATGCATCCTAATGATAAAGAGAAAACATCTTTCACTACTCCCTGTGGAACCTTCATGTATGATAAAATGCCTTTTAGATTATTGAATGCTCTACCAACTTTTTGAAGAGCTATGTATATAGCCTTTGTTGGGGAAAGAGAAAAGTTTGTAGTGATTTACTTAGATGATATTACAGTCTTTTCACAATCGGATTATGAACATCTAAAAAATTTGAAACAAACTTTTTTGAAATGCAGAAAATACAGTTTGTCTCTTAATCCAAAGAAGTCACATTTCGTTGTGCAGGAAGGTAAATTATTAGGTCATTTAGTTTCAGTTGATGGCATAATAATTGATCCGGAAAGGGTGAAATAAATACTGAAAATAAGTATGCCGAAGAGGAAAAAATATGTACAATATTTCATTAGTAAAATCAATTTTATGCTTTGGTTTATACCAAATTTTGCTGAGACTATCAAACAGATTATAGCCATGGTGAAGAAGGATCAAGAATTCAAGTGGACTACAGAAGCAAAGAATTCATTCGAAAAAATTAAGATATCTCTTACTGAAGCTCCAGTATTAGTAAGTGTAGATCTTACAAAGGAATTTCAACCTTTTCTTTTGCATCTGAAGATACATTGGTTGTTGTTTTATTACAAAAGAATAAGGACTCCATAACCTAATGGAAATTTTGCAGACTAGTAGATAGTAGTACAGAAGGCACTTGTCTACAGGTTCTTGAAGCCTCACAAGGAGGAATTCATCCCACAGCAGGAACCAAATCTTAGGGCATGTTTTTGTTTTCCATTGTTTTTGATACTTTTATTCATATTTTCAATCTTGCCTTTACTAGTCGTTTCTAGAAAATTTTCTTGATGGGGATAATGTTAGTGTTACCTTTTAACTCTTATAATGTTTGATTTCTTAGATTATTTTTACAAGTTTTGCTTTGATTTTATATTTGAGGGGCTTATATAAGGCATATATGGATTTAAAAAGTCTAAAAATAGCATAAAAGTTAAATTAAGACTCCTACACCAAGTTCAAACTCTTATCATTAGCTTAATATTGTAAAATCATTAATTTGGACTTTCTTGTAGCACAAGACAAAAACAGATGCACAAGAGCACTACAAGAAAATCGCACGAGTCAAAATCATCATTTTTTTCAGTCCAATTTGTTTGGGACTCTCACACCTAAGGTGTTAATCACATTATATGATGGTTTTGATACATGTCTTCTGTAGCTTAATCACTAAGGCAGGTGGAATATTATCATAAGGGAGAAACCATGGCAGTCGTTTGTAGAAGCTAATATAATAATGATATGTAGAGTATAATGGAACGAGGATGGATGGAATGATGTTTTTATTTGAATTGCATGAAGATTAATTGAACATCGTGGTGAGAAATCAGTGCTTGATAATCGGGATTTTTAAACTGAGTGAGAATTAGGGCTTGCATGAGCAATTAGCTGGAGTGGTCTAACAGGTCAAAGAAAGGTGGAGCATGAAATTCAACACTTGAAAATTGAAATAACCATTTTCGATCATTCGAATTGGTCATCTTAATAGGTAGTCCGCATGCCATTACCAGGGTCTTTAATTTAGGGCTTTTTATGAAAAAATGGTTAATGATAGATTCAAAGATAGAATACTAGTTTTAGCCTAATCCATGTTAAATGATGAATTTTTAACCAATACATTTAAAGTATTCATCATTTAAAAAAAGGAATTCAGAGTAGAGCCTTTTGGAGGTCCCTATATTGTCTTCTAGGCTAGTTTGTTAATATTGAAAAATAGTCAAATTGTGGTGTATTGACAGAAGCTATTTAATCATAGTAAATATGAAAAAAAGTGGAAAAACCAACACGGAAGAATGCTCAGACATAGGTTGGGTAAATAATTTTCCATATTGTGCACAGTTGTTTGCAAATGCAAGATAGTTAATTTTCTTTGAAAGGATTGAAGGTCATCATCCAGAGGTGTCATACAAACTTGATCAATGTTTAGACAAAGATATAGTGTATTTTGACACCTTGAAGTTCAAATTAACTAGAGAGTTAATAGCTGAAGCAACAGGCTTTTTGGATGAAGGAGAGTTTTGGTTCAAAAAGGTTGCTTTCACCTTTAATGCTCAAATATACGTGCTTCTTGGTGTAGTTGTAGACTGGGGAAAAGGTGTTCAATTCAAAATTTTAAACCTGAGTGGATTGATCCTATTAAAGTCTTGTAGAGCTATGTCACCTGTGAGGGTAGATTTGCCTTTGTTTTGAAATATCACTTTAGCTTCATCCAACATCTCAGTAATGAGTCCAAAATTAATTTACCTTTCTTCTTTCTAAAAAGGTTACAAAAGATTTCATGTAGGGTGAGAGAGCACCAAGATCATACAAAGCAATCTGTTTTTCACCATGGACTCATTAAGCTCATCATAAGTACTGTATTGCAGAAAAGAGAGAAGACTTTGGAGCATTTCATTTTTTGGTTAGGTTTCAACACTGATCAGGAGGAACAATATCATAGAAGACAAGTAGATAAAGGTCAAACTTTGATTAAGAATATTAGAAAAAAGGTAACAGTCAAGGGTGAAGAAAATGATAAACTAGAAGAAGCTTCAAAACAGAAAAATAAAAACTTTGAATTTGACTAGTGAGTTAATGATGAGGATAGCAAGATTTTATAGTAAGAAATTAAAGAAGTTGAACCTCTTGTAGATGTTTTACGTGAAGAATCAATTCAAAATGTAAAAGAAGATATTGAGGAGAAAAAGCAAAGCCCTATTACAGTACTATCAGAGGAGGATGAAAAATACCTATTTGATGAGGCTAGAATTCCTATTACTAATGAAGCTAGGGTTTGTGCTGAGCAAGAGATTCACTCTCATTTTGATGATGAAACAGTGTCAAAAAAAAAAATTTAAGGTGGTTGATTTTGCCTCAATCACTCATCAAGGGAAGACTCTGAAGATGTTGGGAGAGATTGCAGCAATCTCGAGAGCTAAAACAAGACCTAAAAACAAACTTAGGTTAAACATGAAAAAGCTACTGAATCACAAATTGGATAAAGAAAATGTTACAGTAATAAAGGATTCATCATCTGAAGACAAATTGGATGATGGAGAAGATGGACATAAAGATAAAAATCCACTAGAATCAAAATGAAAATCTGTCATGACAGATACTATGATCTCTGATATATTTCTGGAAATTCGAAATCAAATTTTTCAAGAACAACAACAAAGTGAGGTAAAATGTTCTTGTTTAGAGAAGAAATAAATGGTTGAAGAAGAAGTTCCCTGCGATGATGAAACTGAAAAACATCCAAATTTTCCTGTAATCTCCACCGAAATTATGAATGAAGATGAAGAAATCAATAAAAGACTGAAAATACCATGGACACCTTAAGGGATGCAACAATAGAAGAAGACAAATGTATTGATTCTGAAAAAGAAAACCTACAAAGAAGCATTAAGCAATATAAGTATCAAATTGAATATATGCATGAAGCTAATGATGGGCTAGTTACTGCAAACATGAGACTTAGAGAATATTTGGAGGAAGTTAACAGTCATTACCACAAGTTGATTACAGTTTCAAGAGAAGCACTTAAAAGAAAAAGGCAAATAGAAAGTCAATTCACAGAGTTCAAGCAAACCATCCAGGACCTGCAACAACATAATAAAGAGCTAAAAAATAGGATCTTAGACATGGAGACAGATGAATTGAAGGCGAGAAGGAAAGCTCAAGCCTTGGAAGGAATTTCTTTACTTGCTGAAGTAGCTAAAGATTTGTAAAGTTAGTCAAGAAAGTCAGTTAATAGTTATGTTTGGAAAGTTATTTTATTTTTGTATAATGATGATTTAGATTGAACTACTCGAGAGGTAGTCTTAAAAACAGTTAGGGTTCAGTTATTCAACTCATTTTTAAGAATAGGATAAATGTAAGTCTGAAAGAAGACAAATGGTTTGATTTTTTGCTGACAAGTGGAGGCTATCAGGCTTTGTTTATGAGCTAAGTAAAAACTCTTATGTGTTATTTCAAGATTGAACTATGAAATATATGCACTATATGCCCTTCATATTATTGACTGGTTTCATTTATATATGTATTAATTACTTAGCTGGTATATTCATTTACTATTTATTGTTTTTATGCTTGGAATGCTTGCTAACTGTGGGTGAAATTCAGTATTGTGTTTTATGTTGGATTATGGTTTATGTGTTATACATCCCAGTCATTCAAATGCTCATGATTTAGTGTTTATTTTTGTTTTATGAATGTTTTCCCTCTTGTCTTCAAACTGCTCAACCAAAAAAACCTTGAAAACCCTAGAAAACCCTAGAAAACCCTTTTTTTATTTTATTGTGATTATTGATATTATGTTGGCTTGTTCTCTTGTAGTCTGGGAATAATTTCTAGCACTAACATCTTTGGCGCCTTTGCTGGGGAATGAAGTTGAAAACCTTTTTTTCCTTGGGATACTTATCATTTCACTGGTTATAAGAGGTGAACTTAAACCAACAAATATTAAAGCCTACTTTTCACCAGTATTTCACCGTGGCTACTAAGGGAGTTGGAACAAGAAACAGACCTATTTCACCTTTATAGTTGGGTGTTACAGACCCAGAACAGATATTGAAAATAACTAGGAAAATCAAAAGGTGTAAGTCATCACCAACCCTATGTAAACCTGATCAGTTAGACATTTCATCATCTTTATCTACCTTGAAGGGAGAAGAACAAAATTCACCTTTGTTGAATCCTATAATTCCTGTCAGTAATTTTCAAGTTTTCACTGATCCTCAATCCTTCAAGAAAGCGAAGACAATATCTCATGGTAAAATTCCTCTATTTCATCTAAAAGTTGGTAAAAGTCTATTTCAACCAAGTTCCGGTCAAGTATTTCCATCACCAGAACCAGTCAACTTAAAAATGGCAGCCCAAAATCAACCATTAGATATGATGGACCGAATGGTTGCAGCTAGGTATGCACCTTTATTTTTTCCTTCACCTTTGAAAGCACTTCCTAGAGGTGATTACGAGAAATACCTACATAGTTTTAATGGACAAGGTGAAACTACAGCCGAGGAACATTGGGAGGCCTTTCTCAGTTATGCTGATAATCAAAATATTGAAGATAAGGATGTATGAATGAGGATGTTTGTCCAAAGTCTTGATGGAGATGTCATAAAATGGCTGGGGAGTTGCATGCAAATTATATGACTATCATAGAAGAGCTTTAGTACCTTTTCATGAGAAAATGGGGAGACAGCAAGGATCATACCGATTATATAACTGAGTTTGGATCCCTTGGGAAAAAGAAGGATGAAACCATTGCTAATTTTTCAAAGAGATTCAATAAAATGTATGGCAGAATTCCTGCAGAAATAAAACCTTCAGAAACATATGCAAAACTCACATATGCAAATGCCTTTGATCATGAATTTTCCTTAATTGTAAGACAAAGAAGACATGTTTCTCTACTGAACATGCAGGATGTAGCATGAGAAGTGGAGTCTAATATATTAGCTTCTAATAGATTGAAAGGAAATACAGCTCAACAGATATATGATAGGAAAGGTAAGAAAGAGGCAATTCCAGGGGTTTCAACATCCTACTCAGGAGAAGGTAAAATTGATGAAATTGCCCAGATAGTTAAGATCCTGACTGCAAAATTAAACAACTTGGAACTAGAAAAGAATTCAAGAAAACCTTTTGAAGAAGGTGAGAGAAACCCCAACAATCAAAACCAATTCAGAAGATGGTTTGCACCTCATTTCATACCTAGAGAAAGAATAAATAATGATATACAACGAGAAATGAGAGAAACTGAGGATCAAAGAGTACCACCCCCTCTTTAGAATAATGTTGTTGATGAAGAAGAAATTGAATAAGAATTGTTATTTGAGGATATAGACCGGGATTTGAATTATTTTGGAGAGCAGCTAACTCAGGGTTTTGTCACTAAAGAAGACTTTTTAAATTAAGAATACTATGATGCTAATATGTTTGAAATAGAAAATGATTTAAATCTTTAAATGACTGCTGTAACTGCTGATGGATATCAGACTGAGCCAAAGAAAACTTTGAATTTGAGGTCAGGTCCAAAGCAAGTAATTCAAAATCCAAAGAAAAAGGTAGTTGTCCCTACTAAACAACAATCTAATCCCGTGTTAGATAAAAAACAAATTCAGGATAAACAAAAGAAGAATATGGAAGTTGAAGAGGTAAACAAAAGTGTGCATAATTTTAATCTGGAAAATGAATTAGGAAAAATTAAGACTCCTATGCCTTTTACTGAGTTAATGAAAAGTCCTTCTTACAATGATTCAGTTCTTAAAATGATTGGTTCAACAAACAGTCAGCCTCTTTCTGATACAATGAATTTACAAGAAGAAAGCCCTATAATATTTATTGGATCAGCTTTAGCTGAAAAAACTGAGAATGAAGTTAGTGCATCACCTCCTTTTTACATCACACTGACTATTCATGAACCAATAATACATAACTGTCTTTTGGATTAAGGATCATCACACAACCTAATGCCAAAGGATATCATGGAGGCTCTAAGTTTGAGTATAACAAAACCCTATTATGATTTGTATGCTTTTGATTCACATGCTGTGAAATGTTTGGGAGTGATTAAAGCTATGGTTGTCAATTTGGCTCAGCTACCAATGAAGAGTGTGATTATGGATGTGGTAGTAGCAGACATTACACCTAAATTTGGATTACTCCTCTCTAGATCTTGGGAAAATAAAGTTGGTGGAAATTTACAAATGGATTTAACATATGCTACTATTCCTGTATTTGGAGGAGAAAACAAAAGATTGTACAGAGAACTATGGTTTGATTATATTGTGATAGATGACAAGAACCCTACAAATCATCCCTTGTATGCCGTTGATAAGGATTTGGATACTTGTATGTTACATTTTAGTAATGATGATAATACTGTTGGTTTGTTATAAGTTGAAAATGAAAAGCTAGTTAAATGCATTAGGGAACAAGAAGATGAACTTTGGCAATTATACTTTGATGGATCATCTTGTAAGGAAGGTGTTGGAGTAGGGGTTCTTTTATTATCTCCTGGTGGTGAAATAGTGAAGCTGATGTATAAATTAAAGTTCATTACCACCAATAATACTACAGAATATGAAGCTTTGTTGTTAGGTTTGAAATCTGCCAAATATTTAGGAATTCAACATATTTCTGTATATGGCGACTCCAAGTTGGTTGTTTAACAGGTGAGGAACCACTATCAAGTGAAACAAGATTTGCTGAAAGTCTACCGTAATGAGGTATGGGATATGATAGACAATTATTTTGTGGATTTTAACATTACCTATATTCCTAGAGACCATAATCATACTACTGATTCTTTGGCCTTAGCAGCCACACATTTTAGGATCCCCAAAGCAACATAGCGAAAGTATCCTACTGAGGCTAGGTATAGACCTTCTATGCCTGATAACATAAGGCAGTGGAATTTTTTTGAAGATGACATTGAAATAAAAATATTTTTAGTGCTGACTGATGAGTTTTCCAATTCCCTGATTGATCAAGAATAAGTTGATGAGGTTGAAGATTCTGAAGATATTGCTGACAATGAGATTGCTGGCCACAAGATTATTGAACTTAAAGGTAGTTTCATTCCTAAAGGTTTGGTGCCATTAGAAAGAATATTTTCAAAAGATGATACACCTTTAAAACCTATTGTACAGTCTTCGGAAGAAAATGTGGTGGATTGTAATATTGGTACTCCATAACATGCTAGAATAGTGAAGATTTCAAAAGCACTGACAGCAGAACAGAGAAATAATTACATTAAGTTGTTAAAGGAGTATGTTGATGTTTTTTCATGGTCTTATGAAGACTTGAAGACATATGATACTGGGATTATACAACATAAAATACCTTTAAAACTGAATGTTAAACCTTTCAGATAGAAATTAAGGAGGATAAATCCAGCTTTGTTTCCTGTTAGTGAAAAAGAAGTGAAGAAGTTATTAGATGCCAAGATCATTGTTCCTCTTAGGCATTCTTCATGGGTTGCAAATTTAGTTCCTGTTGGAAAAAAGAATGGAGAAATCAGACTGTGTGTTGACTTTAGAAATCTGAATAGGTCTTCATTGAAGAATAATTATCCTTTGCCTAAAATAGAACAAATATTGCAGAAGGTCATTGGGGCACAAAGGATTTCTATGGTTGATGGGTTTTTAGGATATAATCAAATTTCCATGCATACTGATGATAAAGAGAAAACAACTTTTACTACTCCCTGGGGAACCTTCATGTACAATAAAATGCCTTTTGGATATATAAATGTTGGAGCAACTTTTCAAAGAGCTATGGATATAGCCTTTGTTGGGGAAAGAGATAAGTTTGTAGTGATTTAATTAGATGATATTACATTTTTTTCACAATCAGATGATGAACATCTAAAAAATTTGAAACAAACTTTTCTGAAATGCAAAAAATACGGTTTGTCTCTTAATCCAAAGAAGTCACATTTTGCTGTGCAGGAAGGTAACTTATTGGGTAATTTAGTTTCAGCTGATGGCATAAGGATTGATCTGGAAAGGGTGAAAGCAATACTGAAAATAAGTCTACCCAGTAGCAAAAAAGATGTACAATCTTTCATTGGTAAAATCAATTTTCTGCGTTGGTTTATACCAAATTATGCAGAGACTATCAAACAGATTACAACCATATTGAAGAAGGATCAAGAATTCAAGTGGACTATAGAAGCAAAGAATTCTTTCAAAAATTTTAAGATGGCTCTTACTAAAGCTCCAGTATTACTAAGTCCATATTTTACAAAGGAATTTATAACCTTTTCTTTTGCATCTGAAGATACATTGGCTGTTATTTTATTACGGAAGAATAAGGACTCCATAACCCAATGGAAATTTTGCAGGATAGCAGATAGCAGTACAGAAGGCACTAGTCTGCAGGTTCTTGAAGCCTCACAAGGAGGACTTCATCCCACAGCAGGAGCTAGATGTTAGGTCATGTCTTTGTCTTCCATTGTTTTTTATACTTTTATTCGTATTTTTAATCTTGCCTTTACTTTTTGTTTCTAGAAAATTTTGTTGATAGGGATATTGTTAATGTTACCCTTTAACTATTATAATGTTTGGTTTCTTATCTTATTTTTAAAAGTTTTGCTTTGATTTTATAATTGAGGGGATTATATAAGGCATATATGGATTTAAAAAGTCTAAAAATAGCATAAAAGTTAAATTAAGACTCCTAAAACAAGTTCAAACTCTTATAATGAGCTTAATATTGTGAAATCATTAATTTGGACTTTCTTGTAGCGCAAGACAAAAACAAATGCACAAGAGCCATGTAAGAAAATCTCGCGAGTCAAAATCATCATTTTTTTTGTCCAATTTCTTCAGAATTCTCACACCTGAGGTGTCAATCAGATTGTATGATGGTTTTGATACATGTCTTACGTATCTTAATCACTAAGGCAGGTGGAATATTATCATAAGGGTGAAATCATGGCAGTCATATTCAGAAGCTGATATAATAATGATATGCAAAGTATAATGGAACAAAGATGGATGGAATGATGTTTTAATTTGAATTTCATGAAGAATAATTGAAGATCGTGGTGAGAAATCAATGCTTGATAATTATGATTTTTAAACTAAGAAAGAATTAGGCCTTGTAGGAGCGGTTAGCTGGACTGGTCTAAGCAGTCAGAGAAAGGTGGAGCATGCAATTCAACACCTAACAATTGAAATAACCATTTTCTAGCATTCGAATTGGTCATCTTAACAAATAGTCCACATGCCATTACCAAGGTCTTTAATTTGGGGCTTTTTATGAAAAAATAACTAATGACGCATTCGAGGACAGAATACTAGTTTTAGCCTAATCCATGTTAAATGATGAATTATTAACCAATACATTTAAATTATTCATCATTTAAACAAAGCAATTCACAGTAGAGCCTTTTGGAGGTCCCTATATTGTATTCTAGGTCAGTTTCTTAGGATTGGAAAATAGTTAGACTGTGGTGTATTGACAGAATCTATTCAATCATGGTAAATATCAAAAAGAGTGGAAAAACCAATAGGGCAGAGCCCTAAGACTTAAGCTAGGTAAATAATTTTCCAGATTGTACACAGTTGTTTGCAAATGCGGGATGGTTAATGTTCTTTGAAAGGATTGAAGGTCATCATTCAGAGGTGTCATACAAATTTTCTCAATGTTTAGATAAAGATATAGTTTCTTTTTACGCCTTGAAGTTCAAATTAACTAGAGAGTTAATAGCTGAAGCAACAGGGATTTTGGATGAAGGAGAGTTTTGGTTCAGAAGTGTTCCTTTGACCTTTAATGCTCAAAGATACTTGCTTCTTGGTGTAGTTGCACACTAGGGAAAACGTGTTCCAATTCAAAATTTTAAACCTGAGTGGATTGAACCTATTAAAGTCTTGTAGAGCTATGTCACCTGTGAGGGTAGATTTGCATTTGTTTTCAAATATCACTTTAGGTTCCTCTAGCATCTCAGTAATGAGTCTAAAATGAATTTACCCTTGTTCTTTCTGAAAAGATTACAAAATATGTCATCTAGGGTGAGAGAGCACCAAGATCATACAAAGCAATCTATTTTTCACCATGGACTCATTAAGCTCATCATAAGTACTGTATTGCAGAAAAGAGAGAAGACTTGGGAGCATTTCATTTTTTGGTCAGGTTTGAAGACTGATCAGGAGGAACAATCTCAGAGAAGACAAGTAGATAAAGGTCAAACTCTGATTAAGAAGCTTAGAAAAAAGGTAACAGTGAAGGGTGAATAAAATGATAAACCATAAGAATCATCAAAATGGGAAAATAAAAACTTGAATTTGAGCAGCGAGTTAATGATGAGGATAGCAAGATTTTACAGTTAGAAATTAAAGAAGATTAGCTTGTTGTAGATGTTCTACCTGCAGAATCAATTCAAAATGTAAAAAAATATATTGAGGAGCAAAATCAAAGCCCTATTACATTACTATTAGATGAGGATGAAAAATACTTATTTGATGAGGCTAGAATTCCTGTTACTAATGAAGCTAGGGTTTGTGCTGAGCAAGAGATTCACACTCATTGTGATGAGGAAACAGTGTCAAAAATGAAAAAAATGAAGTTTGTTGAGTTTGCCTCAATCCCTCATCAAGGGAATACTCTGAAGATGTTGGGATAGATTGCAACAGCCTGGAGACCTAAAACAAGACCTAAAAACAAACTTAGGTTAAACATGAAAAATCTATTGAATCCAAAATTAGATAAAGAAAATGTTACAGTAATAGAGGATTCATCATTTGAAGACAAATTGGATGATAGTGAATATGGAAATAAAGATAAAAATCCAATAGAATTAAAAGGAAAATATGTCATGACTGATACTAACATCTCTGATATATTTCTGGGAATTCGAAATCAAAATTTTCAAGAACAACAAGAAAGTGAGGTAAGAAGTTCTTGTTTAGAGAAGAAGGAAATGGTTAAAGAAGAACTTCCCTGCAATGCTAGAAATGAAAAACATTCAAATTTTCCTGTAATATCCATAGAAATTATGAATGAAGATGAAGAAATCTATAAAAGACTGAAAAATACCATGGATACCAGAAGGGATGTAAACAATAGCAGAAGACAAATGTATTGATTCTGAAAAAGAAAACCTACAAAGAACCATTAAGAAATATAAGTATTAGATTGAATATATGCATGAAGCTAATGATGGTCTAGTTACTGCAAATAGGATATTTAGAAAATATTTGGAGGAAGGTAACAGTCATTACTGGGACATGATTACAGTCTCAAGACAAGCAAAAAGGAAAAGGCAAATAGAGAGGCCGTTCACAGAGTTAAAGGAAACCATCCAGGAACTGCAACAACATAATAAAGAGCAAACAAAGAGGATTGCAAACATGGAGACAAACCAATTGAAGGTGAGAAGGAAAGATCAATCCTTGGAAGGAATTGCTTTGCTTGTTGAAGTAGCTAAATATTTGTAAAGTTAGTCAAGAAAATTAGTTATTAGTTATGTTTGTAAAGTTATCTTATTTTTGTATAAGGATGATATAGATTGAAATATTCGAGAGGTAGTCTTAAAAATGGTTATGGTTGAGTTATTCAACTGATTTTGAAGAATAGGATAAATGTAAGTCTAAAAGAAGACAAATGGTTCGATTTTTTGCTGACAAGGGGAGGCTAGCAGGCTTTGTTTATGAGATAAGTAAAAACTCTTATGTGTTATTTGAAGATTGAACTATGAAATATATGCACTATATGCCCTTCATATTATTGTCTGGTTTCATTTATAATTTTTGTTAATTACTTGGTTGGTATATTCATTTCTTGTTTAATGTTTTTATGCCTGGAATGCTTGCTAACTGTGGGTGAAATTTAGTATTGTGTTTTCTGTTGGATTATGGTTTATGTGTTATACATCTCATTCATTCAAATTGTCATGATTTAGTGTTTATTTTGGTTTTATGAATGTTTTCCCTCTTGTCTTCAAACTTCTGAACCAAAAAAACCTTGAAAACCGTAGAAAACAATATTTTATTTTATTGTGATTATTGGGATTGAGATGGCTTGTTCTCTGGTAGTATAGGAACAATTTCTGGCACTAACATCTTTGGTGCCGTTTCCAGGGAACGAAGTTGAAAACCTATTTTTCCCTCGGATGCTTATGATTTCACTGGTTGTAAGAGGTGAACTTAAACCAGAAAATCTTAAAGACTACTTTTCGCGAGTATTTCATAGTGGCTACTAAGGGAGTTGGGACAAGAAATAGACCTAGTTCACATTTACAATTGGGTGTTGCAGACACAGAACATATACTGAAAACAACTAGGAAAATCAAAAGGTATCAGTCATCACCAACCCTATGTAACCCTGATCAGTTAGATATTTCATCATCTTTATCTTCCTTGAAGGGAGAAAAACAAAATTCACCTTGGTTGAAGCATATAATTCCTGTCAGTAATATTCAAGTTTTAACTGATCCTCAATCCTTCAAGAAAGAAAATACAATATCTCCTAGTAAAATTCTTCTATTTCATTTAGAATTTGGTAAAACTCCATTTCAACCAAGTTCCAGTCAAGTCTTTCCATCACCAAAACCATTCAATTTAAAAATGGCATCCCAAAATCAACCATTAGATATGATGGACAGAATTGTTGCAGCTAGGTATGAACCTTTAGTTTTACCTCAGCTTTTGAATGCACTTCTTGGAGGTGATTGCGATCAATACCTGCCTAGGTTTAATGGACAAGGTGAAACTACAACCGAGGAACATTGGGAGGCCTTTCTCAATTATGCTGATAATCAAAATATTGAAGCTAAGGATGTATGGATGATGATGTTTGTACAAAGTCTTGATGGAGATGTCAAAAAGTGGTTCAAGGAGTTGCTTGCAAATTCTATCACTATCATAGAAGAGCTTCAAGACCTTTTCATGAGACAATGGGGAGACACCAAGGATCATACCTATAACTGATTTTGGATCCCTTAGGATAAATAAGGATGAAACCATCGCTGATTTTTCGAAGAGCTTCAATAAAATGTATGGCATAATTCCCATATAAATAAAGCCTTCAGAAACATCTGCAAAACTCACATATGCAAATGCCTTTGATCATGAATTTTCCTCACTTCAAAGAGAAAGAAGACCTGTTTCTCTACTAGACATGTAGGATGCAACATTAGAAGTGGAGTCTAATATATTAGTTTCTAATAGATTTAAAGGAAACATAGATTAGCAGATATATGACAGGAAAGGTAAGAAAGAGGCAGTTCCTAGGGTTTCAACATCCCACTTAGCAGAAGGTATAATTGATGAAATGGCCAACCTAGTTAAGATCCTGACTACATAATTAAACAAGTTGGAACTAGAAAAGAATTCAAGTGAAACTGTTGAAGAAGGTGAGAGAAACCCCAACAATCAAAACAAATTTAGAAGACAGTTTGCACTCCGTTTCATACCTAGAGAAAGAAGAAATAACGACATACAATGGGAAAGGAGAGAAACTGAGGATCAAAGAGTACCACTCCCTGTTCAGAATAATGTTGTTGATGAAGAAGAAATTGAAGAAGAATTGTTAGTTTAGGATACAGACCAGGATATGAATTATTTTGGAGAGCATTTAACTGAGGGTTTTGTCACTGAAGAAGAGTTTTTAAATTCAGAATACTATGATGCTGATATGTTCAAAACAAAAAATGATTTAAATCTTGAAATGACTGCTGTAACTGCTGATGCATATCCGTTTGAGCCAAAGAAAACTTTGAATTTGAGGTCAGGTCAAAAGCAAGTAGTTCAAAATCCAACGAAAAATGTAGTTGCACCTACTAAACAACAATCTGATCCTGTGTTAGAGAAAAAACAAATTCAGGATAAACAAAAGAAGAATATGGAAGTTGAAGAGTTAAACAAAAGTGTGCAGAATTTTAATCTAGAAAATGAATTAGGCAAAATTAAGATTCCTATCCCTTTTACTGAGTTAATGAAAAATCCTTCTTACAAAGATTCAGTTCTTAAAATGATTTGTTCAGCAAGCAGTGAGCCTCTTTCTGATACAGTGAATTTACAAGAAGAAAGCCCTAAAATCTTTATTGGATCAGCTTTAGCTGAAAAAAATGGGAATGAAGCTAGTGCATCACCTTCATTTTACATCACATTAACTATTCATGAACAAATGATACATAACTATCTTTTGGATTCAGGAGAATCACACAACCTAATTCCAAAGGCTGTCATGGAGGCTCTAGGTTTGAGTATAACAGAACCCTATCATGATTTGTATGCTTTTGATTCATGAGCTGTAAAATGTTTGGGAGTGATTAAAGATATTGTTGTCAGTTTGGCTCAGCTACCAATGAAGAGTGTGAATATGGATATGGTAGTAGCAGACATTACACCTAAATTTGGATTACTCCTCTCTAGATCTTTGACAAAGAAAGTTGGTCGAACTTTACAAAAGGATTTAACATATGCTACCGTTGATGTATTTGTAAATTCGGAATGTATCCATCTATGTATCTTATGTATTGTAACCCGATGTTTATTCCAAGATGTATCTATTATGTAATTGAGTCATGTTGTCATGCCTCAATGTTTCGATCGAGAGAATGAATAATGTAAACAAATCATGTCAAGTCATAGTGGGTAACCCTCCGATTGTGTAAGCATTAAAGTTCCCACAGTTCCGGGGCACTAGGGTTATTAGACTCTCGTATTAGAGGTCAGACCTAGTAGGGTTTTAGTCATGTCGGGATTAGTATAAATAGAGAGTTGGGGTCTCTATTTAGTACACATCACTCACACACTCAAGTGTGGTGAATAGTTGAGGAAGGAGAAGACACTAGGGCTAGACAAGAAGGAGATTACTGCTGTCAGGAGTGCATCTTACTATTTTGGGGTTTCACATCTTGTGCTAATTCTATCTCTGAGGAAGTTGCGAGGTTTTCTCCATTTATGGTTTCCCTGATGAAATATTTTTTTTTATTATCTCTTGTGTTAGATTGTTGTACTTGTTGTTCTCTTAGTAAAGATCCTAACATAATGCTAGCTTAATGTTGAAAAACTAACATGGTATCAGAGCTAACCTAAGAAGAAGACACTATGCAGCTGCGGGAACTAGGGTTTCCTAGTTTATGGATCTTCCTCCACATATTTTCACCAAATGTAAGGTGGAATAACTCTCATCGTTAGGGCACATATTTTTGTCGAAGCAGAATCCAATTATGAGGTTTTTCAGTTTTAGACCTATCACCGTTGTCAGAAATTAGGGCTTTTCACAGAAGAGGAATTTTTCAGTGAGCCTCGGCCTATATTGATCTCCTCCCCAAAATTGAAGTTAGGGACAAATTTCAAGGCATTTGGGTGGACAGAACTCAGGAAAATCAAAACCGTAATTTGCTCATGAACCAACTCTCCAAGATTTCAACTCAAGTTTCAGATCCAACATCTTAAACATAGTAAGATCTAAAATATTTTGTATTTCCATTTGAGGTTCTCAGATAAGATGTCTGATCATACCAAGCTTGATGAAAATCTTGAGGGAGCTGATAACTTCTGATCCTGGAAGTATAGGATCTCCCTGGTCCTCGAAGAAAATGAGTTAGACTCCTACATCCATGAGGAGGTTCCAGTTCCAGAGGGAGATGAGGCAAAGGCCTTACATAAGAAGAAGATGGTTATGGAAAAGAGGATCATTGTTGATTCTATCAAGGATCACCTTATCCCACAGGTGTCCTCTCTCAAGACACCTAAAGCTATGTTTCATGCCCTAACCAAATTGTTTGAAGGGAAGAACATAAATCGGAAGATGACCTTAAGAAACCAACTGAAGAATGTGAAGATTCAGAATACAAAAACAATCCAGTCTTACTTCACAAGAATTTCTCAGATCAAAGAGCAACTAGAAGCAGTTGATGGCAAAGTGGAAAATGCAGAGATTGTAATGACTACATTGAATGGACTTCCTAGGTCATGGGATTCTTTCATCCAAGGAATTTGTGCTATAAATAATTTAGTCAAGTTCAGCATACTATTGGAAGAATGATCTCAAGAAGAAGCTAGGTTAGCAGCTCAAGAAGAGAAGATGGGAACTGAAGACCAAGCTCTCACAGTACACTCCAAGTCTCACTCCAAGTTAAACAAAAGAAGACCTCATAGCTCCATAGGTAAGCACTTTCATAAAGATAACACTAGAAAATATGTATCTAGGATCATATGATATACATGTGCTGAAGTAGGAAAATATGAAAGGATTTGTCCTAAGAAATAGAAGATAATGAAGAGGAGAAACAAAAGAATACATCATGCTCATGCTGCAGAGGATGATAAACCATCCAGGAAGAGATCCAGATATGAAAGTGAATATTCTTCAAGGGAGGGTGAATATGTTCTGATCTCCACTCTCACAGGTAACATTACTCATGGAAGTGATGATTGGCTTATAGACAATGGTGCTTCCAAGTATATGACTAGATTCAAGGAATATTTTTGTGAGACTGTCAGAACATGAATCACCTCACAAGGTAAAGCTAGGACATGACTATCAATATCCAATATAAGGTAGTGGAGAATCTTCCTATAAATTAGACTCTAGAAAATCTCTAACAACGAAAGAAGTATTGTTTGTGCCAGGACTAAAGAAGAACCTTCTTTCCATATCAACATTCGATGCAAATGGAATGCGGGTTGTATTCATAGATGGTCAATTCATCATGTGGCCAAAAGGAAAGACTATTTAATGATGCGTTAGTGATTGGAGAACAAGGAGGATTGTACAAATTAAAGGTCCATCCAGAACAAGCCTTGGTTCATGACACAGTAGAGCCAAGTGAACTTTTGCATAAAAGTTTTTCACATGTGCATTATAGAGAACTACCTATTGCAAGCAAAGCTGTCGAAGGTCTTCCAGAAATCCAAGCAAAACATGATGGGGTCTGCAAAGGATGTGCAAAAGGAAAGAATACAAAGAAGATATTTCCAAGCAGTGAAAGCAAAGAAAAATTAATCTTGGAAATCATCCACTCCGATGTATGTGTTCCTATGTCATCAAACTCTCTAAGCGGGTATGCATATTATGTCTCTTTTTTTATGACTTTTCTAGGCATACATGGGTTTACTTCACGAAGAACAAAGATGAAGTATTCAACAAGTTGAAGGAATTGAAAGCCTTGATCGAGAACCATACTGAAAATAAGATCAAGACCATTTGATCAAATAATGGCAGAGAATTCACTTCAAATAAATTCAAAGAGATATGCAAAAAATCAAAGATTAAGAGGGATTTGTCCACTCCTTATAATCCACAACAGAATGGGATTGTAGAATGGAAGAACAGAACTATCATGGAAGTTTCAAAAACAATGCTTCATGATCAAGACCTTCCTATGTATCTTTGGACGGAAGCTGCCAGAATAGCGATGTATGTACAGAACCATACTCCACATAGAGTACTTGAGAACAAGACTCCTGAAGAAGTCTTCTCTGGAAAGAAACCAGAATTCAGCCATCTCATAATATTAAACTGTCCTGTGTACATCCACATTTCAAAAGAGAAGAGGACTAAATTAGATCCTTTAGGAAAGAAGGGTATATTTGTGGGATACTCTAAAAACTTGAAGGCTTACAGAATATATTTCCCAAGATACAAGAAGATTGACATCAGTAGGGATGTGACATTTGATGAAGACACAGCTTACAAAAAATCCAGAAAGAGACCTACTGAAGAACCTGAAGAAGTAGAAGCACCCAGAAAGCATGATACAACCATGAATGAAGAAACTCAAGAAGAAGATCGATAATTTGAAGAACCACAAAGACCTGTAGATCCATCTTTGGATAAGAATACTCATAAGAGGAAACCTACTCGGGTATGATAACTTATCCAAGGTGTGGAGAGATATGGGGCTCCAGAAGAGAATCACAGAGAAAGAAAGAGGACCATATCATGTTCCAAGTATGTAGCTTTACTATGTGATTTCATTGATAAAGAACCTTCCAGTTATGAAGAAGCAACAAAATGGAAAGAATGGAAGGATGCTATGATCGAACAGTACCAATCAATCATGAAGAATGATGTTTGGGATGTTGTCCCAAGACCAGATGGAAAGTCAGTTGTAACTTCCAAATGGATCTACAAGATCAAACATGCTGCAGATGGTAGCATTGAAAAATATAAGGCAAGATTTGTAGCTTGAGGTTTCTCTCAGAAAGAGGGAATAGACTATGAATAAATCGTTGTACCTATAGCCAGATACACTTCCATTAGATCAGTACTTGCTCTGGCTACAGTGATGAAATGGAAGATACACCAGATGGATGTCAAGAATGCCTTCTTGAATGGTGTAGTGGAAGAAGAAGTGTATGTAGAACAGCCACTCTGTTTTGGGACACATTACAGGGAGTCTCATTTATTCTGATTGAAGAAAGCCATGTATGGTTTTAAATAGGCACCTAGGACCTGGTACAGCAGGATTGACAGCTTTCTATCTAGTTTGGGCTTTACCAAGAGTAAAGTAGCTTCCAAAATTTACAACAAGGTTGAATATGTCAACCCAGTGATGCTTCTACTATATGTAGATGATCTGTTTGTGACAGGTATGGATGGGTTCATTACTGATATGAAGAAAAAGCTTGCTACTGAGTTTGAGATGAAGGACTTGGGCATGATGCATTATTTTCTAGGTATTGAGGTGTGGCAGAGTGTGGATGGAATCTTCCTTGGACAAGGGATATATGCAGTAGAGATCTTGAAGAGGTTTGGTATGATGGACTACAAGACTATGGCCACACCTATGGCATCAAACTTGAAGATATTGAGTGATGCTTGATCAGAGTTGGTTGATGCTACAATGTATCATCAGATGATTGGATCATTGATGTACCTGACAAACATGAGACCAGACATTTGCTTTGTTCTGAACACCTTGAGCTAGTTCTTGACAGATCCAAGAAATGTTCACTTGATTACTGCAAAGCACATTCTGAGGTGCCTAAGGGGTACAGTTGATTATGAGCTCAAGTATGATGTGAATCAAAAGATTAACCTCGAGGGTTATGTTGATTCATATTTGGTAGGTAGTGCCAGCAATAGGAAGAGCACTTCAGGGTGTTTCTTCAATATGGGATCAGGTGCGATCTCTTGGTTTAGAAGGAAGCAATCCCATATGGCACTGAGTACAATTGAAGCAGAGTATGTCACAGCTTGTTCAACTAGTTGTGAGGCAGTATGGATGAGGAAACTACTATCGGATTTATTTGATCTCTAGATGGATGCTACCTGTATACATTGTGACAACCATAGTTGCATGAAGCTGTGAGAGAATCCAATGTTCCATGACAAGTCAAAGCACATCGAGATCAAGTATCACTATATCATGGATATGGTGTAGAGAGAAATAGTGAAGCTCTAGTATGTTGCAATGGAAGAATAGATAGTTGATGTGTTGACGAAGCCATTAGCCAGAGTGAAGTTCGAGTACTTCAGGGATAATCTTGGTGTTATCAAAATCGAGGTTTCCTTCAAGGGAAAGTGATGAGCCCCAAAGCCATTCTTACGAGCAGGTCAGATGTAAGGGCTTATCCATTCTATCATGGTGAGAGGATTCAGTTCCTTCCATGTTAGATATGAGTCCTAAGATCCAAATCCATTCTAACAAGTAGGTTAGATGTAAGGGATGAGCCATTCTATCATGGTTAGAGGATTCAGTTCCTTCCATGTCAGATATGAGTGTTGGCCATTCTATCAAGTAGGATAGATGTAAGGGAAACTCCCACTCTCTGGGAGAGTGGAGGCACCTGGTTCGTTACCAGGTATCTCAGTCTAGGACTGGGGGCCTCTCTGTCATGGTGAGAGGATTCAGTTCCTTCCATGTCAGATGTGAGTGTAGGTCATTCTGGTGAGGGTGTAGGACTTTTTTCCTACCATGTCAGATGTAAGGGAAACTAACATTCTCTGGGAGAATGGAGGAACCTGGTCCATTACCAGGTATCTCAGTCTAGGACTGGGGGCCTTTCTGGTGAGGGTGGAGGATTCAGTTCCTTTCAGGTCAGATGTGAGTACAAGCCTTTCTAGCGATGGTTGGAGGATTCAGTTCCTTCCAGGTCAGATATAAATGCTGAAGCTTTTTCATAGATGTTAGTGATGTGATGTCCTATCATGTTGGTGAATGTGTGTGTTGGTCATTTTTGATGTGATTGTAAGATCCTACATGATCAGATGTGAGTGCTGGGCATGCCTTTCATATGAGTAGGTCAGATGTAAATCCTGGGAAAAGACCTACCTGATGGCTAGGCCTACAACCAGCATGAAAGAAGGTTGGATCTGTCGAATTTCCTATGATGAGATAGCACACATGATGATGACCAGATGAGATCCAGATCGAGCTATGATGCAGATCCTATTATGATGACTCTGAGAGATCCAGATCGAGTGATGATCCAGATCTAGTAGTGATGATCCAGATCGAGTGATGATCCAGATCTAGTCCAGTGATGTTGATCCAGATCCAGTGATGATGTCCCATGTTGATCCAGATCAAGAGATGATCTAGATCCAGTGATGATGTCCCATGATGATCCAGATTCAAAAGACGAAGATGACTTGAAGACTCAAAAGACTTGAGATGCAGATGATGAGATGATTGAGTTGATACATAGAAGAAGACCAATGCTGAAAATTGTGTCGAATGAGTACCTTCCTAGTTAAGTGGGAGTGTTGATGTATTTGTAACTTCAAAATGTATTCATCTATGTATCTTATGTATTGTAACCCGATGTTTATTCTGGGATGTATCTATTATATAATTGAGTCATGTTTTCATGGCCTGATGTTCCAATCGGGAGAATCAATAATGTAAACAAGTCATGTCAAGTCATACTGGGTAACCCTCCAATTGTGTAAGGGTTAAAGTCCGTGAGATTCCAGGGCACTAGGGCTATTAGACTCTCCTAGAAGAGGTCGTCCCTAGTAGGGTTTTAGTCATGTAGGGATTACTATAAATAGAGAGCTTGGGTCTCTATTTAGTACACATCAGTCACACACTCAAGTGTACCGCACAGTTGAGGAAGGAGAAGACACTGGGGCTAGACAAGAAGAACATTACTGATGTTGGGAGTGCATCTTACTATTTTGGGGTTTTACATATTGTGCTAATTCTATCCCTAAGGAAGTTGCAGGTTTTTCACTATTTATGGTTTCCCCGATGAAAAACACTATGTTCATTGTCTCTTTTGTTTGATTGTTGTACTTATTGTTCTCTCAGTAAAGATCCTAACATAATGCTATCCTAATGTTGAAAAACTAACAGCTATTATTCTTGTATTTGGAGAAGAAAACAGAAGGTTGTACAGAGAACTATAGTTTGCCTATATTGTGACAAATGACAAGAACCCTACAAATCATCCCTTCTATGATGTTGATAAGGATTTGGATACGTGTATGTAACATTTTAGTGATGATGATAATAATGCTGGTTCGTTACATGTTGAAAAGGAAAAGCCAGTTAAATGCATTAGGGAACAAGAAGATGAACTTTGGCAATTATACTTTGATGGATCATCTTGTAAGGAAGGTGCTGGAGCAAGGGTTCTTTTAATATCTCCTGGTGGTGAAACATTGAAGCTGATGTATAAATTAGAGTTTATTACCACCAATAATACTGCAGGATATGAAGCTTTGTTGTTAGGTTTGAAAGCTGCCAATGATTTCCGCATTCCGTAGATTTCTGTATATGGTGACTCCAAGTTGGTTGTTCAGCAGGTGAGGAACAACTATCAAATGAAACAATATTTGCTGAAAGTCTACCATAATGAGGTATGGCATATGATAGAAAAGTATTTTTTGGCTTTCAACATTACCTATACTCCTAGGGACCATAATCATACTATTTATTCTTTGGCCTTCGCAGCCACACATTTTAGGATCCCCAAAACAACACAGCTAAAGTATCCTATTGAGGTTAGGTACATAACTTATGTGCCTAATAACGTAAGACAATGGAAATTTTTTGAATATGACATTGAAATAAAAAGGATTTTAGAGCTAACTAATGATTTTTCCAATTCCCTGATTGATCAAGAAGAAGATGATGAGGTTGAAGATTCTGAAGATATTGCTGAAAATGAGATTGTTGGCCACAAGATTATTGAACTTAAAGGTAATTTCATTCCTAAAGGTTTGGTGCCATTAGAAATAATATTTTCAGAAGATGATACACCTTTAAAACCTATTGTATAGTCTTCAGAAGAAAATGTGGTGGACATTAATATTGGTACTCTAGAACATGCTAGAATAATGAAGATTTCAAAAGCACTCACAGCAGAACATAGAAACGAGCACATTAAGTTGTTAAAGGAGTACGCTGATGTTTTTCAATTGTATTATGAAAACTTGAAGACATATGATGCTGGGATTATACAACATAAAATACCTTTAAAACCAAATGTTAAACCTTTCTGACAGAAATTAAGGAGGATAAATCCAGCTTTGTTTCCTGTTGTTGAAAAAGAAGTGAAGAAGTTATTAGATGCCAAGATAATTTTTCCTCTTAGGTATTCTTCATGGGTTGCAAATTTAGTTCCTGTCAGAAAAAAAAATGGAGAAATCAGGATGTGTGTTGACTTTAGAAATCTGAATAGGTCTTCATTGAAGGATAATTATCCTTTTCCTAAAATAGAACAAATATTACAGAAGGTTGTTGGGGCACAAAGGATTTATACGGTTGATGGTTTTTCAGTATATAACCAAATTGCCATGCATTCTAATGATAAAGAGAAAACAAGTTTTACTACTCCCTAGGGAACCTTCATGTATGATAAAATTCCTTTTGGATTAATGAATTTTGGAGAAACTTTTCAAAGAGCTATGGATATAGCCTTTGTTGGGGAAAGAGACAAGTCTATAGTGATTTACTTAGATGATATTACAGTCTTTTCATAATCGAATGATGAACTTCTAAAACATTTGAAACAAACTTTTCTAAAATGCAGAAAATACGGTTTGTCTCTTAATCCAAAAAATTCACATTTTGCTATGGAGGATGGTAAATTATTTGATCATTTAGTTTCAGCTGATGACATAAGGATTGATCTGGAAAGGGTGAAAGCAAGACTGAAAATAAGTCTGCCTAGGAGCAAAAAAGATGTACAATATTTCATTGGTAAAATAAATTTTCTGCGTTGGTTTATACCAAATTTTGTTGAGACTATCAAATAGATTACAGCCATGCTGAAGAAGGATCACGAAGTCAAGTGGACTGCAGAAGCAAAGAATTCATTAGAAAAAATTAAGATGGATCTTACTAAAGCTCCAGTATTAGTAAGTCCAGATTTTACAAAGGAATTTATAACCTTTTCTTTTGCATTTGAGGATACATTTGCTGTTGTTTTATTATAGAAGAATAAGGACTCCATAACCCAATGGAAATTTTGCAGACTAGCAGATAGTAGTACAAAAGGCACTGGTCTACAGGTTTTTGAAGCCTCACAAGGAGGACTTCATCCCGCAGCAGGAGACAGATGTTAGGTCATGTTTTTGTCTTCCATTGTTTTCTATACTTATATTCATATTTTGAATGTTGCCTTTACTTTTTGTTTCTTGAAATTTTTTTTGATAGGGATAATGTTAATGTTACCCTTTAACTCTTATAATGTTTGATTTCTTAGCTTATTTTTACAAGTTTTTCTTTGATTTTATAATTGAGGGGCTTATATAAGGCATATATGGATTTAGAAAGTCTAAAAATAGGATAAAAGTTAAAGTAAGACTCCTAAACAGAGTTCAAACTCTTATCATTAGCTTAATATTGTGAAATCATTAATTTGGACTTTCTTGTAACACAAGACAAAAACATATGCACAAGAGCGCTACAAGAAAATTGTGCGAGTCAAAATCATCATTTTTTTGGTTCAATTTCTTCGGGACTCTCATACTTGAGGTGTCAATCACATTGTATGATGGTTTTGATACGTGTCTTTTGCAGCTTAATCACTAAGGCAGGTGGAACATTATCATAAGGGCAAAATCGTGGTAGTCATTTGTAGAAGCTGATATAATGATGATATGCAGAGTATAAGGGAACAAAGATGGATGAAATGATGTTTTTATTTGAATTGCACGAAGAGTAATTGAAGATCGTCATCAAAAATCAGTGCTTGGTAATCGGTATTTTTAAACTGAGCGAGGATTAGGGATTGCACGAACAGTTAGCTGGAGTGGTCTAAGCGGTTAGAGAAAGGTTGAGCATGCACTTCGACACCTGACAATTGAAATAACCATTTTCTAACATTCTAATTGGTCATCTTAACAGGTATTCCACGTGCCATTACCAGGGTCTTTAATTTGGGGATTTTTATGAAATAATGGCTAATGACAAATTCGAAGACATAATACTAGTTGTAGCCTAATCCATGTTAAATGATCAATTATTAACCAATACATTTAAACTATTCATCATTTAAATAGAGTAATTCAGAGTAGATCCTTTTGGAGGTACCTATACTATATTCTACGTCAGTTTGTTAAGATTGGAAAACAGTCAGACTGTTGTGTAATGACAGAAGATGTTTAATCATAGTAAATGTAAAAAATAGTGGAAAAACCAACATGGAAGAACCCTCAGACTTAAGTTGGGTAAATTATTTTCCAGATTGTGCATAGTTGTTTGCAAATGTAGGATGGTTAATGTTCTTAGAAAGGATTGAAGGTCATCATTCAAAGGTGTCATACAAATTTGCTCAATGTTTAGACAAAGATATAGTGTCTTTTCACACCCTGAAGTTCAAATTAACTAGAGAGTTAATAGCTGAAGCAAGAAGGATTTTTGATGAAGGAGAGTTTTGGTTCAAAAAGGTTTCTTTCACCTTTAATGCTCAAAGATACTTGCTTCCTGGTGTAGTTTCATACTAGGGAAAGGTGTTCCAATTCAAAATTTTAAACCTCAGTGGATTGAGCCTATTAAAGTCTTGCAGAGCTATGTCACCTGTGAGGGTAGATTTGTCTTTGTTTTCAAACATCACTTTACGTTCCTCCAGCATCTCAGTAATGAGTCTAAAATGAATTTACCTTTATTCTATCTGAAAAGATTACAAAAGATGTCATGTAGGGTGAGAGAGCACAAGGATCATACAAAGCAATCTGTTTTTCACCATGGACTCATTAAGCTCATCATAAGTACTGTATTGTAGAAAAGAGAGATGACTTGGGAGCATTTTATTTTTTGGACAGGTTTCAAGACTGATCAGGAGGAACAATCTTAGAGAAGACAAGAAGATAAAGGTCAAACTCTGGTTAAGAAGCTTAGAAAAAAGGTAATAGTAAAGAGTGAAGAAAATGATAAACCAGAAGAAGCTTCAAAACAAGAAAATAAAAACTTTGAATTTGAGCAGTGAGCTAATGACGAGGATAGCAAGATTTTACAGTTAGAAATTAAAGAAGCTGAGCATGTTGTAGATATTTTACCTATAGAACCAATTCAAAGTGTAAAAGAATATATTGAGGAGTGAAATCAAATCCCTATTAGAGTACTATCAAAGGAGGATGAAAAATACTTATTTGATGAGGCTAGAATTCCTGTTACTAATGAAGCTAAGGTTTGTGTTGAGCAAGAGATTCACACTCATTGGGATGAGGAAACAATGTCAAAAATGAGAAAAATGAAGGTTGTTGAGATTTACTCAATCACTCATCAAGGGAAGACTCTGAAGATGTTGGGAGAGATTGCAACAGTCTGGAGACCTAAAACAAGACCTAAAAACAAACTTAGGTTAAATATGAAAAAGCAACTAAATCCCAAATTGGCTAAAGAAAAGGTTACAGTAATAGAGGATTCATCATCTTAAGACAAATTGGACGATAGTGAAGATGGCAATAAACATAAAAAGCCAATAGAATCAAAGGGAAAATATGTCATGACAGATACTAATATCTCTGATATATTTCTGGAAATTCGAAATCAAATTTTTCAAGAACAACAACAAAGTGAGGTAAAAAGTTATTGTTTAGAGAAGAAGGAAATGGTTGAAGAAGAAGTTCCCTGCAATGCTGAAAATGAAAAACATCCAAAGTTTCCTATAATCTCTACAGAACTTATGAATGAAGATGAATAAATCTATAAAAGACTGAAAATACCATGGACACTAGAAGGGATGCAAACAATAGTAGAAGACAAATGTATTCAGTCTGAAAAAGAAAACCTACAAAGAAGCATTAAGCAATATAAGTATCAGATTGAATATATGCATGAAGCTAATGATGGGATAGTTACTACAAACAAGGGACTTAGAGAATATTTGGTTGAAGTTAACAATCATTACCAGGAGTTGATTACAGTTTCAAGAGAAGCACTTAAAAGGAAAAGGAAAATAGGAAGTCAGCTCATAGAGTTAAAGCAAACCATATAGGACCTGTAACAACATAATAAAGAGATAACAAAGAGGATTGCAGACATGGAGACAGACCATTGAAGGTGAGAAGGAAAGCCTAAGCCTTGGAAGGAATTGCTTTACTTACTGAAGCAGCTAAATATTTGTAAAGTTAGTCAAGAAAGTTAGTTATTAGTTATGTTTGGAAAGTTATTTTATTTTTGTGTAAGGATGAGTTAGATTGAACTATTCGAGAGATAGTCTTCAAAACAGTTAGGGTTCAGTTATTCAACTAATTTCGAAGAATAGGATAAATCTAAGTTTGAAAGAAGACAAATGGTTTGATTTTTTGCTGACAAGGGGAGGCTATCAGGCTTTCTTTATGAGCTAAGTAAAAAAATCTTAAGTGTTATTTGAATATTGAACTATGAAATATATGCACTATATGCCCTTTAGATTATTGACTAGTTTCATTTATAATTTGTGTTAATTACTCAGCTGGTATATTCATTTCTTGTTTAATGTTTTTATGCTTGGAATGCTTGCTAACTGTGGGTGAAATTCAGTATTGTGTTTTCTGTTGGATTATGGTTTATTTTTTATACATCTCAGTCATTCAAATGCTCATGATTTAGTTTTTATTTTGGTTTTATGAATGTTTTCCCTCTTGTCTTCAAACTACTCAATCAAAAAAAACCTTGAAAAGACTAGAAACCCCTATTTTATTTTATTGTGATTATTGAAATTGTGTTGGCTTGTTCTCTTGTAGTCTGGGAACAATTTCTAGCACTAACATAGATGGCACCATTGTCAGGTAACGAAGTTGAAAAACTATTTTTCCCTGGGATACTTATCATTTCACTGGTTGTAAGAGGTGAACTTAAACCAGCAAATCGTAAGGACAACTTTTCACCAGTATGTCACAGTGGCTACTAAGGGAGTTGGAACAAGAAACAGACCTAGTTCACCTTTACAGTTGGGTGTTGTAGACACAGAATAGATACTGAAAACAACTAGGAAAATCAGAACATCTTAGTCATCGCCAACTATATGTAACCTTCATTAGTTAGATATTTAATCATCTTTATCTACCTTGAAGGGAGAAGAACAAAATTTACCTTGGTTGAAGCCTATAATTCATGTCAGTAATTTTCAAGTTTTCACTGATCCTCAATCCTTCAAGAAAGAAAAGACAATATCTCCTAGTAAAATTCCTCTATTTCATCTAAAAGTTGGTAGAACTCCATTTCAACCAAGTTCTAGTCAAATCTTTCCATCACCAAAACCAGTCAACTTAAAAATGGCAACCCAAAATCAACCATTAGATATGATGGACCGAATGGTTGCAGCTAGGTATGCACATTTAGTTTTGCCTCAGCCTTTGAATGCACTTCCTAGAGGTGATTAGAAGAAATACCTGCCTAGGTTTAATGGACAAGGTGAAACTATAGCCGAGGAACATTGTGAGGCCTTTCTCAGTTATGGTGATAATAAAAATATTGAAGCTAAGGATGTATGGATGTGGATGTTTGTACAAAGTCTTGATGGAGATGTCAGAAAATGTTTCAGGGAGTTTCCTGCAAATTCTATCCCTATCATAGAAGAGCTTCAGGACCTTTTCATGAGACAATGGGGTGACACCAAGGATCATACCTATTATATAGATGAGTTTGGAGCCCTTAGGAGAAAGAAGGATGAAACAATAGCTGATCTTTTGAAGAGATTCAATAAAATGTATCGCAGAATTCCTGTAGAAATAAAACCTTTAGAAACATATGCAAATGCCTTTGATCATGAATTTTCCTTACTTCTAAGAGAAAGAAGACCTATTTCTCTACTAAACATGTAGAACGCAACATTAGAAGTGGAGTCTAATATATTAGCTTCTAATAGATTGAAAGGAAATACAGCTCAACAGATATATGACAGGAAAGGTAAGAAAGAGGCAGTTCCAGGGGTTTCAACATCCCACTCAATAGAAGGTAAAATTGATGAAATGGCCAAGCTAGTTAAGATCCTGACTGCAAAATTAAACAAGTTGGAACTAGAAAAGAATTCAAGCAAACATGTTCAAGAAGGTGAGAGAAACCCCAAGAAGGGATGAGGGTTCTCAATTTTTTTTGTTTCCATTAAGATTCGATTAGTCGGTAACTCCATTAAACTATTAATCTTATTAGTAATTAATTTCCATTAATTTCCATTAAACTATATAATAGTAATTTATTTGTGTTGGCATATTGTGAACATATTAATCTTATTAATATAGTTGTTGCTAGTTAAAGAGGGACAAATTTTGTTCTTCAGTGATTGATTGTAAAATTCTAATAGTTATGGTTGCATTTTTTCCACTCAAATTGAACGATATACATTAAAGTATCTTAGACATTGGCATACTCTTCAAAAACTTACATGAATAATCCAACACAAAGGACTCATGAATGACATAACGATACCCATAGTTTGGGTTAAATGTCTAGATAGGAGGAGAGAGTGGAGGAAATTTCATCCCTTGACTTTCTGGTGAAGTGTGTTCATGGCCAGAAATGTTGAATGTGTCATGATTTTTTCATAGAACAATGACAAATGGAAAATGGGCTCGTTGATACCTAGAAAGGTCCATGAATGCAGACCAACTAGATTTCTCTTTCCTATAATCAGTAAGTATATATTCTATTAAAAAAATGTAATTATTCCATGATGCCTCTAGTTACAAGGTCTTTCCAATTGTTATTTTTACCAAATAATAGAGAAAACTAGATTTTAACTCATAATCAGGTTTATTTGAGATCTCACCCCTTCTTGCTTGAAACAAAACCTTTTTCCTTTCAATTCATACAATTTCAACGATATTATGCGCTATATTTCCTCAAATGACTATTGAGGGATGTTTGAGTGTGGTATTGAGTTTTTCTTAGGTATGAACCGCCATTGTTATGTGATACATTGTTTTCTTTAAAAATGTTGTGGAGATTAAATGATCATTCATAGAGCCTATTAAAATAGAAAGAAGGTAGTTGAATACCATATTAGCACCAAGAATCATCAAAAGAAACAAATAGAAAAATAAGTTCCTTAAATATTATAACATTAACACAAATACACACTTGTGAATAGTTGCTATTAGTTTCTTAAATATCCTCGTGTATTTGAACTTGAACATGTTATTAAAGCTATGAGTGTACCGACAGAGTATAAAGCTCTTTCTAGGCTCATCCAGAAAAAGACTCTTGTTATGCCCCTATATCATTTCCAAATGTCGTAATAAGATGTGTGTTTTCTTCCTTGATAAAGAAGAGATTAAATTCACGTCTCCATTAAATGGAGGTCATCCATAAAGCCTAGACCTGTTCAACCTCTCCTTCAAAAATAAGTTGTCTTTCGATGTGTCGTTGTCCTTTAAGAATGGCTATAGGTGCAAATAATGAAACATGTGTGCTATGGTGGTGGAGATGTAGATAATGAAACATGTGTTCCATGGTGGTGTGGTCCTGTAGCTACCATAACATGAACACATACCGACTACCAATCTTAGTTATCTTAGATATTACATCTATCATAACATTTAATGTCAAAGGTAATGCTAGACTAATTTTTAGCATTACTGCGTTTTATGAAAATTATTCACCAATCTTAAATTTAACTTAAGAATTTTAGAAACAAAAAAAGCCATACCTCCATATGAAGCCAAATAAGAGCATGACTTGTGGAAGCCACCACGAAAAAAAGTTGTCATACTTTGAAATAAACAGAAGAAGTTTAGGAACAACATAAACCTTGCCTCCATATGAAGCCAAATAAGAGCATGAATTGGGTGATTGGTGGAGAAAAAAAGTTGCCATACTTTGAAATAAAAGCACCAATTACATGTTTTATGCACGTTTGATGTAGAAAAAAATGTTGTCATACTTTGAAATAAAACTTACAATAAATATATAAGGTTTGTATTAGTTTTAGTGAAACGTAATCAAAATAGCACCAACCAGATTTGTGGAGTCCCTACTATCAAGGTGCAGGTACTAATAAGGAGAAAGGTATTTTAAGAGAGAAACCATCAAGTATTTAGGTATTTACAGACAAGCAGTAGTACCTTAGTTTGATGAATAAGCGAAAATGTCTGTATAGATACAAAGCCTTTTGTCTTTATACACACAAGCCACCATACCTTATACACAAAATCCATAACAAGGCCAATAATCATGATGGAAATAGTAAAAATAGTACTTGCAAACATATTTGACCTAATATCTCCTTACTACATTATTGCAACTCTCTGAATTCAATGAAAACAATACTCGCAAACATATATGAGTAAAAATGGTGTTCACTACATTCCTGATCTACCATTCACGGCTTCATTACCAGAATTTGGAATGAGCCTATTGTCTTCGAAATCCTTGAATTTAGTGTTCTCTAGTGCTTCTACCACATTAGTAACATCTGCTTCTTGTTTCTTGATGGATGAAGTAGAAGCAGTGGTTATCATCCTCTTTCAAGTACTTGTTAGTAGTCTCTTGTGAGACTTCCTCGACCTTCCTCTTTTTCTCTTCGGTGTCTCTTTTCTTAGCAGTAGATACAATGTCGACAATATTTTTTTCTATGAAATCATCCTTGAACAAATCAAAATTTCTTCTCAGGAAGTCAATGATGTTATTAAGAAAAACTAGGGCATTTTGGTTGTTCCATTTTTTTTAGCTTCTCCGAATAAAAAGAAGCTCTTTACTCCATTCGCTTTTAATGATTTCTTCCCCTAACGCTGCCTTCATTTGGCTCACTATGTGGTATGATCTCAGTGGGAGTGTACTGAACCCAGTAGTATGGACCTTTCTATCTCAGGGCGCCTAGTTTCTTGCGATTCTTCATACAGGGCCTCTGCTTAGGAAAACGCTCATCTCCCAGGATATGGAACACTAGTCGTACAACAATTGGATACAATATAGTGTGAAAGAATAGAATGAAGCCGAAGAAGCACAATGGGAATATTATATTTCCTTCTCATTATTAAGAACAGATTAAATAGGAAATAGAAAAAAACAATACTATGGGCGAATACCATAGGTGAGTAAATATCATGGGTTACCTAACTCACTAACTTAACTATGGGTGAGATTACACTCTTCAACACACCCCCTTAATATAAATTGGTAGTACATCATCAGAACTATCCATGCCTAAGTCCTCTCTTTGATATACAAATACAGATGTTCCCAACGGTTTGGTGAACATGTCAGCTAACTCCTCATTAGAGCCACAAAACAGTAAAGAAATTTGTTTTCCATTGACTAACTCATGAATGAAATGATAGTGAGTGTCAATTTGTTTGCTTTTTATATGAAATACATTATGTTTAGACAACTGTATTGCAGACCTATTATCAAAAAAAATAGAAGTGGGATATTTTGTAATGTGTCCCATATCCTTTAACAGTCTTCTTAGCCAAACTGCATGGCAAGTTGTTGTGGTGGCTGCTACATATTCTACTTCGGTAGAAGACATGCTCACAATGGGTTGTTTTTGAGATGCCCAAGAGATCATATTTTTACCCAAATAGAATGCATAACGAGATGTGCTTTTCCTATCATCAAGACTACGTACAAAATCACTCTCAGTGTACCCTGTAAGAGTACTGTCTAGTGTATGAGTGTACCAAAGGCCATATCCAAGTGTGCCTGCAACATATCTTAGTATTATTTTTCCAACGTTCCAGTGAGAGCCTTTGGGAGATTCCATAAATATGAAAATAAGACTGACAACATACATCAAATCAGGTCTAGTTGTAGTCAAATACATTAAATTACCTACCATTTGTTTATAGAGTTTATTGTTTACTACTGGTTCATCACCATTTTTGGTTAACTTGGTGCCAAGAGCTATAGGGGTTTCTGCTAGTTTACATTTATCCATTATGAATCTCTGCAAACTATCAATTGCATACTTATGCTGGCAGATAAAAATACCTTTATCAGTTTGAGTAAATTCCATGCCAAGGAAGTACTTCATTAGTCCTAGATCAATCATTTCAAATTCCTTTTTCATTATTGTCTTGAAATATTGAAGAATCAAATTAATAGTGTACATCATGTCATCAACATAAAGACATACCATCAATATTTTACCTTGCTCTGTTTTGTCATAGGGAGTGGGCTCATTCCTACTTTTGCTAAAGCCATTGTTGATGAGTTAGGATTCAATCCTACTGTACCAAGCTCATGGAGCTTGTTTGAGACCATATAAGTCCTTTTTCATATTATACACTTTTTCTTCATGACCTTTGACAGTATAACCAGGTGGCTAGTCAACCCAAACTTCTTCTTTAAGAATTCCATTAAGAAATGAATATTTCACATCCATTTGATACAAAGGCCATTGATTTTGTGCTGGAATGGAAAGTACAGCTCTGTTGGTGTCCATCCTTGATACAAGAGCAAAGATCTCATCATAATCTACACCATACTTCTGTGTATAACCTCTGGCAACCAACCTTCCCTTGTGATTTTCAAGTTCTCCTTTTTCATTCAATTTGGTGTTATAGACCCATTTGACTCCAATGCTAGTTTTGTTTGTAGGGATGTCAACAAGATCCCAAGCCTGATTTTTCTCTATTGCATCAATCTCTTCATTCATGGATTTTACCCACTATGCATCCTTCACTACTTCATTAAAAGATGTGGGCTGATAGGAAAAGAGAGCAAACTGATGTTGCTCGTCTAGAACTGGAGTCTGTTCATATAACTCTCTCAAGCTTTTGGTTTTCTGGTTCTGTGGTGGACCATCTGCTGCATCTTCTTGCTACTGTACTTCCAATTTTGGAAGTCTGATAGGTAGATCTTGCTTATATGATCGTTTTTCATGTTGTATGTCTGAAGAATCCCTCCAGCATTTTTCTTCAATGAACTTTATGTCTCTGCTGAACACAAGCCCCTTGGTGACAGTATTATATAGCTTGTATGCCTTCTGTTGTTCACTATAACTAGTGAAAATGCAATGCTCGCTTTTCTTATCTAACTTTATTCGAAGTTCATCAGGTATATGTGCAAATGAAATAGAACCAAGTATTATGAGATGTGAGAAACTAGTCTTAGTGCCACTCCATGCTTCTTTAGGAATCTTGTCTTGTATAGTCACTGTGGGTGATCTATTGAGCAAGTAGACTGAGCATCCAACAACTTCATCCCAATACTCATTTGACAGCTTCTTGTGTGACAGCATGCTATGGGTCATGTTCATGATGGTCCAGTTCTTCCATTCAGTAACTCCATTCTGCTATGGAGTGTATCTGGTGGTGAACTGTCTCTGGATGCCATGCTACTTACAAAAGTCTGAAAACTCATGTGAATCATATTCACCTTCACCATCTGACCTAAGCATTTAAATGGACTTTCAAAATTGCTTCTTAGTGAGATCCTTGAACTCTTTAAACTTGGAGAAGGTCTCTAATTTGTACCTAAGAAAATAAATCCATTTTTTTCTACTAAAATCATCAATAAAGGTCAAAAA
This sequence comes from Pseudotsuga menziesii, assembly GCA_001517045.1. Lineage (NCBI taxonomy): Eukaryota > Viridiplantae > Streptophyta > Pinopsida > Pinales > Pinaceae > Pseudotsuga > Pseudotsuga menziesii. The sequence goes on along the minus strand of LPNX010058088.1, from coordinate 58,836 downwards.
ATAACAACTATCGCCTATGGATTGGATTTGCAAGTGTCTACAGAGGTCTGTATGAACTAACTCAAGTTGCTCTTTGGCTTGAGATGTGGAAGTGGGGAAACTGTCCCTATGATGCTTACTAGTGATACAATCCATAGAGGTGTTGGATTGTTTATGAATAACTGGTAATCCTTTTACCATTGAGTGTTTGTGCAAGATATTAAGACTCTTGAAGGGAAGATGACCAAATCTACAGTGCCATAACTAGGATTCATCTTGACTAGAAATTGTATGAGCTACAGGATGTAGAAGGTTTGAACTCCTAAGACTAAGAGGAAAGATTCTATTCTTGGTCATTTCAACGTTGGCTATGAGTCTTTTACTAGGAGGTTTATCATAGATAGAACAGTATGTATCATGAAACCTAACATCATACTTATTATGAAGTAAATGACCTATACTGATCAAATTTACAATCAAATGAGGTACATAAAACACCTCATGAATGGACATTTTTTCATTTTTCTTAGTAAGTATAAGAATAATACCTTTTCCTTTTGTTGGAACTAGAGAATCATCTTCTAGCTTGATATTCGTGACAATAGAGGAATCCAGAATAGAGAATAGTGACTCAATGTTACCTACCATGTGATTGTTGCAACCACTATCTAGTAGCCATAGATCTGAGCTGTAGTGTTCTTCAGTTGCTTGATAAGATAAAAACATCACCTCTGACGAGCCTTCTTATTCTTTGGAGACATTGGATTTGCTATTGTTCTAGTCTGCTCGCTTCTTTCTACATTCTTGTTCATAGTGCCCATACTTCTTATAGTAGTTAAACTCAACATTGGACTTATTGGTCCATCTCTTGCCTCTTCCCATCAGACCTTGAGACTTGTGAGAATGTTATGAATGCTTTGAGTGTTCATGATTGTGACTGGTCCTATCTTTTGTAGATCGAGACCATCGACCTCTTCTTTCTCTACCTCGTCCTCCTCTGCCTCGACCTCTGCTGAGGGAAGCCTGGGTCTTGAATGCATTGGTCAGAGATTCTTCTTCTTGAGTGAATCGTACTTCATGAGATAGAAAATATCCAGTCAACTCTTCTAGGATGAACTTAGACAGATATTTTGCTTTTTCTATGGCAGTCATTACCATAGCAAACTTCTTGGTGAGACACCAAAGAATATTTTGAAAAATGATCTTTTGTTCTGGCGCTTCACCATAGCTTTGGAATTGGGTCACAATACCCAAATGTTCGGGTACACAGGGTACTCCCAAAAGACTGAACACCTTCAGCAACCGCTTCACACAAATAGATCACAGATCAACACACCGATTTTTGTCACATGGTTAAAACCCTCAAGAGGGAAACAGTCCACAGCCCCAGCCAAATAGCTACTTGGAGCAATTTATTATGCAAAAGAAATAAAGTCACATATGAGATTCTCATAATTGATCAACTAGCCAAGGACCCTCTATACTCTTTAAATAGATATCATAGACCAATCGAGTGTTATGCCACTGATGAATGGTAGGTATGATCTAAGAGAAGTTGAACCATTGGATCACTCTATTTCTAGAACATATCGTGACCGTCGGATTAGAATATTTACAAATGCATACTAAAGAAACACATTTTTAGATAACAGATGTATTACACAAGTTGATCTTAACTAACTCCTAAGTGTCTAAATATCCTAAAATCCCCCCTTAATAATAACTTGGGATAGAATTGAATTATTTACAAAAGTGACGCTATTAGGAGAAGGAAGGAGGAATTAGAGCATATTCACATTCTTGAACTCCTAACATAGGCTAAAGTTTAGAAAACTTCACTTTTGTAAGAGACTTGGTGAAGATGTTTGCAACTTGATCATTTGTAGGGCGGTAGAGCACTTCAATAACACGATCATGAACAAGATTTATGATGAAGTGCATGTGTAGCTCAATGTGTTTGCTGTGCTGATGTAGAACTGAATCTTTAGCAAGATTGATGGCACTTTGATTGTCGCACAAAAGTGGAGTAGGATGTTGTTGCTTGAATCCAAACTATGAAAGGATCTGTCGAAGCCAAAAAGCTTCCTGACTAGCATTAACTGTGGCTTGATATTGTGCTTCTACTAAAGAAAGAGCAAGAGCTTGTTGTTTCTTACAAGCCCAAATGACAGGTCCAGATCCCAAACTAAAAACATAACCTGCAGTAGACTTTCGATCATCAGGATCGCCAGCCCAATATGAATCAGTGAAACAAACCAACAAATGTTTCCCCCCTATACTGTAATGAATCCCAAACTGAATTGTACCTCAAATATATTGAAGTATTCTTTTTTCTACTTTCCAGTGACTTTCATGAGGAGTTTGGATATAACGGGAAACACGAACAACAACAAAGGAAAGGCTAGGACAGGAATTATTCAAGCATAAAAGACTACCAACAAGCTGATGATACAAGGTGGAATCTACTTTAGGGGATGTACAAGTGGAAAAATGTTTGACTCTAGACTGGAAGGGAGAAGGGGTTGGTTTATAATCTTCCATGTGGAAGGGACGAAGAGGGTCACAAGCATACTTAAATCGAGAAAGAAATATTCCTTCTTTGGTTTGCAACACTTGGAGACCAAGAAAATAATGCAAATGTCCTAAGTCTAAAATTTAAAATTTTTGCTTAAGACTGTATTTCACATGGGTTATAAGTTCAGGGTCACTACTAGTAAGGATAAGATCATCAACATAAAGAACAAGTATGATGAGATGGTTTCCTACTTTCTTGGTATATACATTGGGGTCAGAATGGCATCTACAAAAACCAATGTTAAAGAGAAAGTTATCCATTTAGGCATACCAAGCTCTAGGAGCTTGCTTAAGGTCATATAAGGATTTCTTAAGGAGACAAACAAGGCTGGAGTTATTCTGAACATATCTAGGAGTTTGTTCCATGTAAATTTCCTCATGTAAATCACCATGTAAGAAGGGAGACTTGACATCCATTTGATGGACTTCCCAGTTATGTAAGGCTGCAAGGGAAAGAACAACATGGATGGAGTTCATTTTTGCTACAGAGGAAAAGGTTTCATTGTAGTCAATCCCTTCAACTTAGGAAAAACCTTTGTAAACTAACCTTGCCTTAAGTCTTTCAACACTTCCATCTGATGCATACTTAGTTTTGTAAGCCCATTTACATCTGACAAGTTTTCTTCTTTTTGGAAGAGGAACAAGATCCCAAGTATCGTTTTCCATTAAGGAATGACATTCTTCATCCATAGCTGCATCCCAATCTGGATTTCCTGAAGCTTTTGCAAATGTTTGTGGATCATGATTCTCAAAAACTTGAGCCAAAAGATAAGAGGCTCGCTGAAACTAAGAATATGTTCGACGTTGATCTCTAGGATCACCAACAAGACCACCAGCTGCTTCACATGTTGAACAGACCCATCGAGGAAGTATTGGTGTGGGTGAAATTGGAGGAACATGAGCAAGCGGAGGTGGATTTTCATCCTCATTGTCATCATCAAAAGCTCGAGTTGGAAACCTATCAAGGAAGCTGAAAGAAGAAGAAGAAGAAGAAGAAGGCACAAGTTAGGCTCGTAGGCCAAGAGATTTTCATCAAATTTAACATCTCTTCTAATGATTATATCATGAGAATGTGGCTGAAGAATTCTATAACCTTTTACATCTTCATAATATCCAACAAATATGTGTTTTTCACTTTTAGCCTGCAACGCTTTCTGTTTTTCATCCAAAATGTGAGCCCATGCTTCACAACCAAACACACAAAAGTGACTTACATCTGGTTTAATTTTACTCCATGCTTCTTTCGGTGTTATACCCTGTAAAAATTTAGTGGGTGTGTGATTAACTATGTAATTTGCACAATTTACTTCCTCAACCCAATATTAAAGACTTAGTCCTTTAGATTGGATCATATAATTAGCCATTTCTTTTAAAGTGCAGTTCTTCTGTTCAACTACACCACTTTGTTGTGGTGTATATGGAGCAGTGTGCTATTGTTGGATTCCTTGTTCAATGCAAAAGGTAGTGAACTTGTTGTTAACATATTCTCCTCCATTGTTCGATCTTAACTTAATAGTTTGATGACCAGATTGTTTTTCAATAAGGGCCTTGTAGGCCAATAACATGTTAAATACTTCACTCTTAAGTTTTAGGAAGTAAACCCAAGTGCGTCTGGAGTAGTCATCAATGAAGGTTAAGAAATATTTTAAACTAGAAAAGGAAGCATATGGAAGAGGGCCACGCAAGTCACTATGCACAAGCTCCATGGAAACCAAGGTGTTCCAAGAGGCATGTTTGTCAAAACTATCCCGATGATGTTTTTCGTGTACAAAATTGGAACAAACACCATCCTTGCAAGATACCAGCGAAAGACCAGTCACCATATTGTCTTTACACCATTGTTGCAATGAGCGATAGATTAAGTGACCAAATCACTCATGCCAAAGTTTGCTCAAGTTATCACTATGAGGAACAAAAATTGAAGGAAAAGGTGATGACCCAAAGTTGTTAAATTTGTACAACCTGGTAATATCATCAACAGTTCCAGTAGCAAGGATATTTTGAGGATTTTTAAAATCGTTGATTACAACTTGCTGAGGTGTAAACGTCACAGTTTTACCTTCACCTAAATGAGTAATTTGAAAGATTGATAACAAATTGCAAGAAATTTTTTAAACACATAGTACATCACTAAAATGACCATTTTCTACTGGACCTGTTCCAGATCCTACAACACTTAGAGATCTATCTTCACGAACAAATATTTGTTTGGTGTTACATTCATGCATAGTAGAAAAGATGGCTTTATCCTTAGCCAAATGATAAGATGCTCCAGAATCAATGAGCCATTCAATTGAAGTAGAAGAAGAAGATGCAGTATAAGAGTAACCAGAAGCACAAAATGCATGTCCATGAGAGGCATATTCTGAAGACGAGTCTAGGCTAATGTGGTGCTTCTTCATTGCTGCTTCCAAGGCTTTCATCTTCTTAAAACACTTAGATTCATCATGCTTATTTTTCCCACAAAAATTGCAATGATGCTCAGTCTTCTTTCCTTTTTGCTTGGATCCTTTATCATTTTTTAAAGGAGGTGACTGAGAGGGTTTGGGACCCTTGTTGTTTAACTTATTATTGTGAAAATTATGTTTCTTGGGAGGCTTGGACTTTTCTTTCTGCTGGGACAATAAGGATTTCCCATATGTATCTACATTGTTAATTATTCCAAGATGAATGAGCTTATCTTGATTTGTAATTAAGGAATCACAAAAGGAGTCAAGGCTAGGCTCTTGACAACCAGATGCAGTCAAGGATTCTTTAATGGATTAGAATGTAGATATTAAAACACAATATGGAGGTCCAATTTTTGAAAGAATATGATAAATACATTCTGTCTTCTTTCTTAATCTTGCATTCTGCACATAATAGTCTAACAGATTTATACTTAGATAAATAGTCTTGAATGCATGAAAAATCATTTGGATTCAAGGAAAGAAACTCATTCTCAAGTTGATGACCCCGAATTTCATTGTGTTTACCAAACACAGATTCCAACTTTTCTCAATGTTAGAATAATCAACCCATAGTTAGCTACCTTACACATTAATTTAATTATTTTTGTCTTATTTGCCTAGTTCATGTGTCCCACCTTATGCAAGTTGTCATTTACCTATCCATAGTGGTTAAACTTGCCTATTTTGACTCATGTAGAACTTGGGAAACCTCAAGGAATCAATTCTACTTTATTCCTGGCCTCTTAGGCGCCCTTCTGCTTTTTCTACTTTATTGCTTACTTTTTCAGTGCTTTAAGGCAATTGGCAAAGTTTGACTAGGTGAGGTTAACTAGTTTTTTGTCCTCCACCTCCTCCACTCTTTTCTCCTATGAAAATCATGTATGAGTTGTCATTCCATCACCCTTTAGCTTGCCTAAGTTCTTTTTCCAATTTGTGACCTCCATGATTGATTTGGAAACTACTTTATGCACCTATGGCGGAATTGGTTAATTTTAGTAAGCCTGCTTTTGACTAGATTCGAATTGCCTCCTCATCCATTCGAATCCCTTTTGTAATTACTTAATGTAGCAACCTATTATGTTACAAGGTTGGCTATTGTACACTGATTTAATAGATTTTAGTGTTAAGCTCCATATTCAGTCTCTTTTGTGAGTGATTTTGCATGTAGAATTGATAATTGCTGTGAGTAAAATTAATCTATCACTAGGATTAATTTACACATGGTATCAGAGCCATTGTAGATTGATTTATCTCCTTCAAGGTTGTTTTGCAGGTTCGACATCAGTGACTGGGAGCCTTCTACTGACAGCCGGGACAATTTCTGAGCTATGGATCAATTTCAGAAGATCATCTTGACTCCCTTCAACTTCTTTGAATGGAAAGAAGAGATGGAGATACTGTTGAGAGTGAAAGGCCTCTACAGGGTGACTATGGAAATAGAATCAGAGCCCAATGTAGCTATAGAGAAGATAAAATGGCACAATAAGAGGGATGAGTCCTATGGTCTCTTGTGTCTGAGTATTTCTAGAGACCTCCTCTTCCATTTTGATGGATTGACATCACCGAATGAAGTATGGGAGAAGCTTACTGATATTTTTGGAAAGATAGTTGAGATGAGGGGACATCAAATTGAGAATGAATTGATCTCCGTGAGTCCAAATAGCTTTGAATCCCTGCAACTCTATTTCTCCAAGTTCAAAGCACTTGTTTTGCAGCTAAAACAGTGTGGGATCGAAAAGAAGGATGATCAGCTGGTCTTGGAAATTATCTCGAAGCTTGGTCCTAACTATTCAATGTTTGTTTCGTCCTTTTGTGCCACAAAGTTGACAGCTCGAACCTGGAAGATGCCTAGCCTTGCAGATTTTATGGAATCTCTCACACAAGAACAAGACAAGATGGTGATGATGGGCACCATCAAACCATCCAAAGACCAAGCTCTGGTTGCTGGAGATTCGAAGGTGGATTCAAAAAGCAAAAAGAAAGCTAATAATCCACTTGAGCAAAAGAGAGAAAAGAATAAGTCTCTGGAGGAGCCACAAGGTTCCAAGAAGAACTACCAGAAGAAGAAGAATAAAGGAGAAATGAGCAAATGCGCATACTGCAATAAGGGCAATCACATTGAAAGCTCTTGTATGAAGAAGCAAATAGATATGCTATCCCAACTCCTGGAGAAGAATGTCATTTCCCTTCTAGATAGCTCAAAGAAGAGAGAAGGAGGATCAAGTTCATAAGACAGAGAGAGAGTTCATGCATTGGTTGCTGGCACATCAAGCTCACCTAGTTTCGTCATCGATTCTGGAGCTTCAAGACACATGGTTTCAACCAAGGAGGCATTCTCCTCACTTGACATGTCGAAAGGACCACCTATAGTACTAGGAAATGACTCTCTCATTGAAATTTTGGTCAAAGGGAGGATTGATCTTGATCATGGTCAGTTCAGCAATGTGTTGTATGTGCTTGGTCTTGCCTCCAACCTATTGTCAGTGTACCAGATGACTCACACTGGGTCTCCAAAGAAATTCATATTCTTCCCTGATGAATTTGAGATCACAGAGGTCTCAAGTGGTAAATTGATTGCAAAAGGAGTTCCAAATCATCCTCAAAAGGTATACATGTTCTCACACTTCCTACCCTACTCAAACCCCTATGTTCTTCTGATTCATGCTAATGAGGAAAGCAAGCTTTGGCATGAAATATTTGGCCACCTAAATTACAAGTATCTTTCTAATCTTAGTGAAAAAGAGATGTTCATAGGGTTTCCCAAGATAAAATTTTCCAAAGGAGTCTGCCAAGGTTGTATCCTAGGAAAACACCCAGAGCATAAATTTGAGAGAGCTAGTCATGAGAGAACCTCTGCACCCTTCAAGTTGATCCACAATGATGTTTTTAGCCCATTCCCTGATATGTCCATTAGTCAGGCCAAATATGCATTGACTTTCATAGATGACTTTTCCAGGTATTGCTGGGTTTACTTCCTGAAACACAAGTCTAAAGTTCTTGGCCTCTTCAAAGTCTTTAATGCTTTGGTTGAAAACTAGTATGGGAGGAAACTCAAGGTCCTCAGATATGAAAATGGTGGTGTGTATGTCAATTTTGAGTTTATTAATTATTGTGCAGATGCAGGTATTCATATGCAACATTCTATCCCTTAGACACCACAGCAGAATGGTGTTGCTGAGAGGAAGAACAGATCACTGAAGGAGATGGTAACATGCATGGTGGAGGCAAAAACATTGCCACCAAAGTACTAGGCCAAAGCTATAAACTATGCATCCTATATCCAGAATATGGTGCCTGATAAAGAGCTTGATGGTATGACTCCTTTTGAAGCATGGAGTGGGCACAATCCAGATGTGACCCATTTCAAGATTTTTGGCTCAAGGGCTTGGGATAGAATTCCAACAGAAAAGAGGTACGCTTTGCAGCCCCAAAGCTAAGAGTGTCTATTTTTTGGGTACTATGAAGATTCAAAAGGGTACAAGATGATAAATTTGAGCACAAACAAAGCCTTTATTGAAAGGTGTGTTCAGTTTCAAGAAGAAGCCCTTGCAGCAGTGGAAGTTGGAGAAGCCTCTTCACCACTTGAACCTATGAAAGTAAGTGAAGAGTTTGTTGAACATGCTGATTCTGATATTTCTTATAGTGATGAGTTTATTGCAGACCCTAATATCCCTACAAGACCAAAATGGGCATCCAAGACACTACATGCAGCATGAGAGCTAGCTGGGGATCCCAATGACCCAAGGAGTACTAGATCTCAATTTGAGAGTGGTCTGTGCATGAAGGATCCTATGTTTGCTGAGAAATGCTATCTGATGGTGGAATTAGATCCTCAAAAATATGAATAATCAGCAGGAGATCCAAGATGGAAAGAATCCATGAAGGAAGAGTTCAGCTCACTCCAAAAGAGCAACACATGGGAGCTAGTGGATCTTCCCCTAGGGAGGAAGTTAGTTTAGTGTAAGTGGGTCTACAAGACCAAATATACTGCTGATGGCTCACCTCTGAAGTACAAGTACATATTGGAAGTCAAGGGCTACTCACAGGTTCATGGCATAGATTACAATGAGACCTTTGCACCAGTGGCAAAGATGGACTCCATCGGGATAGCCTTAGCCATTGCAGCTTAAAAGCAATGGGAGGTACATCACATGGATGTAAAATGTGCCTTCCTGAATGGAGATCTCACTGAAGAGATATACATGCAGCAGCCTCAAGGATTTGCTACTAACTCTTCTCTTGTGTGTAGGTTGAGAAAGTCATTGTATGGGCTAAAGAAAGCCCCCAAGGCTTGGTATGCCAAGATTGATAGCTTCTTGCTATCACTGAATTTGTTTCGGTGCATATCAGATCCAAATGTCTATTTGAAGTTAATTAATGGTTCATTAATGATAATTGTGTGATATATTGATGACCTTCTCATTACAGGAAGCTCAAAGGATGAGATTGGTTCCTTGAAGGGTGCAATGAACCAAGCCTTCTCCATGACAGATTTGGGGCTCTTAAGCCAATTATTGGGGCTTGAGATTGCTCAAACCAAAGCTGGAATCAAGGTGCACCAGTCCAAGTATGCCTTGTATCTGCTGAACAAATTGAGAATGAAGGACTGCAAACCAAGCAAGACTCCTTTCCTTTCAGGAGTAAAGCTGGAAGAAGTTGATTCTTCACCTATGGTAAACAATACACTGTATACGCAATTGATTGGATGTTTGTTGTATCTTACACATACTAGACCTGATCTTTATTATGCAGTAAGTGTGGCTTCTATATACATGGATCAGCCTCATGAGATCCATTGCAAAGCAGCCAAAAGGATCCTTAACTTTGTTCAGGGAACAAGGACACATGGGAACTTCTACAAAGCAAAATCTGATCTTGATTTGATTGGATTTACTGATAGTGATTGGGTAGGTGATAGCATAGATAGAAATTCCACATCAGGATATGTGTTCATGCTTGCAGAAGGGCCAATCATCTGGTCAAGCAAGAAACAGAGTGCCATTGCACTCTCATCTACAGAAGGAGAGTACAGAGGAGTTGTTAATGCAGTAACTCGATGTTTATTGTTGCAGGGGTTACTTGGAGAGTGTGGCTTTGAATCAAAGTACTCAACTACCATCTACTGTGATAACTAGAGTACCATTGAAATCTGTAATGATCCAGTTCAAAAGCAGAGAACCAAACACATTGAGAACCATATGCATTACATCAGAGAGCTTGTGCATGATGGAACCATTCACCTACTCTTCTGTTCATCTTCAGAACAAGTAGTTGATATCTTCACCAAATAATTTTGTGGTAAGACCTTCAGCAATCTAAAATCACTACTGGGGATTGCTGATCATGCTGTGAAGCATGAGTGAAGACAAGATTTCCAAATTTTGTTTTACAGTCCATGTTTAAGGCAGGATTTTCCCATGTGGTTTTTGCCTCTTTCCTTGGTTGTATGGACATGCAGTATGTAAAGGGGGACTAAGCCTTGTTGATAGGCCCTATAATTTTCTGATATATTACTCATAATTCAGGCTTAAGGGGGGGTGTTAGAATAATCAACCCACAGTTAGCTACCTTAGACATTAATTTAATTATTTTTGTCTTATTTGCCTAGTTCATGTGTCCCACCTTATGCAAGTTGTCATTTACCTATCCATAGTGGTCAAACTTACCTATTTTGACTCATGTAGCACTTGGGAAACCTCAAGGAATCAATTCTGCTTTATTCGTGGCCTCCTAGGCACCCTTCTATTTTTTATGCTTTATTGCCTGCTTTTTCAGTGCTTTAAGGCAATTGGGAAAGTTTGACTAGGTGAGGTTAACTAGTTTTTTGTCATCCACATCCTCCACTCTTTTCTCCTATGAAAAGCATGTATGAGTTGTCATTCCATCACTCTTTAGCTTTCCTAAGTGCTTTTTCTAATTCGTGAGCTCCATGTCTGATTTGGAAACTACTTTATGCACCTATGGGGGAATTTCTTAATTTTAGTAAGCCTGCTTTTGACTACATTCGAATTGCCTCCTCATGAATTCGAATCCCTTATGTAATTATTTAATGCAGAAACCTATTATGTTACAGGGTTGGCTATTGTACACTGAGTTAATACAGTTTAGTGTTCAGCTCCATATTCAGTCTCTTTTGTGAGTGATTTTGCATGTACAATTGATAATTGATGTGAGTAAAATTAATCTATCACTGGGCTTAATTTCCACACTCAAGTGATGAAGCTCAAACATGAAAAGACTTCTACTTCGCAAAACATCCTCCATATGATATTTCCATGAGAAATAGTTAGGACTTCTAAGTATAATATCACAAGGGGTGACCATACTATAAAATAATGGATGAAAGAACAGAAACTAACTGTCTGGATGCAAAGATCTCGAAAAATATGTGGTTTAAAAAAAAATGGCACTTAAAACTAATTCTGGATGATGAAGTTATTCTTGATCAAAGAAAATGTTGAAGATGTCCCCAATAAAGACATGGCAGATATTAACTTGACCAAATAAAAAAATAACCCCCCTCTTTCCAAGATCAACCTTTGACAATCACTTTTACAATAAAGTTGCTTTGAAGTGAATCACTTTTGTAGAATAAGTGATGTTCACTTTTACAATAATGTGACTCTTAAATAGTGTGGAAATAAATTAAAAGACTTAAGCGACTCACTTTTATTTTATTTTTTTTATGTGAGATTCACTTTTACAATAAAATAACTTGAAAATAGAAATTGCGTGCACAAAAAAGTAGCTTAATAAGACTTGAACTCAAGACCTATTAAGTAATAAAACAACTTTGGACCAAGTGAGCTAAGTTTAAAAGGTACGTAAAATAATGGAAAGAGGAAGGGCGCTTTTTTTTTTTACTCTTATCTCTCATTCTCCGTGCTTGCTTTATTTTCTTGCAAATCACAAAAAAAATGAAAAACAAAAACAAAAGAAAAAACTTTTTCTACACAATGGGGTTAGATCTTGGTTAGCTTATCCAGAAAGTCTACGTTTTCAAGTTTTCTTGTTGTTTATGATTTGTCGTGATTGCACAAGGTGCATGGCAAAGAGCATACGTAGCCTAGAAGACAAGAAGAAAAACTTTCTCTTACTGTTTTTGATTCACCATGATCGCGCAAGGTGCACGGCAAAGAGCATATGTAGTCAAGGCAACAATCCAAGACTAAAAGCAGAGAGATTTAAAAAAAAACAAATCCGTCACTGTAACTTTATACCTTCAGATTTGCCGAAATGGGTGTTTCTGGAGCAAACAAAAATGGTTTTTAGTGAAATGAATATTGTTCCCAAATGGAAAAGGCATTCTAGACACAATGGAATAGCTCCCATAGGCCACAAATACATAGAAAATATATAAATAGAAACCCTTTCAAAGTTTCGGCAACACCGGTTCCATATCTTGATCAAAACTAAAAGCGGCTCTTCATAAAAGCTCTGATACTATACTCGGGTACACAGGGTACTCCAAAAATACTGAACACCTTTAGCAACCAATTCACAAAAATAGATCACATATCAACACATTGATGTTTGTCACGTGGCTAAAACCCTTGAGAGGGAAATAGTCCACGCCCCCTACCAAATAACTACTTGGAGCAATTTATTATGCAAAAGAAAGAAATTTACATATGAGTTTCTCCTAATCAATCAACTAGACAAGGACCCTCTATGCTCTTTAAATAGAGATCTTAGACCAATCTGGTGTCAAGCAATGGATCAATGGTAGGTATGATCTAAGAGAAGGTGAACTGTCGAATCATTTTATGTCTAGAAGATATCGTGACCGTCGGATTAGAATATTTACAAATGCATACTAATGCATAATAAAGAAACACACTTTTACCTAATGGATATATTACACAAGTTGATCTTAACTAACTCCTAAGTTTCTAAATATCCTAACACCAAAACCCTAGTCATGAACTGATCCATAGTTTCTGACTCTTTCATCTTCAAACTTTCAAATTAAAGGTGTGGGATTTGCAGTCTTACTGTTTTAATGTGATCGGTTCCATTGTAAGCTGATGCAAGCATATTAGAAGCTTGATGTGCGCAGGTAGCATGTGATATCAGTGGGAAAATGAACTCCTCAATGGAAATTTGAATCATCCATGTGGATGTGATATTTCAGTCTCGGCGAGCTTCGAGATCATTCTTCTGGGCATTATTAATTGCAATTAGAGAAACCGCTTCAGGTTCTTTGAACTCGATTTCCAACGTATCCCAACATTTGTTGAGTTGCAAAAATGTCTTCATTTTGATAGACCAAAATTCATAGTTATATCCAGTCAGAACAGGTCCAGAGATCGGCTTCAAAGAGCTCGTATTAGCCATCGGATATGACTAAATATATATATATATTCCCTTGCTTTTAAATAAATAAAAAAATCCCTTTCTTAGCCTTCTTTTTTTAGTATAAAATACAATACCTTGCTTAGCCTTTTTTTTTAAATATAGAAAAAAAATCCCATGTTATTCTTTTAATTAAAAAAAAGAGAACAACATTTCTTCAGGTGATTGAGAAATGAGCGATGGGGGGGCATGGTGCCCGAAATTGGAGGTTCACCCCTTTCTATAAAGACAGGCAGATTAGTGGTACCGCTTATTTCCTATTCAATATAAGGGGTGGCACCTCTCTCTCAATGTGGGAGAGAAGCGGTGGCTAAATATGGAGAAGAAGAAAAAATAACTGTGATTTGAGAAGTCACGGTGGGGAATTCAACAAATTTTGCTGCGATCTATTACACCTTCATCAGATCCATTCCAACTTGATGATATCAACCCAATGGAAAGAAATTGCAAATAAAAATTCAAACCACCGATCTCATACTGTGTGCTTCATAGTTGACTGCTGCATCAACTGTTCACCCATGCAGATGACTAATACAAATTAGTGCTAGATCAGATCTCGCAAGCTCGCCCTCGGTCAGATCTCCATTTTCTTTTTAATTTAGCCCACTATTTTTGTTTCTGTTGAAGGGAAGAAAATATGGATGATAGAGCTCCCTTCTCCCAGAAACAGATCACAGATCGGGAGTAAAGATCTGGAAAAGAAAAAAAAAATCCTCCACATTTTTTTAGGGTTAGGGAAAAAATAACCAAAATAAAATTCAAATCTGGAAAAAAAAATAAAAATATAGTGTCGTGGCTCAGTAGGCAATAGCTTCGTATAGTGCTTTCCACTCTGTGAAAAGACTTACGCCAACAATGGACGGATGAGGACATAAGCTATGATACCATGTTAAAGAATAGAATGTAGCCACAGAAGCATAATGGGAAGATTAGATTGCCTTCTCATTATTAAGAACAGATTAAATAGGAAATAGAAAACAACAATACTATGGGAAAATACCATAGGTGAGTAAATACCGTGGGTTACCTAACTCACTAACTTAACTACAGGTGAGATTACACTCTTCAACATACATCAATTGCATCAATGCATTAATCACACATAGTTCAAGGGATATTAACACAAATGTCAGACGCTACACAAAGTCTTCACAGGATTAGGGTTTTCAGTAAAGGGATTCTTCAATTCTCCAGCCCAAAATAGTGAACAATGCCTTTGAAGATCCCTAGGTCAACAAGATGGAATAGAATATCAGATGGAGGCACAAGCTGGACTTTAGGTCAACAAGATGGAGGCACTAGGAGAATATCCATTGAGCTGATTTGAAATTATTAAATTATTACTGGAGTGGCAATAAGATTTGAGAGGCTATGACTGAAATGCATGATAAATATCAGCATCTTCTTCTTCACTTTGTATTATTTTTTTTTATGAAGGGTATCTGTGTAGGAGCTACATGGGAGATTCGTAGTGATGGGATCATAGGAGGGTAATGGGGTACACTAATGGGTGCATGCAAAAGGGGTCAGATCTGAAGGGGTTAGATCTGTGCAAATGGTGGAGGTGCAAATGATAGAGAGAAGAGAGAAAATGGTGGAGGCCCAAATGATGGAGGGAAGACCTATGTGTAAGAGCGATGATAGAGGAGTTAGGGCAGTAGAAGATAAATTAGCAGGTAGTAGGAACATTCTGACACACACAGGCAACGTGGAACCACCAACAAGAGCACAGGGCAATAGGGGCACCCTCCTTCTAGAACTGAGTGTTTGGAACCGATTGGCTTCTGCCTACCCTATGGAAATAGCTTATGGGGAATTATATCTCCCTAGGGAAACAATCATGCAGCTATGAGTTAAAACCCTGAAAACCAATAAGAAAAAAGAATAAAAAATTAAAAAAATTAAAAGAAAGCTATGTCTAGGAGCGAACTGCTCTGATACCAATTGATCTGCAGTTCAGGACGAGATTTGGTAGTAGAGATCTGGTAGAAAAGATCAAAGATGAGGCTAAGAGAGCCTCACCTCTTAATAGAGAAAGTGGAAGACATTGAAACCTAAAATAGAATGAGACAAACACAAGACTGACAAAAGAAAAGTTATCTTAATTAGGAGACCAAAAGCCTTTTTATAGAATTACAAAAAAAACACAATAAATACTACTTCTTATTTATATTAACATATCTACTTAATACATTGCTAAATACATGTTGGGAAATACATAATGCGAAGTGTAGGCCTCCCATGCATCCCAATTCTGCCACTGCCCATTCAAGGTATAGTACATCCAAATGGTTTGTTCGTCGTCCTCCAAATAAAACAAACAAACCAACAGACTTCACAACACATTTCCAAATTACATGTGGAACATCTACTTTCTGTTAAGATTGCATTCATTTCCCACTGGAAAAACACTATCACAGAGTAAATGTATTCACAGAATTCATTGGAATTCATTTCTTTTCTGCTAATAATAATAGCGATATTTTGAAAATAAGGGAATGAGAAATTCGTTAATCATTTAAATACGGCTGGACTTATCATTACAAAATCAGTTTTGTTGTCAAGTGTGTGATAATATCAATTAGAGTTTAGTCTGTGATAAGAAAGAGATTAGAATATGCATTACAGTTAACTCTTGAAACAACAACTCCTTGATATAGGTCTCAAGGTATCCATACATTGTAGCAACCACGCTCGTGCTTCTCAGTCACTTCTGGTAGCAGGTGGGCCTAAAATTTCCTCTAGAAAGCATCTTGTATGTGGTCCATAAGAACACAGTGGACCAAATTGTTACACCATTACAATGTTTTCATGTAAATCTCTAGATCTACTCGATATATGGTCCTCACCTTCGGTTGTTATATATACCAAAAGTTTCCTTTGTTTTCACATAAGTCTTGTGCAACCTTCCCATTAGTATTAGGTTTTAAGAAAGAGTCTTCTATTTGCTTTTTCTGAGCTAATCAATTATGAAAATTGCATGAAGATTGAGAAATGTGGGATTTATTTTTTTGAAGCAGATAATCTAGGAATTTTTCGAGGATATGGTATATTCCCTTTCTCCAAAGAAGACACACTACTTCGTCATGGAAGATGAGGTCCTGGGTAGATCATGTAGTGATCTGCGCACAAATGTTACCAAGGGACACTGTGGGGTATATGTTGGAAAAGGGAGAAGAATATTTGTCATTCCTATGATCTGCTGGACCAAATTGTTACACCATTACAATGTTTTCATGTAAATCTCTAGATCTACTCGATATATGGTCCTCACCTTCGGTTGTTATATATACCAAAAGTTT